>JAOBSW010000790.1:0-108723 GCA_026214975.1 Gentiana macrophylla | reverse complement strand
CTCGCTGACGCCGTCAGCATTTTTGTTTTCGTGAGCCGATCCTCGCATTCTCCGAGGCCCTGCAAGTGCCGCTGCCACTTTCTTCGGGTTCCTTTGCTTGCCTCTCGGGCCGCCTCGATCGCTTTGTTTATGCGGTCCCGAAAGCTAAAAAGAGAGGATTATAAGTTCGGCGAAACGCAAAATAAGAAAGGAAAAATACAACATAAACAAAAGCTTTACCATTGAGGCAATGATTCCAAATCGGCCTCGAGATCTTTGAGTTCGGCGACCATCACCGGCCGTGGCATCATCTTGAATCACGACGCCAGATGTAATGCCCTCTCGATCTCCGCTGAACCCCATGCGGCAGTCCCATGCCAGCGCACCCAAAGGATAACATCAAGAATGGCCTCTCTTATCTCGCTCGCTTTGTTCATATCAAGGCTTTGAGTAAAATTGGGGTCCAAATGCCACAAATCTCTTTCCTTTGTAAATCAAGGCAAGATCCTGCACGGCAAGTGGCTCCACTTCCTCGGCGGACCTCTCAACAATAGACTCAGGCCGCGACAGAGTCTTTGTCAAGAGTCCGCTTTTTCCGCATGGCGACGATCCTTTATCGCCAAACCACCTGGCTTTCTCGCCCGGGATCGCTGGCCTTGGGTCTCTTTCACGGTCTCTCAACTTTTGTGCTCTTTGTCAGCAGTCGCTCGAGCCCGCACTCGTGGACGCCGCTACGACCCGAGTCGGATCAAATGTCTCATCAACAACAAGAAGGCCCACTGTAAGGGGGTACTTCTCCCCGTAACTTGTTTCAAGGTCGCCTTATCGGGTCTTGGCTTGCTCTCGCGAGCCTCTCGCTTTGAGCTTCTACGCTCAGCCAAGGCCCATACCGCAAAACGGGTTCGTTAAAAACAGTATCCAAAGAAAAAGGCCACACATGAAAGAAAAAGCAACTTATGAAAAAGCGTGATAAATGCAAGAAAATTTACATGCGCGGTCTTTCTTCCGGTCGCTTCCACATACGAGACACTCAGACGGAAAGCATTGGCCTATATGGCAATCCCTACCCAATCAGATCGCTTCCTCGTGAGCCGTAACAACTAACGGTACCATTTCACCCGACTCCACGATGCCGCCTTGCGCCCAAATTGAAGGGCCAAGTCAAGAAAATCAACCCAAGCGACATTCCTCAAGGAAGCTTCGATTCCATCAGATTGTATAAGGCGTCATGAACCCTTTCACCAAGCGCGCCCGTGAATTCAAAGGCTTGCCGATCGACAGTGGTGGATTTAATCTTGCGCCGCATGCCCTAGGAAAAGGCCACCGACCTTGATTCCACCTTATGATTCGCCATGCCATCTATGAATCTTATTTGGCAAAGAAGAACAACAAAGCGAGGCGTTTTGGTCCTCAAAGATATTTGTCCCCGGGATGCCCGCCCCACGTAACCCGTAGAATTGGCCCAAAGAAAGCCAGGAAGGCTCTATCTTCATTGTTCAAAGACATCACAATGAATGCCATAATCAATAATGGATCCAATGGCAAAATCGAGGGCAGGCCCCATAAGCTCGCAAATCCTAGTAAAGAAAGTGGTCAAGGGAGGTCGGAGCCCCGCATAAAATGGTCAAAATGTAAGATTAAGGTGTCATCTCGACCGGCGAGTACGACGTAATCCTCGCGGTCCCTGTGTTTAAACTTGTCTTCCTCCTTCTCATAATCGAAAGCAGGAAACCGGTACACACTTGTGTCAATATTAAATCGACGACGGATTGACCGTTAAGATCGCCGCCACGAAGCTTCACCCACTTTTTCTCTAAATCCTTCTCATACTCGCCTTGATCGCAAATTCCCTTAACGCTTCGGGATTATTGGGCGCAGTTTTTAGTCTTCGCAATGCCTCCCCACGCTTGTTTTGAGTTCCTCTTCCTCTTTGGTTTTTTGGGAAGCTCCCAAATGATCTCGGGCGAGGTAAGGGGCGCTTATCCTCACTAGAGAGCCCATCACCGTGAAGGGCGGCATCCTCCGATAAGCTCGCTATGATCGCCGCCCACTGACTCGATTAGCGGTCCGTTTTTCCACATCGAAATCCTCTTTCGCCGCTCGCTGCTTGCCCTTCGCCCGTGCCATTTCTTGCGGCTCTTTTACGCTATGGGCGGATCGGGAACAGAGAATCTAAGTCAGCGGATCGCCGACTACTGAGCCGCGGTCTCCCGCCGTTATCTCATCCAAAGCAGGTCGCCCCGACGGACATTTCAGACTAGAGGAATGGTCGCCTCTTCATCCTGGGCATAATCGGCGCCTCCCGCTTTCATCGAGTCGCTTTAAGGAATGCTCACCGCCGGACATCCTCGCAAAAACAAGAGGAAAAGGTGGAGCTTTCGCACTGGGATAATAAGAATTAAACCAGAAGGTAATCGCACCTATCTCGACGCCTCCCTCCGCTTTTACAGAGAAATGGAAAGCAAATTGCCGTAAAGGGAAATACAAACTCCAAAGGCAAAATGAAGAGAAATGAGAATTTCTAGGCCAAACCACCCGGCTATCCCCTCCGCCTCTTTTCCGAAAGAACCACCCCACAATAAGTGGTACCAACCCAAAACCTTGAAATTTTCTCAAAACATATTACATCCAAATACATTGCCCAAACAGGGGATCAAATACCACGAAAAAGTTTTAAAAAAAAACAGACAAAAGTGGAGGAAAAGGGGGTAAGAGGGAAGAAATTTACCTGTTTATGCGAAGAAAATGGAGAGAAACAGCCTTAGGAGCACGCCGGAATCTTCAAAGCTGGCCGGAAACTTCAAATTTGCTTCAACCACTCACCAAGCCTCACCGCTACCCTTCGCCGAAACCCTTCGCTAGTCCCAGAAAGAGGAGAGAGCTTGACAAGAAACTTTGGAGAATTGTAGGAGTGAAAAGTGAAGGGGTGTGAGGGAGGCCACTTATATAGGCAATCGAAGTTTCGATCGTATGGCTGGGAGTTGTTCCACCCAACGGTTGAGGTTCACAGCGGTCGATTCAATTCCAAAATTCAAAACCGCAATCATTATGAGGGCTAACCGGGTATGCACGTGTTGGCTCGGCGCTACTGGCGGTGTCACTACCACGGTTGCAGCTTATCTCGGGGCCAACGCCACCACGACCGACTATTGAATCGCTCGACTTCGAGCGACGCAGGTCGCAGAACAGTGCCCAGAGTTGCTTCAAGGCCGCATGCTTTGAAAGCACGGTCCTTAGTGAACAAGTCGCATCGCACGCACGAGGTCGCAAAATAGGCCAGAGTTGCTTCAAGGCCGCATGCTTTGAAAGCACGGTCCCAGTGAACAAGTCGAGGTCGCAAAGCAGCCCAGAGTTGCTTCGAAAGCCGCATGCTTTGAAAGCACGGTCCTTAGTGAACAAGTCGCATCAAACGACAAGGCCAAGAGCCGATATTGTCTCGTATTTACTACTCCCTCGCCGACATTTTTATAAAAATGATCAAGACTCGGAGTAGGGGGCCATTGATGATATAAATAATGTCGCCACCGCATAGTCCCGAAATAGCCTCATCAAGAATAAGGGTCCACGGCTACATCATCGGGCGACGCCATGATTTACCTGGTCAAGGCCGAGATCACGACTTGGGGCTAACGGCCCTCAAAGCGGCCACGCAAGACATAGAGGAAGCAAGGAGCTGGGGTAGGCAGACAGACCGCGCACCCATGCGCTAGGCGGATCGCCTTGATATTCTATCCACTTGCAACTTAGATATTTTAATGATTACTTAGCTTATAAGTAAGAGTTAGTGACTACAGCCTTAGCACCGCCAACATTAACTTGGTCGCTAAGTCAATCCTCCTATAAAAAGAGGTCTTGTGTAACCTAAATGAGGACTTTTATATAGAAGAAGCAAGCTAAAATCGCTAAAATACACTCTCCTCTCCCCCTATCGCCACAAACCTCCGGCCACCTCGCACTAAAATCACCAACAGATAAGCCGATATCCACTAAACATCCACCGCTGCCACCGTGATGATTTCCTCGATCATCGAATGATTGTTTTCAAAATTGTAAGATTTAAGTATTGACTTATTTCTTTAAATCATTGCTTGAAGATTAATTAAATTGTTCATTTTTGAATATGATTCAAAAGGTGAAATAAACTATTTAATGAACTTTGGATTTTCTTTATGAAAGGAAATAAGACATAGCTCTTGTGATTTTTCTTAAGTCTTATGAAGACTACAAGAAGGAATATTTACGAGTGCTTAAGGATTAAAAGTGGAAAGTTAGGCATGTGCTTAAAATAAGAGATCTTATCAAGTCTCTATTCTAGGCAAGAGTGTAGAGATAAATATATCTAAGTTTAAGTCAACTCTAGATATATGATATCTTACTTGAGTATTAGAAAGGTTAAAATACATAATACACCAAGACTCAAAAGTGAAGCAAACGCTATGACATTTTCGGTTTTGTATTCCGAGTCTAGTAAACCGATAAAGAAACTAAATATGTTATTGTGTTCCGGTTCTTATGAAGAACACGAGTTCGCTTGTTTGTCGAATTTAGTAGACATATTCAATTGTAAGGAATAAGTGTTATTCCGATAAAGTTGAACAATCACCAATCTAACATACTAGATTGATGTCACTATATAGTTGATATAGTGATAACATCTCAACCAAGTATTTGTATGGTCGTTATCCTTGACATTTGTGGTTGTTCTGACATAGTCTCGTGGAAGAGAATTGTGTAATCAAATGTCATTCCAATGATGTATGAACCATGTGATTATGAATCATGTGGGGTAATACGTATCTTATCTAAATATGACTAAAATACCCTTGTATGAAAAGTGGTTATAAAATCTAGAAAATTGCCTAAAGCCTAAACATACCGATGTTTGTTGGCTTATGAAAATTAATTCCACTTAATGATATTATTGTTTATTACTCTCTTTGACTATTTTTAGAAATAGTCAAGTGTACTCATTGAAGTACGGAATTCGAAAAGCCCGAAAGGTTTGAGCTAGTACTTAATATGAGATTGATGAACTACTTAGGAATTAATCTTCAATTAGATTGAAGCAATTAATACTTGAAGGGTGTTTCAAAAGCTGTCTGAAAGGGAATTAGATTCTCCCTTGAAGGATACCATTTTAGGATACCCGATCAGATCGTGTTTCTAAAATAGAAATAACACTTTATACGATAGGTGTGACGTAAGTTACGCGAAGCATCCCTTACCTATTTCGGGATAGTGCCTTTAAAATAATACGATACTTAACCGAGTTCCAAAGAATAAAGGTTGAATAAATTCCATATCGTATATGGAAAATGATAACATCAAATCCATCTTAACCGATGATTTAGGGTTGTCGTGTTTCTAGCAAGGTGCAATGTCCGAAAGGCTTGAGCTTAGTATGACGTGTGCAACTTTGTGTAATATCTAGCAAGTACGCTTAGATATAATTCATTTAATCATGCTGAGCAAAATGTGTTTGTCTCTAACATGTCGCTTTTGGGAAGTGTTTCTTCCAAAAGAACAAGGAGAGTAAATAAGATCTCAAAAGAGTTTGAGAATCACAAAGAGATATTCAACCATTGAACGCGAGCAGCACCGTGATAGCGATAAAGTGCAAGGACACCGCCAAAGGCACAAAAATCAATGAGTCTGCAGATGACCACACGCCTGAAAGGGCTACTGGTATGTTCATCTTGAAGAGTGAAGATCTCACGACTTATGCAAGAATTCTTGAAAGGCAAGATTAAGAGATATGGTTTAGAGCCATAATGTCTGAAGTAGATTCTATGAGTGACATAACAGGTTATGAACCTGGGCTGTCTTACCTGAAGGGAATGTCTTTAAAAGGTGTAACATGTCTTTATGATAGACTAACATAGAAAGGTAATAAGATTACTAGTTAATCTAAGTTGATGGCTAAAGGGTCATGAGGCCAAAACTCAGTGAATACCTTTATGCTACCAAATATGCTTAAGTCTATTCAGATATAGTGCTTGTTATAGCTAATGCATCATGGCTATATTATAGTGTTGAAAACGCTGGGCCAAAGGCTTGATGTTCATAGACGGTAAAGTGATGTGTGTTTACGAGATCCATTTATGGACTCAAACAAGTTCCTCTATATAAGTTCCTTGCATTGATAAATCAAAAGAGTTTGATTTCATCAAGAGGAAAGATATGCCTTATGTGCAAGTGTATGGTTAATGGAGTGTTACGCTTTTTGAGTAAGGTGTTGCATACCTTCTCAAGAGTTGTTACCCCATGTCATAGTCAATTAATGTTTGGTAGTTCAAGGCCTTACGAAAGTTTTTGAATTGGCGCTCTTATTTTAGTAAGTAAGAATCTATAAGGATAGGTTTAGATATCATCGCTTGGTTATCACAACACCCATTATAGATGAGATGCTAAAAGAGTTTAGCATACACCACTTATGAGAGACACTTCTAGCCAAGTTCTCAAGGTCTATCTATCACAGACGCCACCCCTGAAATATAAGTGAAAGATGATACTTATGGAAGGTACACTTTGCCTCCGCAAATAGTGGTCCATCATAAGTGTTGTGAGTTAAACTAGATGTTCATACTTCATGAAAAGTCATGATCAGTATGAAAGTGATTCGTAGATGTCAAGATTATTCTTAAAAATGTTTAGATGGGTTCCTAGTTTATTGAAACTTAGAATCGAATAAACGTAGATATACTGATGTACACCCAAAGTCTTACAAGATAGTGGAAGCTACGGTCTCAGTTTGCAAATACTTTAATTAAGTGATACAATGAGCTGGAAATGTTCTTAGCTAGTAATCACCGGAGATTCTACAATCGGGCCAAACACCGTAATGCCTTGGAGGCACAAATGAGTAGTACATGGATCTAGTATGTTCATTCCCTAACCTTGTACGGTTCTTCCACCTTTTCTATATTGCTGATATAGTATTGATTCATTGCTTGAAGCAAGGACCAGTGGTCTCATCAGAGATTCATGTGTGTGTTGAGGCGTGTCCTTTTGACTTGAACATTTGAAGCATGATATGAAGATAGTCCGAGTCCCCACGGATAATGACCTGCTCATGCTTAGGGTTGGTAGCGAGTATTGCATGAGATTCTTGTGTTTCAACTTGGTCTTGTGTGTACGAAAGTGATTGGTTTTAGGCCAAGTGGAAGATTGTTGAAATAGTGTCTTAAACCCAATCGGTTGGACCGATCCACCAGTCGAATCATTTCTACTATTTCTTTATGTTTGTACATATGATAAATGGATTTTCTCATATTATATATTGCGCTTATCTATATGAACCAATTAGTGATTGTATATATAATAACGCCCCTAGTGTCAAATCATGTGAGAGAGAAACCATGATAGTGATTATCGCTGATGAGATCTCACTCACTTTAATGGTTTGATACTCATATGTCGCTAGTCGTATGTACTATCAAATAGACATTGATAGTATATTAGACTCAGCACGTATTAGATGGCTTCTATCTCATTGAAGGTAGTGGATAGATCTCGCTCTATCAAAGTGTAGGGACACTAGAATCAGACGTGGACGGTATTGTAGAATACGCATATTAGACCGACTCCACTTACTTTATTAAGTGTCGCACCATGTGGCGGCAAGTGTAATTATCCTCGAGATCGAATCTTCATGACATCACGGTGTGGATTGTCATGCTTTGACACTATTGAGGTTTCCTCGCCACGGGGCGATCATGCGGTAGTGATTGGGTGTGATATCAAACATGCGTAGGATTCATGTTGCTCATCCGAAATCGCAGATCCTATGAATATGAGTAAATATCCGAAAGGGGCCTTCTTATAAGGAATGTCTTACTCTCATGAATCTTTGCAAAGTTTAAGTAAATGAGTCACTTTGAGAGAGCATGATATCCAGCAATATAAGATATGGTCGCTTGATGTATTGTCACCGAGATACGCACCGTATGGATATTATTACGCTGATAAGATTATATTTACACGTTATCGCTTTCACATGAAAGGTAGTAGTCATTGCATTTGAATATTCCGATGATCGGGGTCACGGTGTGTTGCTGACGCTATTCCGTGATCGTTAGGGAGGAAGGTCATTTTTGTAATTTGCACTTTGTGTCTACGGCCAACATATTCAGCCTTTTGATTGAAGTAAAATATCCAAGTGCACCTACTATGATCATCAACAATAGTGAGGAAATAAGACTGACCTTGATAGTTTGTTGTCTAAAAGACCCCGCATATCCATGTTTACTAAATCAAACACGTAAGAGGCAAAGTGGAATTACTCAAAACAAAGTGGAAGCCTTTTTTTTTTTTTAGCTAAGGACAAACATAACAGATAGATTTCTTAGGTACTTGAATGTCATTACAAGAAGCATGCAACAATTGAAGCCTCATATCGCACAAATGACTCTAGTCCATAATGCCAAAGCATATTTGCATCTATCTTATCAAGGGGAATTTAGAAAGTACAAGCAACTAGTCTATCTCATAATATTTGCTTAGCATGTAGAATGTATAGACCCTTGATCTTTTAGTCGATCCAATCATCTGCCTCATTGAACTTGTCCTGTATAACACAAGCATCATTAGCAAAAATAACTTGTATTTGAGGATTATGGGTTAGTTTGTTTAGAAAAATTAGATTGTAGTGAGGTTTAGAACACAAAGGACTTCAGATAAGATTAAGTGATCATTGACCCTCACTTTTCCTATAAAAGTAATGTATACTGCTCACCATTGTGAAGAGAAACAAAGGACACCACACTCTGCCTTTTGATATGAACAACCTGTGATAAAAAAATGAATATGGTTTGTGGCTCCTAAATCTACAATCCAATGAGTAATATTACTCAAGACATACCATGCACCTCATTGGATCTGTGGAAATTAGCCGAAAGGGTTGTGACTTGGTTGATCGCAG
Organism: Gentiana macrophylla; assembly: GCA_026214975.1. NCBI lineage: Eukaryota > Viridiplantae > Streptophyta > Magnoliopsida > Gentianales > Gentianaceae > Gentiana > Gentiana macrophylla. Next base: position 99,824 of record JAOBSW010000790.1, on the reverse strand, counting down.
ATTGCCAAGAACTGTGGTTCTCATAGTGTCTAACATCTTCATCAATCAGGCAACTTGATTATGGAACTCGAGCCAACCGGTTTTGTGTAGCATCTTGCACTAATACAAATAGAATGTGTTGGTTTTGGAACATCCCATTCTCGACTACCGTAGAGTCTTATTGTACCATGTTCACCCTATATCTTGGCTTAAAACCTGGTGGAAAACCATTCTTTCATAGTATTTTTCCATTGTATGACCATTGAATCCACGTAACGAACATCGAACCTTCGTAGAGTTGCCTTGTTGATTCAGATTGTATGGATCGATCTCCTGCTCGCCTTGACCATGCCTCAGAACGCCTGCTCCCGACACCGAGTCCTTATCCGGAAAAGGAACGCTCGGGCACGTATAAAATAAAAATAAATTCACTTTATACGTAAGCCTTACTACATCTTATCAAAAAGAAGCAAATGGAAGCCAAAGACTCGGTATAAAATTTCCAAACATCCAAGAATAGAAATGAAATTAAAGATGGAAATGTAACTTATTACATTCAAGGAAAATACGAACCAAAGAAATGTACGATATTCTCAAAAGAAACATAACAAAGCATTACAAGTCTCGAAAGACCAAAAGTCAATTCCGTAAGTACTAAAACATTCTATTAAAGATTAACGAAATGACTAAATGTAAAATCTTCAATGAAGCTGCCTTCAAACATCATCATCGAACTCCTCCTTGTAAACATTATCTACCTGTTCGCCTTTCATCCCCCCAAACACATAGAAAACATGCATTTGAGGTAAGTACAACGCACTTAATAAGAAAGAGAAGCTATGATAACAATTACAATTTATAAAGAAAAGATACTTAAAGGTTTAGTTGTTTATGTTTGACCGACTCAATCTAGTGGTTCATCTCATGTCCATCAACATGAATTGACTAAACGCTTCTACTTAACTTATCTCGTGTTACAACCGCACTCAAGGGCACTACGCCGATGTATATCCACCAGAGACATCGATTGCAACATATCGCTGATCACACCAATATCCACGGAGGCTAGAATAGTAGGTTCGATAGTACGCACACCTCAAGGAGTCCCCTAACTTGTGGTTCTTTTGACCTATGGGCTCTTCCACCTTCGTGAGGTAGCACACACATCGCGATATAGACCGGTGCCTATCCAAGAGAGACATGTTGTTTAATCTTTTACTAGTCAAGACGTGTTTTATTAGAATGATTAATTAACCACCTATGTGTTTTCAATTAATCTCCTCACAAATACTACTCTCTTCCTAGACCACTAGACATAGACAAGGCCTAGAAATTACACGCATATTGATGAATGCTAATTCATCAAAGCACAAGCCTATCATGCTCTTCCGACGGATCCGAACTTCAACTCCCTTGAAGAGTACATTCGGGTTTTAATCGAACGAATCAAAAGTTCAATTCAGGCTTGTTTATGTTTAAACAATGTTAACATATCATGAATAAGTGGATTTAAAATAGTGAAAACACGATTATGAGGCCAAAACCAATCTCGACACGCTAAAACAAGAAAAACAAGGTAAAACAGCCGCCAGACGCCCGCTTGAAACCCTATGGACGCCCGTCTTAATCAAACGCCCGTCTACTAAACGCCAAACGCCCGCCTCGCCAAAAATAGCTACATCTTGAATCGTGGCCTAACTCGACGCCTGCCTCGCTTTATGCAAACGCCTGCTCGAAAGCATTAGGTCTCGCATACACCTGCTCGCTTAACGCAGACGCCCGTCCGCTGGGTTTTTCAAAACGCTAAAATCTTCACAACTCGATTTCTAAAACGCTTAACCTAATTAACCTCGCTTTCAACACAAGAAACGAGAAAAACATATCTAAACAAATCCAAGATTACCTATGATCCTTGATCAACGAAAACACATCTTTCTAGCATCTACACATCCCAAAAACATGATCTAAACTTTACGAATCATAACCGAGATCATAGGAAGAGTTTCTTACCTAATTGCAGCCACAAACTGATTCAAACAAATTTTGAAAGTCTGCAGCCCTTCCTACTAAACCGATATCCAAACGATGTCCTTCTCACGACGATCACAATTTCGAGTCCGATCTCAAAACGGTTCAACACCTCTTAAGATAATTGAAGAACTCCTTCACTCTTTTCTCCTCTCCAAATTAAGTGCAAAGATGAGAGCGTAAAACTGATTTTCTCGATTTAGTCTAGGTTATGGGATTATTGTGTGTAATTTTCCTTAAATACCAATTTCCCATAAATCCTTTTTTTCCTTAATTGTCCTTTAATTAACAAATAATCAGATTTCCCTTATATATATATATATATATATATACATACTCTATAAAATACTTAACTCCCATAAAAGAAAAGAAATAATAATATTTCGTTTTCGCAAAATAACACGTCTGCCCTTTCCCGAAAATCGGAATATTACATTCCTCCCCCTTAAAAGGAGTTTCGTCCTCGAAACTAGAACATACCTGGTAAATCCACGAACTCTTAGAATTCACTGATCATATCATCTTCAACTTCCCAAGTTGCCTCCTCGGTGAATGATTGCTCCACTGCACCAAACCAATGGGATCATCCGTCTCTTAATCATCTTTTCCTTCCGGTCCAAAATCTTGATCGGTCTCTCATCATAAGCAAGATTGTCTTGTAAAATCTCCGGATCAATTGTAGTTTCTGTTAGTAATACCATCCGCAACGGATGCGATTTAATGGATCTAGATCTATAATATATACGTAATAAAACAACTGTGATCTATTCTACAAGGGGTTGTAGATCATACCTCTTGATCTCAAAATCCAAGTTGAAGAACCGCGATAGATGAACGAAGGAAAGCGTGAAGAGCACCACGATCTTCCGTGATGTGTGATCCAAGCAACTCCCGTGGAAGGAAATTCTCGACTCGAACCCTTCCGTTATGCTACCCGGAAAATCTCCAAGATTTCTCCCCAAATCTCCCTTGGCCGAAAATTCTTTACTCCTTACTAAAAGGGGTGTGTCGAATTTTATTGTGTGTCTAAGGCTTGGGAGAACTCTCTTTATATAGGAGAGTAAAACTTAAGCCCCAAGGATTTTATAATTAATACAAAATCAATTATGATAATCCTATTAAATAAAAGATAATCCCATAATATTCTAGAACAAATCTAGATAATATTTATCTTTATTTCTTTCCATAAATATTTATCCAATAAATATTTTATGCACATGTCTTATTAATCCACAAGAAAACTAATTTCTTGTTCATTAAACATGCCTTGGGGTCGAAAATCATCATCATTGACCTAGTCAATATGATTTATTTCCACACACACAATAATTGGGCCAAGATTATGGAAAATGTCTTTTCCACATATTTAATTATTTAGCCCAACTAATTTAATAGTCCACTAAACAATTAATTCACATATCGCTTTAATAAAGTCCAACAAGAACTAAATTAATATTATTAGGATTCGACGTCCGAGAATAGCTATGCTATATTGTGAGGCACGCGGGGGACCATGGACTAATAATCGTGGCCCGATAAATCAAATAAATAATTATAGAATAATTATATTTGATAAATCAATCACAGAATATGCCACCATAATCCCGTGATCGCACTCCTCCGATTATGAGATTATATTTATCTCCTCACGAGAATAATAATAAGCGCCCATTGATATAATCATTACATATGGATTAATCCTCCATAGATCGCTCATTCTAAATCGGGAAGTTACCGCTAACCCTTTTAAACCTCTTATCCTTATTTACCATTAACCCCTAAAGATCAATTAATTCATACAACTCACCGTGATCAATCGCAGTGATATGAACTCGCGCGATCGATCGCTTCTAGGATTAACAAATAAGTGGAATCGTTTATCTACTTCCATAAATGGAAGGAATGGATTCCGTGATCTGTGATAACATACGTACTACTCACTCAATCCAAAGACAATGCCAAGACGGGGTAATTCGCATCACGACTCGCAGGTAATCCTTAACCGCCAAGTCAAACTTCATACCGATTCAAGCAGCTTGACTCGTGATCACCTCAGATTAAGATATATCCATAAATATGATCATCCATTGATTCGATAAGACTTCTCGATTACGGAATTATATCGTGAACTCTAATCAAATCGGTCCAAATTTCTATATGATATATCTATCATATATAAATGCCCCATTAGGTTCTCTTAACCGAAAGTCCGGATAAGACAATCACACCAACTGTGTTCGGGGCGAATTAATAGCACGTTAAAGGAGAGACCCGATACTTTCGATTAACTTCACTACGGGCTAATTGTATTTTAAGTACATCTTCACTAACTCAATCCTCCCGTATATACCATACACCGAAAGTTAAGTGATTACATAAACGATATACTTAGGATTTTCTCAGAGTGTAAATACTATTGTCACATCGGTGATTATGAGAATAATAAATATGAATAATAACGCTAATTCATTTATTAAATAAAACAATTACAAAATTGTCTTTCGGCATCACACCTAACAATCTCCCACTTGCACGAAAAGCTTGTGATTAATTGTTTTAGAGCACACCCTATTATTTAAAATACAACAAACTACATCTCCCACTTGCTCTAAAGCAATGGAGACCCATCCTGTATTCTAGTACCCATTAAGCATATCATAACCATTTCAGATGACAAAATACACTCCGAGTGTGCCGTCGTAGGATAGGTCGCTGACTCGGGAGCACCTACATCTAAATGTCATGGGTCTTAATGATTAGTCGTTGTCGGCTCGAGACGATCCGTAGAATCAAAACGCTACCGTCCATCAAATCATGTGGTACCGAGTAAACATCGAGCCCGAGATCGACTTAACGATCATCCTCAACTCGACTTAAAGTCAAAATCGCGTATCACACATATCCAAGTTCACACATGAATATGTCCGCATATTGTTCCTCGCTCTCTTCAAGATACTAAAGGACATACTAAACTTGCTTTGTTAACCGCCCGAATCTAAGATTCGATCAAAGTTGACGCTCAATAACCTCGACCATCTCTTACTAGAAAGAGAATCTATCCCATTTCTCTTGATCCGAAGATTTGTAGAGTCATTCCCGAGGCATAGGTAGAACTTCCTCGTTGAATGTTGCATACACGTGATGCATCATCTTAACCAATAAGATGGATGGGAAACCAAAGGATCGATTCTAATGAATTCGACCGAGTCAAACTCTTAAGAATGTTGTCCAAATCTCAGCAGAATTGTGGTATCGTCGGATTCGACTTCGATAACATACCCAAGTTGATTCCAATCGTGCAAAGGTTATCCTTCACAAACACTAATTTATATATTCACTAATCAGCACTAAAATTGATATCCAGCCTACAAAAGACTTATCAATATTCTCGTCAAATCCACATAGTGTAGAAATATATGACTTCCAATGACCGAGAGGTATGCTTTTTATCCACAAAGGACATAAGCCTTGACAACCATCCCGCTCATGAGTTCATAAGTCAATACCCTTTGTTTCGAATGAATCTAGACTCCGTTTGTTTGGCAAGAAAGTCTCAGGGAATCACCCCTATTTTCTGCTTTTGAACGAAATCATGCAATAATAAGTGGTAAGAGAGTTCAAGGTCTGATTAACTCTCTACTTCTTAGGGAATTACCCCTAGACCACTCAAGCTTTGCTCAAAGATAAACTTTCCTATTCATTCTACTCTTTCCGTAGATCCAATTACTTCCCACTCGGCCCGAGACACTCAAAGTGTTCTACAAGAGTATGAATGACTGGAGTACCGAACTCCATTCACAGTGGTTATGGCTATTAAACCAACCTCTATTATCGTAATCCTATAACGCTCACAAAAGAGCCATAGTCATCAATCGATCCTCGACTACAAAGTCCGCAGAACTCAAGAATGGGTAATGGATAAACCATACTCCCACTACATTCTCGGTGGATCAAATTCTGATATAGTTTAGTAGTATTTAGTGTTATCACCAACAACCGATGTTGGATGTGGTCCGATTTAATCGCTTAGTAACTACCTTGAGTAAACGTATTTCAAGGTTTAAGGTTTTACTGCTCATGTACTCTATCGTAAAAGACGCAACAAAGATAATCGCCCTTCCCGATTTCAAGAATCTTATAACAAACCTTTTTTCTCAATGCTACAAGATATTGAACGATTGGTCATCGACCGAACGTGTTCGCGAAATTTCCGCATCTACCTTCAAGCACCGTGGTGCTAAATGCTTATATTTATGGAAGTGGGGTGAACCGAGTCCACACCTTATCCGTAAATTCCAAAGCATATTCTAGGTAGACTTCTCGGTCTTACATTTCACTCAGAACCGTTATTTCACTTCCAATATCTTTATTGAGTTAAGCAAAGGTATTGTAGCACGCCTAAAAAAACTATATAAGGCAATTTAACGGTTTCTCACTTAGTGAAAACATTTCACTACGAGGCAGTCCGAGCATCACCCCTAGACTACGTGATGGCCCATTTCTGAGTATAGAATACTCTATCTCTCATGGAAAACAGAGAAACCTCAAAATATTTTGGATAAACTTACCGGAGTGTTTGAATAGTTATCGATGTTAAGTCACTACTGAAGCTCCTACTAGCTTGTATCTTTCATCGACTCAAGCGTCGCCATAAACAAGCTATGTTACTTTATATAACCATTATCCTTTCCTCGATTGAAAGGAAACTTAGTCATTGAACCTTTGAGACAATATAACCAGATCGAGAGAAAGGAATCACCCCGAGCCGCCTTCGTGTCTTGTCTTTTAGTGGACTATGCACTAACTATGGAATATGAAGAAGCGCTTATCTAAATATAGAAACCAATTGCTTTTAATGGTTCTTAAGATGTGTTTTATATACATATTTCAAAGAATTGTGAGTGGTTTTGACTTTATCAAACAAAAATCCAAGTCTTGGATTCAGATTACAAATGGTATATTCACTTTCTATGCGACAAACAAATTATCGAATAGAAGGTAAATCCATTCGCTCCAACGAATCTTAAACGGAAAATAATTTTCCATGATATCCAAGGATTGAATCCGAGATTCATTACCTTATATCACTCCCACTATTCTAGCTAAAATTAATCGCCTGTTGTTTACTCTTTTTAATCGTTAAATGCACCGCTACCTTGTTCTTCCAAAGAACTTAGCTCGAGAAAATCACCAAGGATTCATTGGTTGGTGATCCAAAATCACTTTCCTTATCCTATGATTTTCGCTAATTAATTTTCGTTCAAATTTTTAAAGTTTTCTCGCTTTAGGTGACTAACACTTTTAGACATATTCTCCCATTCTTGACTTTCCGTGAATGGAAATAGCTTTGAACCAATGGTTCGCTTGAGTAGACACTACTCTTGAACCGTGGATGTCTATTCGAGTGTTACTGTCGAGACTTCTCGATTTTCTAATATACCGTAAAAACAACAAATCATAACATTAAAGCTCCCACTAGTTTATCGGTTCCAAATACCGCCTAACGAGCAATGCTTTATTTTTATGAATTTCCGATTTTTTCGATTAGAAAATCTTTCGACATAGTTCTATTGTTTCCAAAAAACAACAAATCATAGAAACTCCCACTAGTTCATCGATTCCAAATATCGTCTAACTAGCAACATTTCATGACTTTCCGGTTTTTCAATTAGAACGGTTACGTGTGTAGTCAGTTACACTTTTCTAATATTCTAGAAAAACAACAAATCATAAAACTCCCACTAGTTCATCGATTCCAAATATCGTCCAACTAGTAACACTTCATGATTTTCCAATTTTTCAATTAGAAAATTACTCGTAATTACTACATACTCAAAATTCACTGTAAGAATTTCAAAGTCCGAAATCACCTTTGATCAAACTAAGTTTGTCTTCCGCTTGACACAAATGACACTAAAGTGACATACCTATATGTTACTCGTTTTTAAAAGGCTTAAGAGAAAATATCTCTTTCAAAAATAATTGCATTATCGATTAACTAGTTCAACGCCCTAGTTACTTTCCACTTTTTAACGGTCAATACTAGTCAATTATAAATTTTAAGCAATTTAGTAAGGGATATAATGTCAGAAATAAAATGACATGTATTAATTCAAGTTTAACACTACTATATTTTATTTTAGGAATTGTAAACTAAAATTAAGTCTACTCTACCATTCCAAGGTTTTAACCTCGTGATCTCAAAGCTGCCACTGGGGGTAGTCAAAGAGATGACGGTTAAATCGAGACAATCTCATCAATGAATAACTTGTGAGAATCAAACATCGCACGAGAATCGAACATCCCTTTATTCATTGACTACCTTCCTTTTTTAGCCTAGATATTTCCAAAAATATCCTTTATGAGTGTGACCTACTATATCGGATCTCTTAGGTACGCCCGAGTGTGCCGTCAGTAGATAGGTCAAAGACCCGACGAGTACCCGTAAATCCTATCCTTTCGGAGACCAAGCCATGAATGTTGATAGGTGAACACCATCCGTAGGGGACGAAATCAAAGCGCCGCGAGGCGCCACCCTTCTCTCACTTACTTGTATATATAGTAGAGTCCGTGGGTTGGCTGCCTCTCCCCGCCTCCCACTCAATAATTTGGAAGTGGTGGTGGGTTAACTAACCACGCTTTTTGATGTTAACATAAAAGTACATCAAATCAAGGATTCCGAATGGTGTCGGTAACGTAGGCAAGCCTACCCGCCCTATTCGCTGGAACATATGTGACAATGGACGAAATCGGGTCAAGACAAATTCTATCGAGATAAGAAGGAATCACCCTCTCGCTTCCAAAGGTAGCTTAGTCTTGCCGACCCCGTGCATACATCACACTAGGAGGGTTAAGTCGGTCGAGCGAAGCTCAGCTGACCACCCAACCTATAGGCGAACCGCTTTTTATCCAAGATTTATTGTTCTTTACCATCATTCAATCTCGTAGACACTACGAATCGAAAACGTGATCTCGCTTGTGCTTTAAGGCGTTTCACCGAGAACACACACCGAAAGGCTTAACGATTTCATAACCCGCCCTCGGATCTTTAATTAGTTACTAAATTTATTAATTACCACGACAATTAAATTTCAACTAATTACACGAGTTTGTATACATGCCTATTTTAATTACCAAAATTAAAATTCTACATGTATGCATGGAGTGGATTTATGATATGATGCATGTCATGGCAATTCCGGTTTTATATCTATTTTATGATCAAACACATAAAAATAAATGCGAAAAATTAAACACCGAGATGGATCGCTTGGCACCCCGTATCTAATCTATTAGAAAATAAAACCAAAACCCTAACTAGGTTTTACTACTTTCTAACCGAATCTGCAATTGTACGAACTCTTCGATGATCGAAACCAAACGAACTCGGATCGGGACTAAAATTTCCAGATCTTTTCTTCACTCCTTGAACTTCAATATGGACGGTTGGATCGGTGCTTTGACTTACCAATTTTCTCCAGTAAACCTCCAAACTTTCTGTTGAATCGACTTTGACTGCACTGCATCAAGGACTTCCTGAGGCAGATCAGAATCGAGATGAATCCCGATCGACCTGAAATTTTTATGGTACGTCCAAAACTCAAATTTTATTAATATGAACGGTCGGATTTGCTTTTCAACGGTCTAAACTCTCCCAGAAAATCGAGGAAGTCACAGATAGTGTTTCGTGAATCCTGCGCTTTTCTGTTATAGCAGCCTCTTCTTCATCAAACGATCAAACGGATATCCAAACGGACTCATCATCATCTTCTAATCTTGATTCTGACCAGAGGGATCTTCGCTTCAACGGTTCGATCAACGGGAAAAGGAAAATACTAAACAGCTACTAAACAGATCTATTTTCCGGAAATTAAAATTGCAATAAAAAGAATTACATAATTTCCTATACTCATACTGACGAATTTTCATCGCTTATATGAGTTTACAATAGATCTAACGGGTAAACAAAGTAACAACCCCAATCCATCTCTTCAACCACTTACATTCATAAGCATAAAAATTAAACATATGCATCGCCCCAAAAAAAAAAAAAAATGGGACAAAAATCTACATGTTTTACCACTCCTAGATCTAATATTTTATACGTATAAATATAGATCCCCATGCGATCGATACCATCATAGTAATATCATCGCAAATGAAGCGATTTAATGGATCTAGATCTATAATATATACGTAATAAAACAACTAGATCTATTCTACAAGGGGTTGTAGATCATACCTCTTGGATCTCAAAATCCAAGTTGAAGAACCGCGATAGATGAACGAAGGAAAGCGTGAAGAGCACCACGATCTTCCGTGACGTGTGATCCAAGCAACTCCCGGTGGAAGGAAATTTCTCGACTCGAACCCTTCCGATATGCTACCCGAAAAATCTCCAAGATTTCTCCCCAAATCTCCTTGGCCGAAAATTCTTTTACTCCTTACTAAAAGGGGTGTGTCGAATTTTATTGTGTGTCTAAGGCTTTAGAACTATCTTTATATAGAGAGAAAACTTAAGCCCCAAGGATTTTATAATTAATACAAAATCAATTATGATAATCCTATTAAATAAAAGATAATCCCATTATATTCTAGAACAAATCTAGGATAATATTTATCTTTATTTCTTTCCATAAATATTTATCCAATAAATATTTTACGCATTAATGTCTTATTAATCCACAAGAAAACTAATTTCTTGTTCATTAAACATGCCTTGGGGTCGAAAATCATCATCATTGACCTAGTCAATATGATTTATTTCACACACACAATAATCAAGCAAGACATGGAAAATGCTTTTCCACATATTTAATTATTTAGCCCAACTAATTTAATAGTCCACTAAACAATTAATTCACATATCGCTTTAATAAAATCCAACAAGAACTAAATTAATATTATTAGGATTCGACGTCCGAGAATAGCTATGCTATATTGTGAGGCACGCCGGGACCATGGACTAATAATCAATGTTCCGATAAATCAAATAAATAATTATAGAATAATTATATTTGATAAATCAATCACAGAATATGCCACCATAATCCCGTGATCGCACTCCTCCGATTATGAAATTATATTTATCTCCTCACGAGAATAATAATAAGCGCCCATTGATATAATCATTACATATGGATTAATCCTCCATAGATCGCTCATTCTAAATCGGGAAGTTACCGCTAACCCTTTTAGAACCTCTTATCCTTATTTACCATTAACCCCTAGTGATCAATTAATTCATACAACTCACCGGGTGATCAATCGCAGTGATATGAACTCGCGCGATCGATCGCTTTCTAGATTAACAAATAAGTGGAATCGTTTATCTACTTCCATAAATGGAAGGAATGGATTCCGATCTGTGATAACACGTACTACTCACTCAATCCAAAGACAATGCCAAGACGGGGTAATTCGCACTACGCACTCATGTAATCCTTAACCGCCAAGTCAAACTTCATACCGATTCAAGCAATTGATCGTGATCACCTCAGATTAAGATATATCCATAAATATGATCATCCATTGATTCGATAAGACTTCTCGATTACGGAATTATATCGTGAACTCTAATCAAATCGGTCCAAATTTCTATATGATATATCTATCATATATAAATGCCCCATTAGGTTCTCTTAACCGAAAGTCCGATAAGACAATCACACCAACTATGTTCGGGCGCATTAATAGCACGTTAAAGGAGAGACCCGATACTCTCGATTAACTTCACTACGGGCTAATTGTATTTTAAGTACATCTTCACTAACTCAATCCTCCCGTATATACCATACACCGAAAGTTAAGTGATTACATAAACGATATACTTAGGGTTTTCTCAGAAGGTAAATACTATTGTCACATCGGTGATTATGAGAATAATAAATATGAATAATAACGCCAATTCATTTATTAAATAAAACAATTACAAAATTGTCTTTCGGCATCACACCTAACAGCTTTCAACATCATTCCTCGCCGACACTTCTTCAACATTGAAACGTGAAACACGCTTATGGACCCTTGACATCGATTCCGTAACTTAAGCTTCCCGGTCCAATCCTTTCCAGACTTTCAAATGGTCCAACATACCTTGACTTAGCTTTCCTTTGTCCAAAGCGCTTTCACTCCTTCATCGGCGGCTCGTAGATACACCCTATCACCGACTTCAAACTCAAGTGGTCTTCTAACGCCCCGCCTAACTTTTCGCCTGCCTTGAGTCGCTTTCGATTCTTCTTAACCAATCGAACCCTTTCCTTAGCTTGTTCAACCATTTACGCCCTCGTAATCTGCCTTTCCCCGACTTCATCCTAAAATAAATAAGCTCGACATCTTCGCCCATACAAAGCTTCAAACGGTGGCATGCCTATACTTGCATGATAACTATTGTTGTAGGCAAACTCTGCTACTGGTAGGTAATTGTTCGATAAAACTAGTTTTAAATTTATTTTATCGGAACACCCCAAGTATAAGGTTCGTAGTATAAGGTATTACCGAGTCGTCCTAAGGGAATCGTATAATTATCGGGTTACAGTATAGTTATTAAATCGATTATGTCACTAATTATTACCTAAAACTAAGGCTGACGTTAATTATAAAACAGAAACGAAGAACAATAACTAAAACAAAGTAAAACAGAGAAACTTAGAATCGACGGGCGCCCACTTAGGTGGACGGGCGCCTGATATCGTGGCCGAAACGGAAATATGCGTAAAACAAGAGGTAAAAACTAAGACTTTTAAAATAACTAAACGTAGCAATAAAAGTTGATAACGAACTAATTGATTTATCAAACAAATTAAAAGAACAAGAAATGTAGATAATCAACCACACAACAATCACACAACCATATTTATGATCGTAATACGATTTTATTGGTTTGATCAATCTCAAATCGATTAAATTCCTTTAACTCAATTTCTAGGGTTTTATTTTCTTTTCCAAGCAAAACAATTAAACATACAAAGACAAGATCACTAATTTGTTCCCAAATCATATAACTCAATTAACAATAAATGATTCCTCAAATTATTCTTAATTGTATCGATTGAAGAGGTTCTATTGTTGAATTATACTTCCATACAAATTCAAATTAACATATGGTTTTATTGATATTCCTATCTAACAAAACACTTAACAATCTATTCAAATACCAATCGATAAATAAAATACAATATTCGAATCATAAATAAGAATAACCTAACAATCCATGGTTGTGGTGATGTTGATGTGATATCCTCCCGCTGTTCTATCATGAATTGCTTAGCCTTGCATCTTTGTGATGATCCAAGACATGGTTGAAAGGAAAACTCATAATCTTCTAGGGTTTGAAAGCGGCCGCTTCCAGTGAAATATGCGGGCCGATCATGTCTCAGATTAGGTTGAAATAAAGCGCCAGATTTATAGAACTCGAGGCGGCTAGGTCAAACGGCACTCGACGCCCGCCTGGGAGATATGGTGAACGCCCGCCCGTAGAGTGCAAAGAATATTCGAGTCGGGCCGAGCCGATTGACGACGCCCTATACAAAATTGGACGCCAGCCGCTAAAAATCATCGACTCAATCACAATTTCTTCTCCCGACGCCCGTTCAGATAGTGGACGCCCGCTCAGATGTAGACGCTAGTCCAAAGAAAATCCTCAACATCCTTGAATCGAGATCTTCTCTGATGGACGCCGTTCATCTTCTTAGACGCCCGCCTGGTTGATGGGACAAGCAAACGCTGCTCGATGTTGGAACTTCCACCTTCCGAGCATGATTAAACACCTCATATCAACTTTTTCACCAGATTTAACACCAGACGCCATTGAAAGCATACCAAAGTGTAACACAACTCAAATCAACATAAAACCATCATTTTAAGCACGAATTGGCATGTTTTACACTTTTTATAACTTTAAGACCATTTCTTCCATTTGTTCATTTAATACGTAATTTTCTATAAAAATTACTACAACACGGAGATTATTGTTATGAAATATTGCAATATAAATCATAAAATTCACCGAGAACAGTAATCATCCCATGATCCACCTACTTCTAAAACACAAGCTCTTAGCATGTCCTCGAGTGTTTGGATGGTCCTCTCAGATTGTCCATCTGTCTGAGGATGAAAGGCCGTACTCAAATCTAACTTGGTTCTAAAGGCTTCTTGTAAGCTCTTTCAAAACCGACAGACGAACCTCGAATCACGATCCGAAACTATCGAGATAGAACTCCGTGAAGCTTCACTATATCATCCAAGTATAGTGTCGCTATCTTCTTCAAAGGCATATCAACCTTATACGGTAAGAAATGGGTAGATTTAGTCAACTCCGCCCACGACACCCAAATAGCATCGTGTCCTCCTTGGTCCTCGGCAAACCGGTGATGAAATCCATCGTAATCTTATCCCATTTCCATTCAGAATATCCAAGGGTTTAAGCATTCCTCCCGGTCTTCTATGCTCGACTTCACTTTTGGCAAATATCACATTCTCGCCACTTAACTTGGCTATCTCTACCTTCATCGAAGGCCACCAAAACTTCTCCTCAAGTCTCTCAGACATCTTAGTAGCTCCTGGGTGAACTGCAAAAGCAATCCTATGTGCCTCTTCCATAATTCCTGCCTTAAGTCACCAACATTAAGCACACACAACCGATCTTGGTACCAAAGGTTTCCATTCTTATCCAGACGTAACCCACGGTAGGCTTTTCTTTAGCAACTCGCTTCAAATCAACCAAAGTTGGGTCTTCATATTGCTTTTCCCGAATATCATCCATCAACTCGTATCTTGCCAACAACGGCGCCACAAACCGCCGATCCTCAATCTGATCAAACCTGCTGATTTCCAAATTTCATTTAACCTTTTTTGCCACATCTTCGACGCTTGAAACCGCAAATATCGGTTTCCTCGCTTAAAGCATCTCGCCACTACATCGGCTTTGCCTCGGATAGTACTAGATATCCAAATCATAGTCCTTCACTAACTCTAACCATCTCCTCTGCCTCATGTTCGATTCTCTTGTGTGAAGAAATACTTTAAACTTTTGTGGTCGGTGAAGATCCTTGCCTTAACTCCATACAAGTAAGGCCTCCAAGTCTTTAATGCAAACACTATCACGCCAATTCTAAGTCCTCGTGTCGGGTAGTTCTTCTCATGCACCTTCAATCGCCTAGATGCATAAGCAATCACTTTCCTCTTGCATCAATACACAACCTAAACCCTCGTCCCAAGCATCTGTGTAGACATCGTAATTATAAAAATCTCCGAACGCCAACACTGGGTCAGTAGTCAACCTATCCTTCAAGGTATGAAAAGTCAGATCACACTCGCTTGTCCATTCGAACTTCACATTCTTCTCGTGTAAGCTTAGTGAGTGGAGTAGCTATCTTCAAAAGTCTTGCATAAACTTCCTATAGTAGCTACCAAACCAAGAAAGCTCCTTACTTCAAATCGTGGTAGTTTAGGCCAATTCTCAATCGCCTCAATCTTTGTCGATCAACTTGGATGCCATCTCCGTAAATGACATGTCCCAAGAAACTCGACTTGCTTCAACTAAAAGTCACACTTCAAAACTTTGCAAACAATCTGGTTCTCCTTCAAAGTTTCTAACACTATCCTTAAGTGTTCCTCATGTTCCTTCTCATCTCTTAGAGTATACTAGATGTCGCCTATGAACACTATCACAAACTTATCCAAGTATGGCATGAAAACTCACCGCATTAAATCCATAAATGCAGATGAAGCATTAGTGAGTCCAAAAGGCATAACTAGAACTCATAATGTCCATACTCGCACTAAAAGCCGCCTTCTTCACATCTCGCTACCTTGATCTTCAACGATGATAACCGCACCTAAGATCAATCTTAGAGAACACTTTCTTGCCTTGCAACCGATTAAAAATCATCAATCCTCGCAAGTGATACTTATTCTTGATGGTAAGGTTATTCAACGCCATGTAGTCTATACACATCCTCATGCTACCATCTTTCTTCTTCACGAACAAAACAGGGGCTCCCCAAGGCGAAGTACTAGGCTGAATTATATTCCTCTCAAGCATATCCTTAAGTAGCTTTTAATTCCTTCAACTCAGCCGGTGTCATTCTATAGGGTGCCTTAGCAACCGGTGACGCCTCCCGGTATCAACTTGATCTCAAACTTGATTTCCCTATCCGGCATGCTTCCCGGTAACTCTTCCAGAAATACCTCAGGGTACTCTCTCACTACCAGAGTTTCTTCTAGCTTAGGCTTCACTTGTTCCACATTCACTGCGTACAACAAGTAGCCTTCACAACCTTTCCGACAAGCTCTAATTGCCTTGACCGCTGAAATTATCGATGTCGCTTTACTCGGCTTGTACACATTCCCCGATACGCCTTATCTCGATTTCCGGGTACTTTGAAGGTCACTTTCTTCTCTCTACAATCCAAGTGGACAATATTCTCGATAGCCAATCTATCCCAAGAATCACTTCAAAGTCCGAGAAGTTTAAAGCAAAGAAATCACTCTTGCATCTATGAGGTCCAACTCGAACTTCCACTTGAAGTATCATCCTAGTCACCCTAGTTACCTTCCCCTAGCGGCGTAGTTATCTCCTCGGGTGTTTCTCAAAGGTTCCGAAGGTAAACTCAACTTTTAGCTACCTTGGTCGACACAAAAGTGTTAGACGCCTCCAGTATCAAACAAGGCTCACCACTAGGTTATCTAACATTATCGTACTCTAGGATGCATATTCATTCATTTAAATACAATTACATAAATATGAGTAATCACGCTATAAAAATATCTTAACAACATAAATTTACAACAAGGTACCTGAGATAACATCATCCTCTGGTTCTGCATCTCTAGCATCAGCTGCAAAAACTCAAACTGGTCGGCTTGGGCCGCTTCTCCCGTTTCCTCGGCTCGTACTCCCTTTCTTCCCCTTATTGGGACATTCTCTAGAAAAGTGCCCCGGTTCTCCGCAAAAGTAGCAACTGCCTGAACTAGCTCTCGCACTCTCCTCGAATGATTCCTATTGCATTTGGAACACAGAGGTGCACTGCTTGGGGCCCTTACCGCCGTGAAGTCGTTGTCTTCTTAGTATTCTGCTGTGGGGCTCTCGG
This sequence comes from Gentiana macrophylla, assembly GCA_026214975.1. Taxonomy (NCBI): domain Eukaryota; kingdom Viridiplantae; phylum Streptophyta; class Magnoliopsida; order Gentianales; family Gentianaceae; genus Gentiana; species Gentiana macrophylla. The sequence goes on along the minus strand of JAOBSW010000790.1, from coordinate 82,725 downwards.
TAATTGCCCCGACTGCTCCAATGTTTCTCTTGTTTCCAATAACCACTGTAGCCTTCTTCCTGAAGGTCTCAACCTCCAAGGATTTATTCAGTAACTCCTCCATAGTCCTCGCTGTAAATCCTAACATACCAGACTGAATCTCATAGGCCAATCCTTCCTTGTAAAGGGCCATCTTTCTTTCTTCCACTTTCATCACCGATATAGAACCGCCCCAACTCATTGAACTTGTTAGTGTACCGAGATACTGTCAAAGTAGTTGCCTTGCTTGAGTTTCAAAACTGACTTGCCTTATCCGCTTGCACTGCTGCCGGGAAGTACTCGTTGAAGAACATAGCTTTGAAAGCTTCCTATCAGAATCCTTGCCATTGCTACTCAGATAGCATCTATCCAAGCCTCTGCTGCGCCTAAAAGAAAACTAATCACTGCCAGTTGTGTCATCTCGCCTCGTGCACATGTACATTCCTGCATGCTTTTGAAGCTCCTTGTCCATTCTCGCCTTTCAAGGTTCCGTATTCCCAAAGAAATCTCAACTCGCTTTCTCTCGCCTCGTATACCAATCAACCCAAGGCGCTTGCTCAAAAATCGGGTCTAACCGGTGGAACCGGTGGGTAAACCGGAGGATAACCAAAAGGTACTTGCTGCTGGTACTGCTGTTGTTGAGGGTAAGTTGGATTCACTTGAGGTTCAGGCTGAAAAGGGTAGTATCCTTGGTGGTAATTCTGGTGTTGCTGTGGAGTTGGCTGAGATTGCTGGAGACCAAAGGGTGGGTAACCAAAACCATGCTGATGGTCGAAACGCTGGTGAAAGTGGTACCGTAGGTCGAGGGGTATGACCTCATGAGGTGGGTAGAAAGTCTCGCGTTGTTGGTGAAACACTAATGGTGAGGGTGGCTCACCGCGAGGGTAAACACCGATCGGTGAGGATAAACGGTTTGTCGATGTGGAGGGTGGCTTACCGGTGGTGGTACAAATCCCGCCGAACATCATGCCACCAAAGAAAATCGAACCGAACTCCCCACGTGCCATCTTGAGAGGTTGCTCTTGATAAGGTCGTAGTGACAAACCCTCGCTGGGACCTTGGTGTGGTGTGTCGCAGACGAGGTGGTGGTGATAAACTCCGCCGAGGTGGTGGAATCGCCTCACAACACCGCCTCCTACGACCGGGTGTTGGACTTTTCCGACGAACTCCGTAAGTCTCGCACCCACCTCCAGCCTCGTGAACACCATCCTCGATGATCAAGGAAAACCGTAACGTTACTAAAGGATCTAGAGAAAACTTATCTTAAAACAAAGCGAAGCCTAAAAGACGCTTCTCTCTCGATACCAATCGTAACGCCTGCTTCCGGACACCGAGTCCTTATCCGAAAAGGAACGTGCGGAACGTATAAAATAAAATAAATTCACTTTATACGTAAGCCTTAACTACGCCGCTTCAAAAATAAGCAAACGGAAGCCAAAGACTCGGGTATAAAAATTTCCAAACATCCAAGAATAGAAATGAAATCTAAAGATGGAAATGTAACTTATTACATTCAAGGAAAATACGAAATCCGAAAGAAATGTACGATATTCTCAAAAAAACGAATAAGCATTACAAGTCTCGAAAGACCAAAAGTCAATTCCGTATACTAAAAACAAATTTATTAAAGATTAACGAAATGACTAAATGTAAAATCTTCAATGAAGCGCCTTCAAACGCCGCCATCGAACTCCTCCTCGTAAACATTATCTACTGTTCGTTTTTCTCATCCCCAAACACATAGAAAACATGCATTTGAGGTAAGTACAACGCACTTAATAAGAAAGAGAAGCTATGATAACAATTACAATTTATAAAGAAAAGATATTTAAAGGTTTAGTTGTTTATGTTTGACCGACTCAATCTAGGGTTCATCTCATGTCCATCAACATGAATTGACTAAACGCTTTACTTAACTTATCTCGTGATACAACCGCACTCAAGGGCACTACGCCGATGTATATCCACCAGAGATATCGATTGCAACATATCAGTGGATCACACCAATAACCACGAAGGCTAGAATAGGTAGGCTCCGATAGTACGAACACCTCAGTGGAGTCCCCCGAACTTGTGGTTCTTTTGACCTACAGGCTCTTCCACCTTCAGAGGTAGCACACACATCGCGATATAGACTGGTGCCTATCCAAGAGAGACATGTTGTTTAATCTTTTACTAGTCAAGTACGTGTTTTATTAGCATGATTAATTAACCACCTATGTGTTTTCAATTAATCTCCCTCACAAATACTACTCTCTTCCTAGACCACTAGACATAGACAAGGCCTAGCAATTACACATACATTGATGAATGCTAATTCATCAATGCACAAGCCTATCATGCTCTTCCGACGGATCCGAACTTCAACTCCATTTAAGAGTACATTCGGTGTTTTAATTGAACGAATCAAAAGTTCAATTCAGGCTTGTTTATGTTTAAACAATGTTAACATATCATGAATAAGGGATTTAAAATAGTGAAAACACGATTATGAGGCCAAAACCAATCGACACGCTAAAACATTAAAAACAAGGTAAAACAGCCGACGCCGCTTGAAACCCTATGGACGCCCGTCCGTAATCAAACGCCCGCCCACTAAACCCCAAACGCCTGCCTCGCCAAAAACAACTACATCTCGAATCAAAATTCTAACTCGACGCCGCCGCTCGCTTTATGCAAACGCCTCGTCTGAAAGCATTAGGTCTCGTGACGCCCGTCGCTTAATGTAGACGCCGTCCCGCTGGTTTTTTCCCAAAACGCTAAAATCTTCACAACTCGATTTCAAACGCTTAACCTAATTAACCTCGCTTTCAACACAAGAAACGTAGAAAACATATCTAAACAGTCCAAGATTACCTATGATCCTTGATCAATGAAAAACACATCTTTTAGCATCTACACATCCCAAAAACATGATCTAAACTTTACGAATCATAACCAAGATCATAGGAAGAGTTTCTTACCTAATTGCAAAATACAAACCAGCCTTCAAATGTGCCTTTGAAAGTCTCATGCAGCCCTTCCCATGAAACTGATATCCAAACGATGTCCTTCTCACGACGATTCCAATTCTCGAGTCTCGATCTAAAACGGTTCAACACCTCTTAAGATAATTGAAGAACTCCTTCACTCTTTTTTTCCTCTCCAAATTGCGCAGAGATGAGCGTAAAACTGATTTTCTCGATTTAGTCTAGGTTATGGGATTATTGTGTGTAATTTTCCTTAAATACCAATTTCCCATAAATCCTTTTTTTCCTTAATTGTCCTTTAATTAACAAATAATCAGATTTCCCTTAAATATATATATATATATATATATATATATATATATATATACATATACATACTCTATTAAATACTTAACTCCCATAAAAGAAAAAAATAATATTTCGCTGCAAAATGACACGCTCACCTCTTTCCTAAAAAATCGGAATATTACAATGCCCTTGACTATGAATTGTACCCTGCTCTTGATTCTGGTACCTAGATTGATATTGTCCTTGATTTTGATTTTGGGCTCTAGCAAGTAAAGCATGCCATCTGAATTTTGAGGATGCCCCATTGGATAATCTACTTGTCTTTCAAACTTAATGGCCATAGCAAAGGCTTGTTTCAAGTTAGGCAAAGGAGTCAACAATTAGTCCTGGGATCTAACAGGCAAATTTATCATTAAGACCTTTCATAAACATTATAACACGATTTGCTTCTATAAAATCTACCATTTTGAAATCGATATTGCAAGCACATGGTGCTCCACACTCACAAGGGGGAATAGGCTTCAAGATCTCTATCTCATCCCACTTAGCTTTTAGTTTTGTGAAATAGATGTTACTGACATGGAACCTTGTTTGATCGTATTCACTTCTTCAACTAAATCTGACACCCTGAAATAGTCAACATTGGAGAATATATCCTCCAACTGTAACCACATATTCTTGCATTTTTTATCCACATTACACTTTGTGCTATATCAGGAATTACATATTTTATGATCCATGTGAGTACTGTAGTATTACATTGACTCCAGATTGGATATAGAGGATCATTTGCATCAGGTTCTTGAATAGTACCATCAATGAAACCTAATTTATTCTTGGTTCCTAACATCATATTCATTGATCATGCCCAAGAATGATAGTTTGTAGCATCAGAGGAGGTGAAACCGGAGGAATGGAAGGATTTTCAGTAGGATGTAAATAAAATTGACTAGAGGTATTAACCACGAGACATGTTCCTTCGATGTTTGCACCATTAGTCCTCTAATTCATACTTGAATTAGCAAATTAGCAGTAACTCCAAGAAAGAAACAAGAACAACCAACAATGAAGAAGTAAAGAAACCGCAGAAAAAAAAACAAGAAATTAAAAGTTGAAACAGAATCGTAACGCCTCAAGGCTCGGCTAAAAAAATTTTGATCGAACCTCTCAAGAATCAATACAAAGAACACGCAACTACAGCCTTTTTTCTCCGATACCATGAATAAATGTTGAACTTAACACACGCTCATCAAGAACTAGAACTGAATTTGAAGTAAAGAAAACGCTGGAAAATTAGAGAAGAAGAACATTGATTCTTTTATTCAATAATACTCTCAATTGTTGATTAGAGTGTTTGATTCTCACTTTATATACACATATTAACTACAATAGCAAAGCACTAACTTCTGTGAGTTAGTTATAACTACCAAAACTACTAATAACCGCTCTTCACTCCTATATGTTCGACCTTATGTTTCTAAAAGCCTCCTACTTGTGCTCTTGTATACATGTTATGCACCTTATATCACCAACACGGGACTCAAACCCCTGGTATTCATCGGGTTATGACCTAGTGTAAACCATTAGACCGATATTTTGTTGGTAAGGGCGGTATTGTTCAGAATCCATATATACGTATAGAGCAATGTTAATACCTCAACAAGATTGACATAACGAATCGACCAACGACAAATATATACATATACTAATGGAGTGAACGTGCTATGCACATCCTTGTCGTTTAGGGTCATTTATTTGCATAAAGTCGTAATAAATAGAGAAAAATCATACTTAGTAGAGTATTTTAATATGCCAAACAACTGATAAACTGATAGATATTACAACCAATTGAGACAACTAAAGTCCAAGCTTTTTCTTTTTTAAGATGAGCAAAGACCTCGATCTCTCGTTCACGGGTTGTCCACGGATTTGTACTGCTGGTGGTCTAGCATTGTTCATAGCAAGTTGGCTAGCCATCCTACAATCCATTCGAAAACATTATGAAGAATCAAAGACGATTTTCTTTTTTTTCTTTTTCGTGCATCACAGTAAAGTTTTAATTACAAACTAACTGATTTTTTTTTACTTGTTCTTGATTTCAAAGACCATAGCCATAAAAGCTTGCTCGACGTTTGTGGAATTCTTTGCACTTGCTTCCATGAAAGGAATCCCGATTTCATCTGCAAATGCCTGAGAAAGAAAACAACCGGACATGGGTATAGAGGAAGTACACATAAATATAAAAATACAGGAGTAAACTGCATACATTAAAACTACAAGGACCAAACTGATTAGAACTACTTTGCGCGTGTCGTAGAAAACGACTCTTTGGGATTCAAGATCACTTTTGTTGCCAACAAGAAGCTTGTTTACATTATCACCGCATATCTATCAATTTCATTCTCGCCATTGCTTAACGTTATTGAAACTCTCTTGATCGTTGATATCATACACCACTTGTAAATACGTGAAATGCTTAATGTATAAGTATATAAAACACACACAATTACAAAGCTCATTAGATAACATTTCCCACACATACGAGAAAAAGGCGATACTAACAATAATGCCATGAGCACCACGATAGTAGTAAATGCTAGTAATAGTCCTAAAACGCCTTGTCCAAAGCAGTTGTCCCATGTTCAAAAATGAAGCACGTTAAAGAAAAGAACAAAGTACTCGCAAAGTCCACGCCAATGGTGCTTATGTAGCTCTCCGTATATGAGTCATCCTAAACACATTATTATCCTTGGTAAGGACGTAAAAAGAAAACGTGCCCAAAAATGAAAAGGAAACTACAAAATGTATATCTTTTGCTTCTTATAATGATATAATCACGTAACTGATATAAGACGATTTCATAACAAATGAAGTGACCACCCAGATTGAATAATGAGTATGGAGAACTTACAAAGAAATCTCAAAAGAAGTCAAGATTTGCCAACACCGGACTCCCCAATCAGCAAAAGCTTAAAAAGGTAATCACTGCAAAAAAAGATTGTAGCACATGGTTATATTCAACTGTAATAGGGCTTCCTAGATTAAGTGAACTGAATAGAAACAACAATAATCTGCTTCCTATTTTCCCAAAGAAACAACCTTCAAGAACCATGTTCCATAAATGACCATTCACCAAAATTATAATGTGTTTGGTTATGAATCATTTATAATTCATCTTGAATCAAATAAAACAACTTTATTCATCTTGGATAAAGTAAGTCTCTCTCGCTAATTTTCTACTCACAAATATCCCATCAACTTGGGTTGGCACAACTCAATACAAATCGCAACCAATCAGATATGAACCAAATCGAATATTTCATGTCCAAATGGACATTTACAAAGATCATAGCTTCTTGAAAGGCCATATCCTCTTACAGAATCACCAAAGGAGCATTCACAAAATCAATTGATTCAAATAGACCAAAAAATACAACCTAATAAAACAACATAAACTAACAAAACGACTTCACAAAGAAGAAAATCATAAGAAACAAAGCAAAATTAAAAGATATTGTACGATAATCCTCAAACCGATAAAACAGATCTATCTAAATTACCCAACATAATAACAACCATAAGCGGGTTTTGTCTATCACACCAGATCTACCTACAAACAAGGTAACCTATATCCTCATCACCACATTCCACATTTTGGACAAAACATGTAAAGGCTAATCAGCCCAACCAAATAGCAGTAGCAGGCAACAATACAAATACCCATACAAATTAACACATGCATAGTGTCGCTATTTGTGCATCCACTGTGAAAGCCAAAAGCACAAAAGAGTCACAATAACATACACTCATTTGGCACAAGCAAGCCTGGTCACACACACCATGCAACCCCAAAAACAGAAGAAACACACCAACCAACTCCAAAGACCAAGCAATTGATGCAAATACCCAAACAGTACAGACAGAACAGCCATAAATCCAAACTTGCATTACAGGGGGAAAAAAGGGGATGTTATCAAGAACCAAAAAATTAGAAAACAGAGACATTTATAGTCCAACTAATTTGGCATGCATACATGTCAGACTGTAGAATCTGATGCAAGCTGGATGCCTCATTAACGTCTAGTGCCAATTGATGCCTCATGAGTACAAATACCATAAATTCGAGACTCGCACTCATGGTTTTCATCTCCGTTAGGTATCACTCGTTACACTCAAGTTGCGATTGATTTTCTTTCAATCTACCATCCAGTAACCGATTCACGAGAGAATTTTTCAGATAATCTTCATAGTCTCTTAACTTTAGAAGGAAAGAGAGATGGAGGTGGGGAGAGGTTTGGGTGAAGAAGAGAACCATCGTTGGATTCTCCGCCCTCGCAACAGCCACAGCCTCCGCCATCGCCACAGCCACGACCTCAGAGCAACGAGGAATTAGCGACGAGGAGACTGCCCAACCAAGAGAAGATCAAGGCTGCAATCAATACCTCGATTTTTCACGTTTCTGTAAATTGAAGCCCAGAAATATACGAAACAAATGAAGCGGTGGTGGAGGCCTGGAGAGTGTATCACCACGGCTGCATTCCGGTTGCAAATAGGAGGAAATTATTATTCAAAACCCCCTCAACTACTGCCATACCGGAGCGCCGACAAGCAAAAATGTCCATTGATTCTGTAGCAAGTGAAATGGGTGCATCTCCATTTCAATGGAGATACAAAAGAGTGAGACGGTGGGTGGAGATGAGAAATGATAGATTAGGCGGTGGTGGTGAGGATTTTGTCTGGGGATAAAAGCCTATACAATTCAGAATTATTACACATGTCCAAGAATATACACGTGTTAGCTACCTAGATATAAAAATAAAAATAAAAATAAAAAAAAGAAAAATGCAGGACGACGAAACTTGTAGGACGATGAAACTTGCAAATTTAATAGTTACTAATATGTTATTTTATTTTTAGTGGAATCTAATTCAATTAATCAAATTCAATTTATTCGAGTTTTTGAATACAATCTATTAGATCACCTGAGTAGTGTTTTTTCGTTGTTGTACTCGTTGTTGTATTTCCGATGCGTATAAGTAACAGTGGAAGGAAAGGAGACGCAATTGAAGACATTTTAAGTAGGTGTTTAGGATAAGACGGTAACTCTATGTTGCTATTCACGTATTACATTTTTTGGCAATTTGGAATATTAGGGACCATTAATCTACCCAAAATCGTGGCAGAAAAAACGTTTTAATCCATTATTTTGCATCTATATAAAGTCTTAATTTTCCTTAATTATTTTCATCTTGTGAATTAGTAAATTGGTTGAGTTTGCGTTTGCGTTTGCTTTCTTTAATTATTTTCACATAACGATAATCATAGTCTGAAATCTGAATATGACTACGTTAAAAATGTCTGCAATTTATAGAGTTTTCTTTCTCGCCATTGCATTTGCTGTATTCTTTTGTTGCAGTGGACAACATAATACTGAAGAACAAAAGGCAATTTTTTTTTTTTTTTAATTATTGTCTTTTTTGTTTTTGGTTTATTTGTTGGCACAAAGAAACATTATTTCTCAAAGAAAAATTACTAAATTTTTTTAATGAATTTTGTAGATATACATAGTGTACATGGGAGAACTTCCAAAAAACAATCTTTCAGTGACAGCCATTCACAAAAGCATTCTAAAATCAACTGTTGGCAGGTATATATTAATTTCTGATTATTTTTGTTTAATTTCACTACATTTTTTTTTAAAAAAAAAATTTACTTTTTTTTTTGTTTGAACTTTTATTTTTTTAGTATGTTCATATTTTTTTTAATGATTTATTAACTGCATGTACATAACAGCCGAGCATCAGAGGCATTGCTATATAGTTACAAAAGAAGTTTCAATGGCTTTGTTGCAAAGCTGACTGAGAAAGAGAAGGATATTATAGCTGGTATGTATACGAACTGAGTCGAGTCGAGTCGAGAATCAGTCTTATCGAATCAAGTATACTTTAAATTTTGTGAGCTCGAGTCCGCACGAGCTAGCATGACAATCGGCCTTAAGCTCGATCACGAGCACGTCTAAACTCGAGTTGAATTCAAAGTTATCTTGAATTAAACAAGACAGAGTATCGAGAAACAAAAAAATGGTCTTGATATATTTCATTCTCGCGCCGTTAATATAATAAAATAAAATTTACATTTTTTTTTTTTGAAAACTAAAAAATTTACATCTTAAAGTTTCTCAACAAAAAAAAATTACATCTTAAATGAAATGTTTAAATTATCAATTTAACCTACAAATCTAAGTACTATAACGTAATAAATAATAATCCATTACCCAAATTTTCCTATGTATCGTTATTTAAACGTGTTCACGAGCTAAGAAGTTGAGCATATATGAATGTATGAGATTTGACTAATTTAATATTCATGTCGAGTCCGTTCAATCTCAAATAATATGCATGGAGTCAAACTATTTCGCGCACAAAGTCAAATTGAACTCAAACTGTTTGATTCATTTACACCGTTAAATATGACGGACCAATAATTTGTAAAATTATTTATATATGTAACTAACAATATTTCGTGTTATATATATGTAATACAGGCATGGATGGGGTGGTGTCCGTGTTTCTGAATGGTAAGAAAGAACTCCACACAACAAAGTCATGGGATTTCATAGGTTTTCCACGGAACGCTACAACATCAACCACCGAAAGTGACGTTATAGTTGGAGTTCTTGATAGTGGAATCTGGCCAGAATCTCAGAGTTTTAATGACTCGGGTTATGGTCCTCCTCCTGCAAAATGGAAAGGAAAATGTCAATCTTCTAGTAACTTCACTTGTAACAAGTAAGTCTCTCCTTAAAAAAAATATATATTTTTCCGATCTATATTTATCATGTATCAAGTTTTTCATTTATAGCCCTATTCGGGAACATGATTAGTGAAGAAGATTAAATGTGTTTAATTGCCATTTCATTCTTCTTTTATCACTGACTAACACAAAGATGCACTAATGAACTTGCAGTAAAATAATTGGTGGAAAGTACTATCGAGCCGATGGTCAAGTCCCCGACACGGATTTCCCCTCACCTCGAGATTCCGAAGGTCATGGAACACACACATCATCCACGGCTGCAGGAACCCTAGTTAGCCATGCAAGCTTACTTGGCCTATGCGAAGGCACAACTCGAGGCGGTGTGCCTTCGGCACGCATATCAATGTACAAGATTTGTTGGTCCGATGGTTGTTATGATGCCGACATTCTTGCAGCATTTGATGATGCTATTACTGATGGTGTTGATATCATATCCATATCGGCCGGAGGGGGCTTTGCCAGGGAATATTTTAAAGATGCTATCGCTATCGGAGCTTTTCACTCTATGAAAAACGGAATCCTCACGTCGACTCGGCTGGAAATTGGGACCCGCTATGCGATCCATTAGTAATGTCTCTCCTTGGTCCCTCTCTGTTGCTGCTAATGTTATTGATAGGAAGTTTATTGCTGATATCCAATTGGGAAATGATCAAGTTTTTGAGGTAGGTATTCTTTTGTTAAATAGTTACCCTTCAAAAATAGATACGTATACCGAGCTGACCTATTGAGTTTGTCGAGGTCACACTCTGCAGACATAAATCACCAAGAGATAGGTATACTAAGCTAACCTTCTAAACTTTTAATAGGTCAAATTTAGTACACCACGATCACCATGAGATAAGATAATTGAAATGACCTATTAAGCTTCCAGAAATACCCTTCAAACAAAAATTCATTTTCTCTGTTTTTAATTGTACTTGTACCACTTGTGTATATCCAGGGTATTGCAGTAAATACTTATCAACTCAATGATACAACATATCCCCTTGTTTGGGCTGGCAGTATACCAAATGAAGATGCAGGTTTTACATCAGAAGAGTCAAGGTACAACAAAAATTTACATAAAATTGCACTTTTATTTCATTATATTATAAAATAATACAAAAAAATTAATCATGTTGTTTGTTTCGGTATTGTTTTTCTACTGTATTACGCCTTTTCGAGTAATTTATGTTGATAATATGTAAAACCTGATACACTTAAAATATGTAGGTATTGCGAAGTATTAGATTCATTAAACACAAACAAAACAAAAGGCACGATCCTGTTGTGTGACAAGTTGACCGACGCATCCATGCAAAGACGACGCAGGAGCAGCAGGCACCGTAATGCTAAGAAAGTACGATGACCACGCCAGTATCGTATGTCATACCGGCTTCAACCGTGAACTCGAATGAAAGAACAGAAGTGTTACAATACATTAACTCTACAAGGTTAGTTTCGTCTCAAATCTTTAAAGATTCGAACTTTTCATGTAATTTTTTTTACATTAATAAGTATGATAAATTGTAATGCAGTAATCCCACGGCGATAATTCGGAGGAGTGTTTTGGATACCGAGAAATCCGCTCCATTCGTCGTTTCATTTTCGTCTAGGGGGCCTAATCCTATTACCTTTGACATCTTCAAGGTAATTTTCTTGAATTTTTATAACAAAACACTTTTTTTTTTTTAATGTTATCCATTGAATTGTTTATTGATAAGATTTTGATTTTTTTTTAGCCGGACATAACTGCACCGGGGGTAGGCATTATCGCGGCATGGTCAGAGGGTACAACAGTGACAGGAAGTCTAGGTGATACACGGGTTGTTCCGTATAATATCTTATCGGGAACATCGATGTCGTGTCCTCATGCTACTGCTGCTGCTGCGTATGTTAAATCATTTCATTGGGATTGGTCCCCTGCAGCTATCAAATCTGCTTTAATGACAACAGGTAAGTTATTATAATAAGCTTAAGTTTAAACTTCATTCCTAGGTTATTGAAAGAAAAAAAGGCATAAATTTTAAGTACTTTTTTCTTTCAATGCAGCTACGGTTTTGAGTCCAACAAAAAACACCGACGCCGAATTCGCATACGGGGCAGGTCAAATAAACCCCATAAAAGCAATCAACCCCGGTTTGATTTACGATTTAGGAGAAACCGACTACGCAAACTTTTTGTGTGGACAAGGCTACAGTACATCGAAATTGCGCCTTATCACCGGTGACGAAAGCGCATGCTCTAACTCCACGAGTACAAAGGTTTGGGACCTTAACTACCCTGCATTCACTCTCTCCGCTTCCGATGGCTCAGTGACACGTGTATTTCATAGAACGGTAACGAACGTCGGTTCTGAAACAAGTACTTACAAGGCTGTTGTGGGCCCCATGGATTCGGATTTGCTTGATATTAAAGTGGAACCTGATGTCCTTTCTTTCGAATCAGTGGGGGCGAAACTGTCGTTTCAAGTCACTGTCACAGCAAATATTAGTCAACATATTGTATCAGGCTCTTTGATTTGGGATGATGGTGTGCATCAAGTTAGAAGCCCTATAGTTGCACATAAAGTATAAGTTCTTGGGGTTAAATATAGTATATTTATACAAAAACAAAATTGGTAAGAAAGAATGTATAGAATGAATATGGTTCTTAATATGTGCAACATTTACTTGTGAATGAAAAGATATATAAGCAAAAATTACAATTTAGTGATGAAAACATATTTGTTTTTGTTCAAATTGTGGTACATTTTTAATTCCCCTAAAAAAAAACGAAATTGTGGTACATTTTATTTGTTGTTACTATTAAAGTATAATTCCAACAACAACAAAAACTACAAACGTATTGGATATTGTTATAAAATATATAAGACAGAGCAAAAGAAAGAAAATGAAGCTGCCGGTAAAACTTCACAAACAAGAGGAATAGTAATCTATTCTTATTATTATGTTTACTCAGCACACATATCCTTATTGATAAGGAAGCTGCGCAATTTTGATCAACTGAGCCACGTCGACTGTTTGTTTTCTTTAATTCCGTTTGGGTTTTCTTTTTAATGAGCCCAGTAAAAAAAAAAATGTCCAGCAGATCAGGCCCTTTAATCATTTCCCATTTCAATTAACTTTTCATTCGGTAGGAACAGCCTTTGCTTTCATTCCAGTTATTATTCATTCGGTAGAGGAAACGGCGGAGACTCTCTCTTCCTTCTCCACCCCAAAAGCAGCTGTCTTTTTAACGTTTTCCGGCAGCCTTTTTGACGTTTTCCGGCGGCCTTCTCGAGATTACATGACTTTTTCTCTGGTCCTATAGCTAAATACGTGTGTGATGGTACCGATTTGAAAAAAATAGGTCGGCTTAACACCTTCTGGTCGGTCATGGAAGACGGTCGATGGATTGCCTTCCCAATTCGAATGACAGATAAGACATTCCTACTCCTTCATGTCTTCTTTGGGTTGTTTTTTTTTTCATTTCGATTTATTTTAATGGGAAGTGTACAGATTTTTCTTTCTTAAGAGGTTTAGAGGTTTGTGGCTGTATTCGTTGGAGATCAGCGAAGAAACTTCCTTTTACCCAACGGATTATACAAGAATTTCGTACTTGCCTTTCTGAATGTATTACAGGTTTATATCTACCGGTTAAAAGATTACTTTTCCGCATTATCTTCCCAATATACATTCCACTTGGTCTAACTGATTGCGCATTAAAATTTTCTCATCTTTCGTCTCTACTCATACTTGGCTGAGAATCTTTGAATAAGCATGTTTATTATCTTCCTTCTTAGCATTTACTGCCATTAACTATTTATAATTGCAATACTATACTCATGTGTTTAGTGAATTTTTTTTCTATTACACCTTTAATCTATTTATCTTGCACTTTTTACTGTTCTTACAAAATGTCATGCTCTGTTTTGCTTTCAACGTTTACTGTGAATTTTTTTCTTTGTTCACTTATTCACTTGTTCTTTGTAATCTTTACAGTTCTTGGCTGGTCCTTCAGATCTTTTTCATAACAGGTATGTTAGTTTTTCTATCGTCTATTATCATGCTGTGGTTTCTTTGTTGTACATGTTCTTTTCTTCTACTTTTCTACTGACTATGTTTTCATGCCATTACCTGGAATTCACTTTAATGATTCTGCTTGCTTAGGTTGTTCTTATTATATTTTTCAGCTCTTAACATTGCTTATTTGTAGTTTACTATGTCTTAGGTATCATTGTTTGGTCCTTGGTAGTTGGTGGGATGATCGTTCATGACCTTTCTTTGTGCTCTGTTGTTGTTTGAAAAAAGCCTGTTTAGTATTACTGCGTTCATATGAACAACCTCTCTTTCTTAGCATTTACTGACCATTACCCGTTTATGATTGCAGCACTACGCTCAAGTGTTTAGGAATTATTTTTCTTCTACAGCTCTAATCTATTTATCTTGAACTTTCTACTGTTCTTAAAAAAACGTACTTTGTCTTGCTGTCAATATTTACTGTGATTTTTATAGTTTGTTTAATTATTTACTTATTCTTTGTAATCTTTGCAGTTTTAGCTGCTCCTTCAGATCCTTTTCGAAACAGGTATGTTAGTTTCTATGTCGTTTCTTCCCATGGTGTGCTTTCTTACCTGTACATGTTTTTTTCCTTCTATTCTTCTACTGACTATGTTGTTTTCATACTTTAAACTGGAATTCAAATTGATGATTCTGCTTGCTTAGGTTGTTCTTTCCAGATTTCCTTTGATAATGAATGAGTTATTAGCCTCAGTAGAAACAATTAGGTTAGGCTTTCAAATCTTTTCAATATGCTTCTTTCATATTTATTCTTGCATTTATACCAAAAGCCTTTCCCTTTTAGCATTTAGTAGGTGTTAACTGTTTGATATTGCACTCTTTAGTCATATGCTTAAGGTCCAACTCAGTTGTTGCATATTAATATTTTGTCTACTTTGTCTTCAGCTCTTGTTGGGGTGATATTCTTTGAATATGCCTTTTTAATATTATTGCATTCATAGAACCAACCTTTCCTTCTTGCCATTTAGTGCTCTTCATAGCTGCAGTATTGAGCACATAATGCTCTTTATGATTACACTACTTGAGTGATACGTTTAGAGTCTTGCTTCGCTGAGATTCTTTGAATGTGCATGTTCACTATTATTGCAATCAGAACCACGGTGTTTCCCTTCTATCATTTACTACGCATAAGCTATTTAAATTTGCAGTAATCGACTCATATGTTTAGGATATTTTTTTCTCTGCAAACAGTCACATGCCTTTATCTTGTACTTTTTTCCTTCTTAAAAAACATCATGCTTTGTAATCCTGTACAAATTTTGGTTCATTTTCATGAATTAGCTTTAGTTTTTCAGCCATGTACTTATGTTTTGTGTGTTTTGCAGTTTTTGGCTACTCCTTCAGGCCCTTTTGCTGACAGGTATGTAGGTTTCTCTCTCCCCTCTATTCATGGAGTATTCTCTTTCTTCTACATGAGGCTTTTTTTCTTACACTTCTGTGCTGGGCGTGATATTCTCATGACAACACTTCATGGAGTACCTTCCACTTTTTGTTATGATCTATGCTACCAAACCGACAACATGAATACAAAGCTTTTCCCAGTGCTGTTTGAAGAAGCATACGAGGTCCAAGCTTTTTTATTTTACTTCTGGTCTGGCATGTTTTCTTCCTTAAACATGTTTGTGGTCTTATGATCAAGTACTTGTTGTATGATTTAAATGACTTCATTAGCAAATCATTCTATTTTTTATGCTTTGTTAAGTTCCTGTGTAGCCCTTCTACCTATTATAGTTCATTATTTGTGTGGAGTGGTATGAAAATAAGCTTATTATGTCTTTACTGTTGTACTCCTTCATGAGGTTCTTCTCTTCTTACTGTTTTTTTTACTCTTTATATTGTGTCTTTTTACTTGGATACTTCTTCTTGGGTTCATCTTCTCTACGTTTTCATACTATCAATTGTGCATTCTAAAGTTTCTAACTGTATTCTCCTAAACAAGATAAAAACCACTTCTTCTTTCATGCATTACTTCGATTGCTTCTCAGAATCATTTTATGATAAACTATTTCCAGGGCCGTATTGCCGTGCCTTGCACGGCATACACCACTAGTATATATATATGGAAAGCATGGAAAATGGCAATGACCACCTTGTCAATACATGTGTGAAGGTTAGCATGCTAACCAAAGGTAGTCACGTGATGGTCATCAGCAATGATAATTATCTGGAATTATCTAACGCGCTATCGATTAATAAACACACGACATATTACACGTGGCTTTATGGTGTAGAAACATCCGTCGATACTTATCCATTTTGTCGTGTTTGCGTTGAGACTTAACTATTAAGTAAACTAGTTGCGGGCTAGTATTTTACACGGAGTAGTAGATATTATATCTAATGGACATCCACATAATACGAGTATATTTATAACACTCCCCCTTGGATGTCCATCCACAAAGAATCTGCCTCGTAAAAACCTTCATTATGAAAAAATCATGTGGGAAAAATCATAATGAAGGAAAAAGAGTACAGCCTTCATTTGTGTTATACTCCCCCTGATTTGAACATCTCTTCAGGCCTTCAAGTTGGTGCATCCCGGTCTTCTGGATCAAACTCTCGAACATAGCGGTAGTTAATACTTTAGCGAATAAATTTCTGGATTGTTGTTTGATCTGATTCGCTGAACATCAATTTGGCTTTTCTTTCGAAGATCATTTGCTTCATGAGTAGCTACTTATTTTGCCATGATTAGAAGATATCGCGACCAGATCTTGCTTTGTTCATCACCATGAAATCAATGTACAATCACAGGTGAAGGGCAACCAATTCGAGGCTTTGCCTTTTGTCGGATTTCGATATCATACGTGTAACAAACAAGTCCTCGACTTGCTTTCCGTTTGATCTGAGTTGTATAACATATATGGCATGTACCAACAACCTTGCTTGGAAAAACCCAGTGGGAAAAAATCCAGCCAAGGGAAAAAGATTCATGACATATGTGCTCGCAATCGATTGCCTCGTTAAAACCCTTTAACTAAGAAAACCGCGTAGGACAAACTTGTTAAAGGAAAAGAGTACAATCATTGGTCTTCGTAATAAATGACATCTTGCATGTGCAAGTATTGCATCTTAATAGTATAAGTCAAATCTCGATACTTTATCATCTTTGTAACTCTACCGGAGCTTAATTATAGATCCAAACTTTCTCAGATCAAAACTATCTATTCTCTTATGGGGTACCATACGCAACATATATTCTGCATTTCACACACTTTGTATGCTTCGGGCATTTAATGCTTCCAGCGTCTTATAAGCTTCAGGCACGCTTCTAGCATCTTATGTGTTTCTGGCACGTTTCTAGCGTCTTATATGCTTCAGGCACTATATTCGCTTCAGACGATTACGACATTTCGAAACATGCTTGCCTCACTAAATTCGTTTCAGGCGGTTTCAACATTTCTAAACATGTTTGCCTCTTTTATGAACCTCGTTCATAAATCAAGTGTTTGTATTCATTATCGCATCTCATTATTTAAATGATGATAACATTAACTCATTATCTCAACACTATGAGATTTATATTTGTTGGAACTAATATGTTTCTCACGCTCCAAGCGTTGAACATTACTAACAATATATCACTATGCAATTTCTGATTCTTCAGGAATCATTACATTTTCTGCGGGGGTTCACAAGAAAACAACACGAGGGAATGAACTCCAGGTTCATTTCTCCCCCTCATGTATGTATGACAACTGCATATAATTTGTTCCACACATATTATTTATCAACACTTGTTCACATTTTCTAGCATTGACCTCCTTAAGGGTTTAAGATTACATTACTCATCGGGAGTATTTCATTGCTCTTCCGCAGCTTCATTGACTATATTATTTTCTGCTCGAGCATATACTTACTCTTCCGGAGTTCTTATAAATAATATAGCCATAACCTCTTCTGAGGAATTTTATTTATTAAGCCAATTGGTCTTTAACGCTTATAGCATTATTTTCATTAATTTGATACGTATCATCTCATGTCCTACTGAGACTTTTCCTTCCCTTGTCCTACTGGGACTTTTCCTTCTGGGACAAATATTATCCTTTTAGGACAAACTTTTCTCCGACATTTAATCCAACCAAAGCATTTGCAGCTACTCACTCTTCAAGAGTAATTAAATGCATCTGGTGATAAATGTGCATTAACATATTTTCCCACGAGATTTATAAACTTCAAGTTTACTTTCCTCCCCTAATCTCGGGAAAACATTTCATTATAAGTCATATCTACGTAAGTTTACAATAACCCTTTGTGGGATTCAAAGATTTCGATGTGATATCCCTATGTGATTCTACATGTCAATGTGTATCCATTTATATGAGTATCAACAAACATTACGAGATATCAACTCAATCGAGAATAAGTATATTATCTCTTCAAGAGATTTACATCTTTTAATTCTTCCGATATCTCAATTTAATATCCACATCGTGGATATCCGCACAACTTATCAAGCTTGAGACTTCGAAAAATGATAAACAAAGTTTATCATATCTAGATCATCTTCAGGATGACCGTAACATATAGTATTTGTGTCATGACATTGCATTTACTACGATGTTGAAGCTTCATTATTCTCATTCGGATATTTCTCCGTACGACAAGTACGCGACGAGTGGCCTTTCAATGCCACTTCGTGAATATCGATTTTCATTATTTTTCTAGAATTTAATATCGTTTCGTTCCACTTCTGGTGGACAATTCTTCCCCTCCTAAGAGACAAACGTTTGTGATATCCATCAGGGATATATTGATCGCGATCTAGTTTATGAACTTAGACACGTTTATAAAGTAAAACAAAGGTAAAACTATTACTCGTATGCTATCTATATCCTATTATGAAAACTAATGCACAAGTAATATATACTACTACTGATCAAAGTACTCTTTGATCCTTTTATATCACGAATCCAGTGTCATTCACTTCAGGGAATGGTCTAAACCAAATAGATCGTGTTTCATGATTATTCTATGATAATCATTTTGTTGAATATAAACCACTTCTTTTAATATTGCTACTACAGGAGCATATTATCGCAACAATAAATACAATCCTTTTACGAGGATTAAAGAAGTGTCACGATGTTCTTACTGAATCTTCTTATCTTTAGACTTCAGGTCATTCATTGGAACATTATTTCATTTCATATGGACTTCGAGTCTGTTTTACTTCTGTGAATCTCATATTCACTTTTAAGAACATACAAGTGCTTCCGATGAGCTTCTGGTCCATCACTATATGCCTTAAATGAATGATCATCTTCGGGTGATCAAATTTTCCAATCAAAGTTGTCTGCAAGACAAAATGATCTTTTATATCAGACTCAGTCTTCAGGACTCAATCTAAGCGATGCAAAAGTAAGTACATAAATAAATAAATAAATAAATATATATGTATATATTTAATATATAATAAATTATAAAACGAACTCATAGTATACCGGGTTCTACTGATGTATCGTTTTCCCTTAGCGTCATCAACTCACTTCTGGTGAAATGTATTATGACGATTTTAAAATCACAGTCCCATCTATATATGTCACGCTCACTTCAAGGAACTGACATACATGAGTTGATACATCTTTAAATATCGGTATACAATATCTAGATTCTGTCACGTTCACTTCAGGGAACTGACTTGTGTATCTCAACACATCTAGAATATTTAATTGTCCACATTCACTTCGAGTAACGGACACATCATAAATTTCGAGTTTAGTCACATCCACTTCTAGGGATGGACATGCGTAATCTGATACATCATAAATATTAATTTACTCAAATTCACTTCTGGAAACTAACTCGTGTTATTCGATATATCTCAAATATATGACTTAGCCACATTCACTTCCGGAAATGAACCTATAAAAACTGGTGTAACTTATATATTTCATTAGGTTGTCCTATTCACTTCTGGAAATAGATTCGGGTAATTCGGTACACCTCGAATATTTCATTTCATCTCATTCACTTCTAGGAATGGATTTGTGTCAACCGACACATCTTAAATATATAATTTAATCACGTTCACTTCTGGAAACGAATCTATATAATTTGATGCATTTAAACCGTTTATACACATTCACTCCAAGGAATGGTTTTACATCATCGTTTTTACCAATAATTTATATATTAGAATATATAATAATATCATCGTATGATATATTGATCATAATACATAAATTGAATAGATACCTCCATACTTTACCTCATGTATAGAATATGATCACCATTATAAATTATTGACTCCGTCGGTCAATAATAGATATCCATATATCGTATAAGATGGATCCATAAAATATCCGTGTGTCAACTAAATAATCGATCACCGTCGATAAGAGATAATCATCGATTGATGATTAAATAATAGAAATCCAGAATACCCGATAATAACCGGCGCACCAGAATACCGGAACACCATAATAAGAAGACTAGAATTTGGACAACTTTCTGTGTGCTTGGGTGTTAACCAACGTGGTCTATCCTTTTTCATTCACTTTATTTTCCTTATTGAATGAAGCTCATTAAAGGACACCCAAAAGAAGGAAATTAGCTTTTGCCTTGATCAGGAGCTCTAATTAGCTTTTGATCTGACAGTGATTCCCCCGTTTCCTTTATATATACATATGATTGGATTTCATCCAACTAACCATGAATAAAGTGCTTCCAGCAGGCCCTCTTTCCTCGTTGCTACTTTGCGTGGAATTTGATTTGCTCTTAACACATAAGATGAACTTAGCAACGGAAGTGGAAAAATCATCAGAGAGATAAGGATAAACAACTTAAAGCTTATAGAAGAGGATTTTTCAACACGGCTCAATCAATAGAGACTCGTGCCGATAACGTGTTATAAAATATATAAGACAGAGCAAAAGAAAGAAAATGAAGCTGCCGGTAGAACTTCACAAACAAGAGGAATAGTAATCTTTTCTTATTATTATGTTTACTCAGCACACACACACATATATATATATATATATATATATATATATATATATATGGAAAGCATGGAAAATGGCAATGACCACCTTGTCAATACATGTGAAGGTTAGCATGCTAACCAAAGGTAGTCACGTGATGGTCATCAGCAATGATAATTATCTGGAATTATCTAACGCGCTATCGATCGATTAATAAACACACGACATATTACACGTGGTTTTATGGTGTAGAAACATCCGTCGATACTTATCCATTTTGTCGTGTTTGCGTTGAGACTTAACTATTAAGTAAACTAGTTGTGGCTAGTATTTTACACGGAATAGTAGATATTATATCTAATGGACATCCACATAATACGAGTATATTTATAACAGATATTACTTTTTGGTACACCTTATCTTTTTTCGAACGACAAATATAATTTAGATTACAAAATAAAATATAAAAAAATCATTATACGACGAAAGATTTGTTCGTGTTTTTGCCTAAAATCTGAAACGAAAGATTTGTTCGTAAGAAAATCATTATACGACGATGTTGATTGAACCATCAAGATCGTGTTTATTAAATTAAAGGAAAATGATAAGGTGCCCGAAAATGTACCCATCTATGAATCCGGATCGCCTGCTGTGATGCGGCCTGCTGCGCCTTGCTGTGACGCCAAAACGGCGTCGCTTGTAATCAAAGCGACGTTGTTTTGATGTCTTTTTTAAAGCTCGGAACCAAACGGCGTCGCTTGGATTCAATATGGCTTCGTTTAATACTCACGTCAGCCTCTGCTATGTAATCATCACAGCAGAGGATCCGGACTCATAATGTTGAATCCGGATCGCTTCATCGTGATACGCCACCGTGCCTTGCTTTGCGGCGCCAAAACGGCGTCGCTTGTACTCAAAGCGACATCGTTTTGATGTTTTTTCCTTCTTTTTCTAAAGCTCGGAACCAAACGGCGTCCCTTGGACTCAATACGGCATCGTTTTATACTCACAGCAGCCTCTGTTGTGTAATCATCACAGCAGAGGATCCGGACTCATACTGTTTAATCCGGATCGTCTGTTGTGATGCAGCCTGTTGTGCCTTGCTGTGACGCCAAAACGGCATCGCTTGTACTCAAAGTGACAGTGTTTCATTTAAAGTGGGGGGTGGTAGGCTTAGCTAAATTTGTGCTTCATTGATTAACTTTTAGCCATTGTGTTGTATGCCTAGTGTTTGATCACTTCTTTAGCAAACTTGAGCTACTTTTAAATTTTTCCAAGGTTTTGATGTTGCATTCGTATGTTAAGCCCTCACATTGATATGATAAATGGTTTAGTGAATGTTTGAATGCATGCTACTTGGCTTACTACCTTATCTTGGAGACGGTATTCTCATGCACGTATAGCTTTAACTTCATGTACCATGGTGACTAGTGACCGATTATGGTAGACTTAGGCACAATGCGGTTACCTAGAACTCATACCATTAACTTCGAGATGAAATAGAGAGACCGACCTTGATAGAGTTCGGGACGACAGTTATGGCATTTCTTTGACCTAACTAGAGCCAAATAGCCATCCCATTACGTATTCCACAGTAACCCCTCTAAGCCTTGGTAGGATGGTTAGACCCACATCCGGCACTTAGCCATTCGTATTTAGCCCATAATTTCCCGACCCTCAAGCCTTATTTGTGGTCTACATTCCCTTGAACACCCTACGAGCTAAGCTTAATCTTTTCACCTCGAGCACACTTGCTAAAGCAAGTGTGGGGTGGTAGAGGAGTACATATGTATGGAGGAGTTGGATTTTTACGAGCTATTTTCACGATTTGGAGGGTAGGAGCTCATTTTGATATAGTATGCACGTGATGGCCTTTGACTCAAACCTATTTAATTTGTATAATGCAGCTTTCTAGATTAAAAAAGTTTCTTGAAAAAAAAAATGAAATCAATCAAAGAAAGCTTGCAATAAAAGTCAATAAAAGTGTAATAAAGGTTTAGTCAAAGACAGCCAAGTGTTGTAAGACTCGTGTTTTGATTTGGTATATGATATTGGTGTTTGGGACGAGTCTTTGGTTTAGAAATATGATTCTATCACATTTTAGCCTCGTTACACTTGAGACATAGTGCGATATGGCATTTTATTTAATGAATCATGTTCCTAGGCTCATTTTGAGCTAGCTAGAGAAGAGTAGAGCTAGCTACGTTTTGCATTGTTACACCCGTGTTTAAGCTTGCTCGTTTTGTCTCTTTCTTGTTTATTCCCCAGAAATTCCCTTCGATTAGCCCCGTCCCTAGCCTAACGTTACAACCGTGCAAGTCCTACTTGACCATACTTAGCCTCGGTTGGCCCCAATTAGTGGAGATGCTTATGAAGTATGAGCCTATGGTGTAGTCGTATTAACCTAGCATCCATAATCCAAACCGGTGAACCGTGGTAGAAGTAGGAGAAGCTATTCACACACACACATCCCGTTTGCTTGATAAGATAGGGTTAAGTGTTAAGCATTTACTCATTTACTTCCCGGTTATCTTTGATGTGTGATTGACTCGACCTACGCGTGTGACGTTGACTCCTTGGATTCTTTTAAAATGCTCATGTTGCTCGAGGGCGAGCAAACACTAAGTGGGGGGTGGTTGATGAGAGTCAACTTTACTTTGCTCCGATGCATATTTCAACCCCCGTTTACGGCACTTTTGGCTCATTCCGGGTAATTCTAGGCCATGTTAAGGGAGAAAACACACAATGCATTCACTTTGAGGTAAACCATCATATAGATGACAAACCTTGCTATTTGACGATGTTTTTAGTCCTTTCAAGTCCTATTTATCTTGCGAGATTATGCTCGGTATTGTTAGGTGTAGTGCCCGAAAGACAATTTGTGTAATTGTTTTTTATATTGGATGACAGAATTTATCACCTTAGTTACTTGCTTTGTGCTTGTAAAGTAATACACTTTGCCGCAAACCCTAAGTATATCTCAGATGTAACCACTTAACTCAAAGTGTATGGATTACACGTGAGGATTGAGTTCTTGGAGATATGCTTAAATCTGATAGTCCGTGGTGAACTTAATCGAGTTTAGGGTCTCTTGATTAAAACACCAATAATGCGCCTGAAACACCTTAAGGTGTGATAGTCTTATCCGGATCTGCCGGGTAGAGGTACCTACGTGGGGCATTTATATATGATGGCATTCATATAGATCGACCGATTTAATCAGTATTTTTCGGTATAATTCCGTAATCGAGGAATCTTATTAAATCATTAGATGATCATATATGGATCAACCTTAATCCCGAGGTGATCACGGTGGTGCCGCTTGTCCCGGGTAGTGTTTGATGTGTTAGTTACGGTTCACTTAAATATGTGTTCCAAGCCACTTCTCATTGGCACTATCTTCGATGAGTGAGTAGTTCTCGATTTTCACGGACATGGAATCCATTCCTTCCTCGTGGGAGTAGAGAGACAGATCCCCTATTTGTTAGCCCTAAGAAAATGATCGATGGGCCCATTCATGTTAGACTAATTAGCTACTAGTCGATATATGTGAACTAATTGATCACTGGGGGTTAATGGTAAATAAGGATAAGATATTCTCGAGTCGGGTTCACGGAGACTTCCCACCGTAAATGGGCGATCTATGGAGGGTTAATCCGTATGTAGTGATTATATCAATGGACGATTATTCACTCTATGGGTTGAGTATAAGTATACATCTATAATCGGTAGAGTTCGATTTGGGGTTTATGGTGGCGTAATCCCGGAATTAATAATTAATGTACTTATTATGTTCGATGAATAATTAGTTATTGGAGCTACTGGTTATAGTCCATGGTCCCCGACGGCTCCTGTAATTGGATGTTTTTCCTGTTTTTGGGCCTCAAAGTTGATAATTAATTGGTCGGGCTAATTAATTGATATGCAAAATATTATTTAGTTGGGTGAATAATATAATACACATGAAAAGACATTTTACGTGGGCTCTAAACTCCTAGTGTGTGGCGCCTCTAGCTATTAAAATGGCAAGAATTGATTTTATTGTGTGATTAATTATTTACTTGTTAAATAATTAATTAATAAAAGATAATTGATTTGTAATTGATTGATTGATTAATCACAATCTTTTATAAATGGAATTATCCTTTATTGTGATTTCTTTTTAATTAATTATTTAATTAATTAGAACTTGGAGGCCAATGATTTACTCTCATATATAAAGAGAGTTCTTCCAAGACAAAAGGGAGTGCAAAATTTCGCCCCCCACACAAGAATAAAGAGAGAAAAATTTATTTCTTGTCTTGGGTTTTTGGTTGAAGAAAAACTTGGAGTTTTTCTTGAAAGCATATCAAGGAGGTGTCAAATCCAAGGATCGGTGTCCACCAACCACCGTTTGGAGAACACATTGGAAGATCTTGGATTCTCTTCCCACTATTGGTAACATGATCTTATCCCCCTTGTAGTTGTTAAATCTTTTATTTATGTATTATGATATATGAATCGTGATCCGTCCGCTGCGCGTAGATCTAACTCGTTTAGATCTGAGCTCCTGCATCCTTCAGGTATCTGTTTAGATGTCATGATGCAGGATATAGGTGCTCATAAGCCTAGAAGATAAGGTATTGAGCTCATAAAGGCAAGACCGAGGTTCGGGGATGGGAATAGCTGAAGAAAAGTGCAGAAGCTGAAGGAATGCAGCCAATGCGTACGCATTCCATGTGATGCGTACGCATCCTTGATACAGGATGCTCAAGCTTGGAGAATCAGTAACAATACGTACGCATTGCGTATAATGCGTACGCATTCCAGAAGCAGCAGCAAGTCAAGGATTTGGGGGCAAAAGGTTCAATGCGTATGCATGCAGGGCAATGCATACGCATCCATCTCAGCAGGATCATGTTTTCCCAGACAGCCACAGGGCAATGCGTGCGCATTCAGACATGAATGTGTATGCATTGGACAGTGTAAAGAGCAATTTCCAGGCATATATAAATAGCGGTTTTTGCACAGATTTGGATATACTTTTGATACTATACTTTACCTAGAATTCTCTTCCTCATACCCTTTCACCCCTTTAGATCGAATTCCCCTCTTTTCATCTTTAGATAGAATTAGCATAATCTAGCTCAAACTTCTTCTCTATTCTTGGAATTTTGTCATTTTGGTTCTTCTTCATCATCAATTGACATTGGGTGATGTTGGAGCTTGATGTAACCCAGATTTTGCTATGATTTTGGTAATCAATTTCAGTTTCTATTTCATTTATGGCTCTAATTTTATCTTTGATTGTTGTTTTTAGTTTTATTATGAGTAACTAAACATCTCATAGTCAAATCATGTGAAGATTGATGAAATCACTCTCTAATTGATTAAATTGGGAATGGGTAGTGCTTAATTGTTGTTATATTGACGAATTCATGTTTGAAAACTTGTTATCAATGCTTGAATTAGACTATACACATAGTTCATGAACACACACCACTTTTATAAATGTATGTTGCGAAGGGGTGTGGGAAAAGGGGTTTTATGATCATTCCTTATAATCAACTGATTTGTTTAGATTGATTAGGGAGTGAGGTTCAATCGGTTGTGAAATCGAGCAACTCTAGCGCTTTAATCTTGTTTCGGTTAATTAAATTCTTAAAGGCGGACTGTTGAACCGGGCAAAGGGTGTTCGATTGTTGCATGACGTCTTACACTAGCTTAGGAGTTTGCACCCATGAATGAGTCGATATAAGTATAGGTTGGTAGGTTGGTAGGTTGGTTAATCCCATTCCCGAGTTCATCGATTAGAGGTGTGAAAGTAATCAATTGGATCATGGTTTGGCTATGTCTCTTTCTCTCTTTAGTATCTTTAGTTTATATTTCGTTTTAGTGTAATTGAACTTGAAACATCATGATTGACTTAAACTAAATCCGAAAACGACTTTGGTATTCGATAAATTCCTCGTGGGATACGACATTGCTCGCTACTATAGTGCATCTGACTCGGTACACTGCCGATCAAAGTTGGACCTGTTAGGTGTAGTGCCCGAAAGACAATTATCTAATTGTTTTAGGACAGAATTAATAATTCATCTTATTATACGCATGTATGCTTATAATTAAGACACTATTGAAAACCCTAAGTACCTCGTTTATGTAATCAAATAACTCAGGGTATAGCTATACACAAGAGGATTGAGTTAGTGAGATGTACTTAAAATTAACTTAGTCCGTAGCGTTTATTAATCTGAGTACGGGTCTCGTGATTAATTTGCTATTAATGCGCCCGAACACATATATTTGTAGCCCTTATCCGGACTGCTCGGTAATAAGGTACCTAATGGGGCTTTATATATGATGATAATCATATAGTATGGACCGATTTGATTTGAGTTCTCGATATAATTCCGTAATCGAGAAGTCTTATCGAATCACAAGATGATCATTTATGGATTAATCTCAATCCTGAGGTGATCACAGACAACTGCTTAGACTAGGGTAGAGCTTGATGTGTTAGTAAGGATCACTTCATAGTATGTGGTCCAACACTTCTCGTTGGCTCTATTCTGGAATGAGTGAGTAGTCTGTGCTATCACAGATATGGAATCCATTCCTTCCTCGGGAAGTAGATGAACCAGCTCCTTTATTTGTTAATCCTAAAACCGATCGATCCCGGGAGTTCATATTATATTAGTTATGAACTAATTGATCACTGAGGGGCTAATGGTAAATAAGGATAAGAGGTTTCGAGAAGGGTTTACGGAGATATCCCGAATCGAAACGAGCGATCTATGGAGGATTTATCCGCTTGTAATGATTATATCGGTGGACACCTTATCAACTCATGATTGAGTGTAAGTTATCTATATTCGACGAGTTCGATTTGGGTTTATGGTGGTGTAATCCCGGAATTAATAGATTGAATATTATTGTTCGGTCTCGACGGATAATATTATTTAATTTATTGTAATTTCGAATACGGGTCCATGGTCCCCTTGTTGGCTCCTAACATAGCATATGTTTTCTCGTCGCTTCACCTCAATTATAATTAAATAGTTGGATTAGACTATTTAATTGATGTCTGGATTAATTGTTTAGTTGGACTAGATAATTAAATACATGGAAAATAAATTTTTTCAAGGACTCGGCCCAAGTGTGTAAAATGCGTGTGGCCTATTTTTAATAGGGTGGGGCGCATTTTTGTGTATTATTTAATTAGAGAGAAATTAGTTTTCTTGGATAATTATTTAATATATGATTTAATTATTTATTTGTTAAATGATAGATCATAGAATATTAGATAATATATTTATTTATCCTAATTTGTTTGAGATATATATTATATTTATCTTTTATTTAAAATAAGGATTAACATAATAATTATCTCTTAATTATTGAATCCTTGGAGGACAAGGATTACTCTCATATATAAAGAGAGTTCTCTCAAGCCTTATGACACACATAATTTCGAGTTATTGTAAGTATTAGAGCAAGAATTTTCGGCTCTTTTACTTAGGGTTTTGAGTTGAATAATCTTCGGGATTATTCCGGTAGCATATCGAGGAGGTCCGGCGGCCTGAAACACCATCCACCTGGTGGTGCTTGGAGACACACGTTGGAAGACTTTGGCTTCTCAACTAGGATCTCAACTAGCTCGGATTGGATTGAAGATTGTTATAGACGTTTATTCACAATAAACCGGTAAGCAATCTAACCCCTCGTAGGTTTAGATCTATTATTTTATGTGCTTTGATTGTTTAGATCTAGATCTTGTACTTTCCGCTGCGTAATCGGGTGGATCTTGATCCATCCGACGATATTACATCCTATAGGACCGTCACTATTTTGGTCAACAAAGACTCCGATCTCAGGATAATTACACAACCGCCACATAATGCGACACTTAATAAAGTAAGTGGGTCAGTCTAACGTACGCATTCTCTTATACACGTCCACGTACAGTCTAAGTGTCACTACACTTTGATAGACGAGATATATCCTTATCTTCAATAAGATAGAAGACATTCAATACGTGCTAGTCTGATCATACTACTAATGTCCCTTTTTATAGCACATACGACTAGAGACATTTAAGTATCAAACCCTTTAAAGTGAGTCGAGATCTCATCAACCATAATCACTGTTATGATTTCTCTCTCACAGTTTGACACTATGGACGTTATCATATATACAATCACAAATTGGTTCATATAGATAAACAGAATATATAATAACATTAAAGCCATTTATCATATTTATAAACATAAAGAAATAGTAGAAATGATCCGACCCGGTCGAATCCAGTCCAACCTGATTGGGTTTAAGACACTATTTCAACAAGTATCACAGTATCAGTATCATCTAGTTTGTGCTTATAATAGCAGGTTATTTGCACATATAGTGTTCTAAGCTTGAAACACTCTGTTTTACAACTAGTTTTCTTTGATTCATATTAGAATCAAGCGCTTACAATTGTACTTAAATCAATTGGTAGTAAAGGTGTTATTATATTTCCTTATATTAGGGTGAGGCCCAACACTTGTTAGTATTCTTTGGTTCATTTTAGAATCAAGCGCTTACAATTGTACTTAAATCAATTGGTGTTAGTAAAGGTGCTATTATATTTCCTTATATTATGGTGAGGCCCAACACTTGTTTTTTTTTTTGTTTTTTAATTGTGCTGGAAGCGGGGGTTGAACTTGGGATCTCCTCCTTTGATACCATATTAAGATCAAGCGCTTACCGTTGTACTAAAATCAATTGATGTTAGTAAAGATACTACTATATTTCCTTATATTAGTTCACATTCTCTATTCAACTATAAATTGATCGAGTGTCCAAACAAAAACAAAAACAAAAACAAACAAAAAAAACTATAAATTGATTATTAATAGATTTCATTACACACTTAAAAAAATAAAAGCATTTATTCTCCTGCTTGCTTTCTATTCTATAGGAAACATATTGAATTATTATTTATAGGCAAGTCTTTCCAACAGGCAACAGCACCATCGCCAACAAAAGCGCACTTTATGAACCTGGAAGCACTCATTTTCACCCTGCACTCTTTTTTTCAGATCTTGTTAAACCATCACTCTTTGCTCCAATTAGCAGACATGTAAAAACGCAAAAAACAAAAACCTATACACAAAAATTGATTACGACAATTCCAAATCCCTAATCCTAGATGGGACAAAAATTAACAACATAGCTAGTGTTAGGTCATGAAAGTAAAATGAGGAGAGATTTCGGATCAAACTACACTGCAGCTTGGTAAGAGAGAATTGAGAAGAGAAAATGTTTTCTTGAATGAATCTGTGGAAAAAAAAGAGTTGCGGCCTATTTTTAGCCGGGAAATATTGTTGTTGATGCGTTCGACGGAGATGACCACCGCTGCAAGGCCATTGCGAGGAATGCGAATGGAGTCGGGATCGAGAAGAAGAAGACCGTCATAAGACGATAGTTTTATCTTTTTTCAGAAATACTGCAAAGTCAATAGTATTGAATAAATAAAACAGTGGGTCAGCCATTGAAAATTAAGAGGTCAATTAGCTATGTCTTCCTATTTATCTATTTAAATATACATAGGAAATTTTATTTTTTTATTTAATAAGGGGGTCAAGTGCACTCCAAAAGCTTCACTTAAAGCCGCCCATGACCACCGCCACCACCAGGCACCAACCGCATGACAATTGCATTCTAACTGTTTTACGGTGGTTTTATGGTGGTCCAGGATCACCATGTCACACTTGTCCATCAATGAAAATCCTTATAAGAAGGGTAAAAATATAAATTAATGGTATTTATATTTTACACACGGTGAGTCACTCGTGTGTTTTGTTCTTTCCTGTTTGGTCTGTCCCTGGATCACTGCTCATCTTTGGCCCAAGGACTATAATAAAATTTATGAACTGCTTCAACTAGTTAAATCAAATAAGGGCATTTTTGGTCCGGCTAATAAAATTTTGTCCTTTTACAACTTTAAAAAAAAAAAAAAAAAAAAAAAAAAAAATTAGTACGGATCAAAACTTAAATAAGAGGGAAAAGGTGGATTTTTCTAGAATTTTTCCTTCATTTTTTCCTTGATGTGACTAGCAATTTTTTTTCCTTCTCTTGCCAACTAACCGTGGGCCTATGGGCCTATCCTTCTAAACCCATAGTCGTGTAAATCCAGTTTTATTGTCAGGTCCATATCTCTTACTTTGATTAAATCAAATTTTTTTAATTGAATTCCAAAAATAGAGTTTGGGTGTTAGATCATGTATGATTAATTAATTTAAAAATAAGTTATGACATTTTTATCATCACTCTGACACAATAAATAATATCAAAAGTCAGTGGTTTTGTGATGTTTAAAATGATAATTACTTGTATCTCAATTATTTTAAACTTACAAAAGATATGGTAATTCACCATAGTATCACAAGATGAGGAATTAATGTCATCAAAACCCTATGCAAATAATTGTCTTAAATAATCTATTGTTTCAAACGCTAGTATAGACTCACATTTGAAAGAACGTGTTGAAGTGCTTAAATATTTACCTTATCATCAGCTTAAAGTTTTGGGAGAGATAATAATCTAATAAATTGGAAGACTAATGATGTGATGACGGGACCTTTAATTTTAAATAGATATTGCATCACCAGAGATCTTACCGGCATATCTTAATGTGACATTTGTTATGTCTAAATGGTTGCCACAAGGGGGTGTAAACGATGGGTCACCCACAAATAGCTCGACGCTCGGCTCGTGATTTATATATGATTTAACCAAACTCGAGCCGAACTCGAGCAATTAATCAAGGTTATCAAGCTAAACTCGAATACTTTAAAACTTGGCTCATGATACGCTAAACCCGGAAAAGAGCCCGCGGATTCACGTTGGGCATGTACGTGGGCCCAATATCGAATAGGCTCCTTGGCCCAATCTGTCCGTCCCTTCATAAGCCGGACTAGGCCGGGAATAATCCAGCCCGCCTCATGCCATTGTGATACTTATCATTGGCTAGGCAACGGGCGTCGATTTGCAAAACCTTCAGTTTGCCTTCCACAGGTCGACTTGAAGCACTGGGGACACAAGTCTATCTCGCCTACCGCAATCGACAAATCGGACCAAGCCCGCTTGACTAGGAAAACAGAGCGCATACACGACGGTTACAAGGCGAAGAGCCTGGAGCGGTAACTAACAAGCTCGGCCTATCAGAGCCTGCCACGTCGGCCACGTAGTTAATCATAACCACATATTACCTCTGTCAATTTGCCGACCATTGAGCTCGCCCGTTTACTGTATTCCAATCTTCATATAATCTTCATAAATTTCTTGAGCGCCTCCGTGCACCACCGGAAAAATCACACATTTCTGCTAGATATCCACCGTTAAATTCATCTAAACTCGTTTGTGATAACTCCGATGTTATCAGCTCGTAATGTTCATGAGTTTATTATCAAGCATTATTATATCATACACCAAATGCATTAATTATTTTATTTTTTAACGAGCTAAACTCGATCACCTTACAAAATAACATTTTCTTCAAGCTTCTTGTGTTGAAATAGTGTCCTAAACCCAATCGGTTGGACCGATCCGACCGGTCGGATCATTTCTACTATTTCTTTATGTTTATACATATATTAAATGGCTTTTATGTTGTCATATATATCGTTTTTTAAAGAACCAATTATGAATTGTTATATGATAACGCCCTTAGTATTAAATCGTGATAGAGAAACCATGATAGGCGATTATGGTTGATGAGATCTCTAATCACTTTAATAAGTTTGATACTTAAATGTCTCTAGGCGATGTACTATTAAACAGGCATTGATAGTATGAACAAAGCAGCACGTATTAGATGTCTTCTGCCTTTAGAAGCGTGGATAGATCTCGCTCTATCGAAGTGTAGAGACACTTGGACCGTATGCGGGACGTGTATTGTAGAATGCGACGCGTTAGACCCACTCACTTACACGAGATAAGTGTCACACTATGTGGCGGTTGTGTAATTATCCTTTTGACCGAGTCTTCATGGCATCACGGTGTGGATTGTCATGCTTTGACACTATTGAGGTTTCCACAGCCACGGGCGCGATCATGCGGTAGTGATTGGGTATGATCTCAAGCATCGCGGAGTATACATGATTGGTCGTCCGGGAATCGCGTATCCTATGATCGGGATCGAATATCCGAAATGGCCTTCTTATAAGGAATGTCTTACTCTCGTGAATCTTTGCAAAGTGGGAGTAAATGAGTTACTTCGAGAGAGCTTGATATCCAGATTATAAGATACGGTCGTTGATGTTTTGACACTCGACTAACGACCGTATGGATATTATTACAAATGATAGGATTGTAAGTTACACGGTAATCGCTTTCACACATGAAAGGTAGTAGTCATTGCATTTGACTCTTCCGATGATCGGGGTCACGGTGTGTTGCTGTGACGCCATCCCA
Source organism: Gentiana macrophylla (assembly GCA_026214975.1). Lineage (NCBI taxonomy): Eukaryota > Viridiplantae > Streptophyta > Magnoliopsida > Gentianales > Gentianaceae > Gentiana > Gentiana macrophylla. The sequence goes on along the minus strand of JAOBSW010000790.1, from coordinate 49,233 downwards.
TGATCGTTAGGCATGAAGGGCATTTTCGTAATTTGCACTTTGTGTCTACGGCCAACATATTCGAAGCCTATCGGGTCACACACATAAGAACATCTAGCCGGATTAAAATGTGGTTATAGATGATAACCAAATAAGGAAAGAATTTATCTCACGACTATAAAGGTTATAGTGGTAAATTAATATGGTGGTATTTATTTATTATGAATAAATTAAATACAAGATATTAATAATATTATATTAATTAAAGAATATTCCGATGCCAATTTATTGGCTAAGGTATGTATTTGTGTGTGTATATGATACACTTTGGATTGTGCAATTTAATTAATAAGTATTACTAAATATTAATATTAGATATATATATATATATATATATATATATATATATATATATATATATATATATATATATATATATATATATAAAATAATACTTTGTGTGCGTGTGTGCAAAAGTGTTTGGCACTATGCATGCGCATGTATGTAGTATATATATAAATGGATTTATTTGTGTAATATATATGCTGATATATACATGCATGTGTAAAATTGATTTATGGTAATATAATAAAAGGTAAATATTGTCAATATAAGATATTGACAATATCTTTAAATATTCAATATGAGATATCGACAATATCCTAGATTTATTTAATATGAGATATTGTAATAAATGAGATAAATCAATCAATTATATTTTCCTTATTTTATTGGGAAAAGGTTTTCTTCCTTTCTACTCTATCAAGGGCCACCTATGACTATAAATAAGAGGTGGGTGTCAAGCTTCTTTTAGATAACACAATTCCAAGAACTAATAGTTCTTGTGTAAAATCGGAGAGCATCCTATGTAGAGTTGGAGAGAGGGGGGGCGGGTCGGTCTAAAGAACCGGAGTTTTCCAATAAAGAATCCATGATGGGATTCCGCGGGTCGTTCGTGTGGGACTAGCGGTGAGGCCGAACACTTGGGCGGCTCTATGCAGAACTACTCTCCTAGACGGTCAAAGCGTCGATCTTTTAGATCAACCAAGGTAACCACCGCCTACTAACTCGCTTGTTTATTGCTTAAACGGGTCGATCCTGGTTAAAAGGAAATAAAATTTTAAATTCACCGCTGCGTTCGCGTAGATTTCCTAACAAAGGGTATCGAGCGAGCTTCGAGCTTAAGCAATAAGCATGTTATTGTGCGTAGTTAATTTTATCGCTTAAATCACGTGATTAAAAGATGAAAGATTTTTAATTCGCAAAATTGATACACGAAAAAAAAAAAAAAAAAAAAGGGGCGGCAATGGTGGTGCTCGGCCGATCGGGCGGCGGCACCACCACCGTGTGATCGCCGGCGGCGCGCGCGCTCCGCCGCTGCCGGGCGGTCGCGCGTGATGCGGTGGCCCCGCTTTGTTTTGTGTATTTTGTGATTTAATATGGTTCATAGTTGTGATTATTAATTTCTCTTTGTTTAGTTGTGTCACGCAACCAACCAATGGTTCAAATAGTTTGGCCATCGTTGCCATCTTGCATACATTAAAATAATAATGGCCTTTCCAAAATTTGTTTGGAATAGAGCCTGCGCTTTCCAAATATTTGATTTAGGAAAGCGCTTGGCTTGCGCCACTTCCAAAATTTTATTTTTGAAAGTGGCTGCGCTAAACCAAAATTATTCTACTTTCCAAATATTTGATTTGGAATAGCGCCAGCGCCCTTTTCAAATATTTGATTTGTAAAAGCGCAGCGCCACTTCCAAAATTTTGATTTTAAAAGTGGCTGATCTAAACCAAATTTGGTTTAGAAACCAAAGATCTCTTTCGATTACGAATCAAAAGGAAAGAAACAAAAGAGAAATAATTTTAATTTTGATTTATTTTGGAATAGTTCTAATTAATTAAAATTAAAATTAAAATCGGTTTAAAATTAATCGTTAATTTTATTTCGATTAAAATCATTTAATTAATTAAATGTTAATTAGTTAATTGATTGGATAAAATTATTTAATAGATTAAATGTTAATTGATTAATTAAGACGCAAGTAGTTAAATTTTAATTTTATCTTTTTCATAAGATTTTATTGTATGGATTAGATATAGTAGATATAATATGATTATATGGACCTCGATCGATCGCTGACTCGACCGATAGGATAGATGTGAAAGATTTAATTTTTCTGTTGGTTTAAAATTGTCCTAGGCCGTTATGAAGAACGTGACCTAGTTTATTTTCTCGATTTATCCCATTCCTGGCTTCCCCTCGTCTCATGGGGGTGTATTTATTTTATTAGATAGAATTAAATGTAACAAGAATGGAGCAGAAAGATGGAAACCAAAGAAAGACGAAAATAAAGATCCCATCGGAGAATGGAGCATTAAAGATCCTATTGGCGGTGCAGCTACCCTTAGAATGTGACCCGCGGTTTCGCTGGGCTTGTATTTCAAACCGCACTCTAGAAAAGTCCATGATCATACCGGTTACTTTACGATTTATTTATTTTGTGCTTGTATTTATTTTATATGATACGATAGATGCATGACTAGGCACGATCTAGATAAATGTGTAGGATGTATGTCTATAGAGATAGATATATTTGATGAGACCGTAATTAAAGTTAATTAAGTGAATTAATTTACGTAAATACTTCCACAACAAAAATCAAGTCGAAAAATTGTCTCCCAATATTATAGCGACGGTGAAGAGCCTTTGTTCGGATCCAACTCGATCGCCCTCGCCGGGAGTTGACCTACCACGGGTATATCGTCGTTATTGAGATATGATCGTATGAGATCTCGCGAATATTGGGTTATGACTTGACTAGAGTATCATGGTGATTGGCCTCGCCAGGACCGCTTTATTCTAGAGGCAAGGGGTTGACTACCACATAAAGATGTGAATTGTCAAAGAGTTGACTAGTCAACTACCAAGAGTCACATAGAGATGTGATTGGTAAGAGTTACATACCTTCGAATTATTCCGGTTGATCGGCCTCGTCGGGAATCGGGGTAACTGAGATGGGATCTTGGCCACTAAAGAATTTTTGAAAGATTCTTGAAAGTCAATTGGGAGTAGTTGACTAGTGGGAGCAAAATCATAAATCAAAAGACCATTTTTGATTTTGCGTGTATAGACAACAACACTCTTTTATTTTCATTTTTATGTTGTAGTTTTAGCAAACTTTATATTTATGTTTTACTCTCGATTAGTAAAACCAAATTATGATCATTAATTTTGAGAAACGCTCTCAAATATGGTTGAGTAATTTTAATCCTTTTAAAATAAGCAATGGCATGAGCAATCCCGTTATAGTAGTTAGAGACAAGGAGATTACATAATTGATGCAAAGGTTCGAGACTTTAATTATTAATAAAAGCGAAGCTCATGATATGATTAAATCATTTGAAATAAGTTTCAACGAATTAGTCATATATTGATATACGATCCAAGATGATCATTCACCATACGATGATGACAATTAATTCAAACGTTGGATAAGAATGACCACATCGAATTTTAGAAAGGTTGTTTTCAAAATTGTAAGATTTAAGTATCGACTTATTTCTTTAATCATTGCTTAAAGGTTAATTAAATAGTTAATGTTTTAAATACGATTTAAAAGGTTAAATAAACTATTTAATAAACTTTAGATTTTCTTTATGAAAGGAAATCAAAGACATAGCTCTTGTGATCTTTTCTTAAGTCTTATGAAGACTACAATAAGAAACATTTTTAAGTGCTTAAAGGATTGAAAAGGAAAGTTAGGGCATGTGCTTAAATAGAGAACTTATTGAAGTTTCTATTCTAAGCAATTGAGTTGAGATAAATCTATCTAAGTTCAAAGTCAACTCTAAGATACCTTACGAGTGTGATTAAATTAGAAAGATTAAATACAGATATGGAAGGTGAAGCAAACGTTGTAACACTTACCATATTCTGGATCTAGTAAACTGATAAGGGAACTAAATAAATGTTATTATGCTCCGGTTCTTATGAAGAACATACTTTCAGTTATCTGTTAGGATTTAGTAGACATATTCAATTGTAAAGAATAAATGTTATTCCGATAAAGTTGGAAGGTCACTGAATCTAACATACTAAATTGATATCACTATATAGTTGATATATGTGATGAGATCTCAACTAAATATTTGTATGGTCATTATCCTTGATATTTGTAGTTGTTCTGTATGTCGACTCTCTGAAGAGAAGCGTGTAATTAAACGTCATTCGATGATGTTGAACCATATGATTATGAATCATGTGGGTTATAATGTATCTTATCCAAAGAAGACTAAAATACCCTTTTATGAAAAGGTTATAAATTCTAGAAAAATTGTCTAAAGCCTAAACATACCGATGTTTGTTGGCTTATGACAATTAATGCCACAAATAATTGTTTGTTAATCTCTACGATTATTTTTAGAAATGGTCAAGTGTACTCAGTGAAGTGCATAATTCGGAAAGCCCAAAAAGTTCGAGCTAGTACGAATATGAGATTGATGAGCTACTTAGGAATTAATCTTCAATTGGATTGAAGTAATTAATACCTGAAGAGTGTTTCAGAAGTCGTCTGAAAGGGAATAAGATTCTCCCTTGAAGGATACCATCTTTGGGATATGCAATTAGATTGTGTTCCCAAATGGAAATAACACTTTATATGATAAAGGTGTGACGCAAGCCATGCGATGTATCCCTTACCCGCTTTTGGGATAAGGCCTTTATACTTAACCTAGTTCCAAAGAATAAAGGTTGAATAAATTCCATATTAGATATGGAAGAGGATAATATCGAATCTATCTTAACCGATGATTTGAAGTTGTCATAGGCAAAGTCAGAAAGGCTTGGAGCCTGGTACGACATATACAACTTTGTGGAATGTCTTAGCAAGTACGCTAGATATTATTTACTCGTCTCATGAGAAAAATGTTTGTCTCCAAACATGCTATTTTCTAGAGGAAGTGTTACTTCCAAAAGAGACAAAAGGGAGTAAATAAGATCTCAAAAGAGTTTAAGAACCACAAAGATATATTCAACCATTGGAACACGAGCAGACGCCACATAGCGATGAGGTGTAAAACACACGCCAAAGCACACAAAAGTTCTGTAAGTCTCAGGATAACCTCAAGCCTCTAAAAGGTCATTGGTATGTTCATCTTGAAGAATGAATATCTCACGACTTATGAAAGAATGTTTGAGAGGAAAGATTGAGAGATATGGCCAGAGCCATAATATCCGAATAAGAATTCCATCAAGTGACAAACCAGGTTATGAACCTAGTCCATTACCTAAGGGGAGTGTCCCCGAAAGGTCGACATGGATAGTAATATGATTACCATAAGGCTATAGTGACGGCCGAAGGGTATGAGGTGTAAACCTTGTAATTACCTTTATGCCGCCAAATGAGCCTGGGCCTATTCGTGATGATACTTGTTGTAACTTTGTATCATGACTATATGATAGTGTTGAAGACGTTAAGGCATAAACTCGATGTTCATAGACGATAACATGATATGTAAGCCCATGAGATCCATTTGTGGACTCAAACAAGTTTCTCTAGAAAATTTCTTTGTTTGATAATCAAAGGAGTTTGATTTAGTCAAAAGAAGGATATGCCCAATGTGCAAGATGGGTAGTGGGAGTGTGTTACGATTTTTGAGTAAGGTATTGATATCTCTCTCAAGAATTAATACCCCATGTCACACTCCAATTAATGTTTGGTAGTTCAAGGTCTTTTATGAATGCACTTGGATTGGCGCTTCTTATTTTGGAAATAATAATCTATAGTGATAGATTTAATCATCATTGTTAGATTATAGTTTACCTATATAGATGTGATGCTAAAAGAAGTTTAGCATAGATCGCGAGATCTGCCTATGTTAGACATTGGTCCTAAAGATAAGGTGAAAGATGATGCTTATGGAAGGTTTCTTCGCTCTGCGATAGAACCATCTTATAGAGTGATGCCGATGTTCATAGTCCATGAATAGTCATGAGCAAGTATGAAAGTAGATCTCGTGAATGTCGAGAATATCCTTAAACAAGTTAAGAACAGTTCTAGTTTATTGAAACTTGGAATTAAATAAACGTAAATATACTGCACGTAGATCCCGAGTCTTATGAAGGCGAGTGGGAGCTACTCATCTGGTTTGCAATCACTTTGATTAAGTGATACAAAGAGCTCGAAATGTTCTAGCATACGGGTCATCAGAAATTCTACAACTAGGCCAAAACACAAGAGTGCCTTAGAGGCTAAATGAGCAAAGATACATGGATCTGAAGGTTCATTCCCGAACCTCGTGACGGTTCTTCCACCTTTCTGATAGCTGATATAGTAAGTGGATTCATTGCTTGAAGCAAGGACCATGGTCTCGCCGAGAGATTCGTGTGTGTGTTGAGGCGGTTCCTTTGACTTGGTCATTTGGAACGTGATATGAAGATAGTCCGAGTCCCCACGGATAGCGATCCGTATATGGCTAAGGTGGTTGGTTGCGAGTATTGCATGAGATTCTTGTGTTTCAACTAGGTCTTGTGTAATGCGAGTGATTGGTTTTAGGCCAAGTGGGAGATTGTTGAAATAGTGTCCTAAACCCAATCGGTTGGACCGGATCCGACCGGTCGGATCATTTCTACTATTTCTTTATGTTTATACATATATTAAATGGCTTTTATGTTGTCATATATCTGTTCTTTTAAAGAACCAATTATGAATTGTTATATGATAACGCCCTTAGTATTAAATCGTGATAGAGAAACCATGATAGGCGATTATGGTTGATGAGATCTCTAATCACTTTAATAAGTTTGATACTTAAATGTCTCTAGTCGATGTACTATTAAACAGGGGCATTGATAGTATGAACAAAGCTAGCACGTATTAGATGTCTTCTGCCTTTGTAAGGTGGGATAGATCTCGCTCTATCGGGTGTAGACACACTTGGACCGCACGTGGACGTGTATTGAGAATGCGACGTTAGGATCGACCCACTTACACGAGATAAGTGTCACACTATGTGGCGGTTGTGTAATTATCCTTTGACCGAGTCTTCATGGCATCACGGTGTGGATTGTCATGCTTTGACACTATTGAGGTTTCCAGCCACGGGCGATCATGCGGTAGTGATTGGGTATGATCTTCAAGCACGCGGAGTATACATGATTGGTCGTCCGGGAATCGCGATCCTATGATTGGGATCGAATATCCGAAATGGCCTTCTTATAAGGAATGTCTTACTCTCGTGAATCTTTGCAAAGTGGGAGTAAATGAGTTACTTGAGAGAGCTTGATATCCAGATTATAAGATACGGTCGTTGATGTTTTGACACTCGACTAACGACCGTATGGATATTATTACAAATGATAGGATTGTAAGTTACACGGTAATCGCTTCACATGAAAGGTAGTAGTCATTGCATTTGACTCTTCCGATGATTGGGGTCACGGTGTGTTGCTGACGCTATCCCATGATCGTTAGGCATGAAGGGCATTTTCGTAATTTGCACTTTGTGTCTACGGCCAACATATTCGAAGCCTATCGGGTCACACACATAAGAACATCTAGCCGGATTAAAATGTGGTTATAGATGATAACCAAATAAGGAAAGAATTTATCTCACGACTATAAAGGTTATAGTGGTAAATTAATATGGTGGTATTTATTTATTATGAATAAATTAAATACAAGATATTAATAATATTATATTAATTAAAGAATATTCCGGATGCCAATTTATTGGCTAAGGTATGCGCAATTTGTGTGTGTATATATTATATACACTTGGATTGTGCAATTTAATTAATAAGATTACTAAATATTAATATTAGATATTAATATATATATATATATATATATATATATATATATATATATATATATATATATATATATATATATATATATATATATATATAATACTTTGTGTGTGTGTGTGCAAAAGTGTTTGGCACTATGCATGCGCATGTATGTAGTATATATATAAATGGATTTATTTGTGTAATATATATGTGATATATACACACAGTAAATTGATTTATGGTAATATAATAAAAGGTAAATATTGTCAATATAAGATATTGACAATATCTTTAAATATTCAATATGAGATATCGATAATATCCTGATTTATTTAATATGATATATTGTAATAAATGAGATAAATCAATCAATTATATTTTCCTTATTTTATTGGGAAAAGGTTTTCTTCCTTTCTACTCTATTGGGCGCCACCTATGACTATAAATAAGAGGTGGGTGTCAAGCTCTTTTCAGATAACACAATTCCAAGAACTAATAGTTCTTGTGTAAAATGGAGAGCATCCTATGTAGAGTTGGAGAGAGGGAAAAGGGCCGGTCTAGCAAGAACCGAGTTTTCCAATAGCAATCCATGACGGGATTCCGCGGGTCGTTCGTGTGGACTAGCGGTAGAGGCCGAACACTGGGCGGCTCTATGCGTAACTACTCTCCTAGACGGTCAAAGCGCCGATCTTTTAGATCAACCAAGGTAACCACCGCCTACTAACTCGCTTGTTTATTGCTTAAACGAAGTCGATCCTGGTTAAAAGGAAATAAAATTTTAAATTCCGCTGCGTTCCCGCGTAGATTTCCTAACATCTTGAGCTTGGGTTCAAGCTTGAAAGTGTTTACCATCATGGTCGAGTTGAACTCGAGCATGGACAATTTTTTCTCGACTCGAATGAACTCAAGCCGAGTTCAATCATCATTGTGTCAAGAGGATGCTCGACTTGATAAGTAAATACTTGATTCGGATGAGATTGTTTACACCCTTGTTGAGACACTTACATTATCCGTACGAAAAACACATGCCTTCGAGAGGCATGTTATTTCGAGGAAAATTTCTAACGATACCGTAATAACGTCGATGATTTTATCAGGTAATTGGATTTTTTTGGGAGAAATACAATCATTGAACCTGAAGATTGTGGTGGTAGATTATGGATGCGTTGTTGACATTGCTTATGTACCTTTGTGTTGTAAGAAATTACGTCAATTAACGTAGTTTTTTAGATTGAGGATGATGATCCTTTTATACAAGTGTACCGCGTGGGGGAGTACGTTAATACACGGATCCCTTGAATGTAGAGCTCGTGCTTGAGGACCAGTGTGATGTCATCGTGGGGCGATCATGAGGCTGAAATTGTGGAATGTATCCAATCATTGATTTGAGACAATTACTAGGGATTAATTGTGAGATCATGCCCAGTAATGTCGTATAACTGCCTTTGGAGGTCAGAGACAATACGAGCAAGCTATTAGGCCAGGTCGGGTTATTAATAATTGATATGGGATTGGCCGAACAGTGAGAACGACCCAAATAAGGTCGGCTTATATCAAACTGTACTTATGTAAGGTAAAAGCCCAAGTGTGGGTTTATGTATATTAAGTTGGCCTGTGACCATTTAACCCACCTGAGACCTAATTGTGAGGGATATAATTTAATTTTGGGTTATACTTATATCAATATTTTACCTATTACCGTCGTAAATAGATAATACTAAATGACATTTCATATATTTACATATTCATAATATCAAGAAACTATAAATATATAATTATGATTAGGAATGACGCAGGACTTCTGTCGAAAAAGAAGAAAATTTAAAGGCAAATAAAAAATTTAAAGGAAGCAAACGTTATACTTAGTATATATATATTAGTATAATTTTTTCCGAATCAATGTAACTCCGCCAGTGATGATGATACATTATACTTGAATCTTGATATACAGTTGTACTATAAAATATCTCGTTTTCGAGAGGCCTTTGTGGATAAATAACAAACACACAGATGCCGACATTTTCCCCTGGATTTTGGGTCCTATATTTCATTTTAAAAAAGTGGAATGCCAGAGTCCTGTGTATATCATTCAAAGATATTATTAAGCACAAAAAGTAGAAGGGCATTCGTGATCTTATTTTGTCATGATATACAATACACAAATCTGTACTAGGTACTGTTTGTATAATGGAAAAGATTAAAGTCAAACTACTTAGGACAGTATCTACAGAACAATGTTGTTATTGGACGCAGATACGAGATATGAGATATGCGCCATGAGATTTTTGAAAAATATAAAATATGGGATACGTGAGTGAGTGTGAGGTTTTTGATGAATATTTGATAGGAAATACGATGGTATGAGTTTTTACGGTGGCATTTGTGTAAATCGTATACATATAAGGACCGGTTTTCGTTTATGTTTTGTAGTATATATTTCATCATTTTTTACTACTTTTCATTCATGCAACATATCCGATCGAGTTATTAAAATGCATGTATGAATCCTGTATTTAACTTTTTAAAATTGCAAATTCGTCATTTAGTGTGTATCTTAAGTATATATTCACTGTTTATTAATTGGCGTCGGATACACAGCGGATAAGGGACACGTCACCAAACAATAGTATTTGTGTTTCGTAGAATGATACAACATCAAAGGTAATTTTATGGTATCATACTGATATTCAATCTCTGAAAAATCGAATATAAACTCAACATTCGATTTTACAGAGATCATTTAATGCAGATTATTTCGTGTTAGCCGTTGACTTGGTTTCTGAAACGGACCGTTATAATGATCCAAGAGAGTCTTAAATATGTAATCAAATAATATACTTAAGAAATATACTCCATCCGTCCCATAAAATAAGTCTTTTTAATTTTTTTGTGATGTCCCAAATATAAGTTTTTCTCATATTTCAATACAAGATTAATATATTGTTTTCACTTTCATACTAAACAATCGAATATTATAAGTATTCACTCCCAAAAAAATAATACAATATTTTATCTTGAAATATTAAAAGAATGCTTCATTTATGATTTTTCTTAATCTGTATGAAAAATCTAAAATGACTTATAATAGGGGACGGAAGGAGTATACAGTACAACCCCAAATCAAGTAATGAATTTATTCCTTTAGTATATATGTTGCATGCATTATAGGATTGGAATATTAAATCTAGATCACCCAATTCAAGAAAAGCATAAAATCAAATAACAGCTTCAAAAACTCTTTTATAAAACCACACATTAAACACTTTTACCTTCCATAACATTTATTTAATTATTATACTAATACAATATGCATCCTCATGAAGCAACAAAATCAGATCCTTCTTTTTCAGATGGAGAAAAACTAAAACACCTCGAAACCGAGATAAACGACATGATCAACATCCTCACGAACCGCCTCTCGACCCTCCAACATGTTCGAAGCCGGCGTCCCTGTGGCGGCGGTTCGAGTCATCATCGACACGAAGAGAAAGGAGGTACTTCGGTATGAGGGTTGTCACGCTGGGCTGGAAACAACGTCGGTGCCACCATGCGTGGTGACGCCGAGGAGAAAGGCGCCTGCCCGTTATTAGGGAGAATGTTGAAGGGTTGAATTCTTATGTGAATAGTAATTTTCAAGCATTGAATAATTCAATTATGATGGGAAGTCATTATACAACTAATGATCCAGGGGTACATATGGATTTATTAGTTGATGATATTGAAGTCAATCCTAAACATGACATTAAGGAAAAGAAAATGAAGATGAAGAAGAGGGGAAGATCGAAAAACGAAGAACATTCCGACCACACGGAATAGAGAAGTTCGATACATGGTATTAAATATTATATTATAAAACATACATATAAAAGTTATAACGGGACACGTAAACATGTCCCGGTCGTGCAGGTATTTTATTTGAATGAATATATTTCTTCGTTTCAGACACTTTCAGGCTCACGTACTTCGCAGTAAAATTTCCTCAATATGGAATGAGCCAAGTTTGTCAATATATATATATATATATATATATATATATATATATATATATATATATATACGATTTCATTGGCAGATCAGATACTTTTGTTATGTCATAACGGTTTTAGAAATAACATTATTCATTACAAAAAAAAAAAAAAAAAAAAAAAAAAAAAAAAAAGCATTTGGCTATGTAGACCATCATTATCTCCAAAAATACCATGAATATATCGATAACAAAGTCAATTATTATAACATATACAAACATATATATATATATATATATATATATATATATATATATATATATATAACTTGTCGTGCTGGAAATGAGATATGGGAGACTTGTTTCATTCCAATGTTTATAATTGTATAGTCCGTCTAAAACTCCTAACTTTTTTTTTGTCTTTAATTTGCAAAACAATAAATAGCGACTTATACATATTTTACTGTCATTTTCTTGACTGTTTTGATTACAAAATATACATAGATCAATTCTGTCACTTTTGTACAATATTTTTTTTGGGCCCATACCTTTGAATTCAATGTGACGTTTTTCTAAAAAATAAAGGAGCAAAATTTTAAGTTTCGTCAACGATGAATTCGGGTTTGGTCTGAGAGGGTTAAAGTTTTATTTCCGAAAAAGACTTTCCGACGGTTGAATTAATAATTAAAAACTGTTAAACCGGGGTGATTCTTCTCTAATCATTCTATTTACACCGTAGATACATATGAATGATTCTGGATCACACAATTTGATTTTAAGTTGAAACTATATGGTCCAGAATCATCCACGTGTGTTATTCCTCAAATGGACTCACCATAAAAAAACTTCCCGTTAAACCGGAGATTTCATATATACAGTTTAACGCGTTCGTGTCTGATTTTGTTATGACGTCACGGAGATTATGATAATTGTTCTTCTTATCTGCACTAGGATCGGTTTTCTTTGATTTGTTTCTCAAAAAAAAAATAAAATTGTATGAATGATTTATATATATAACACACTATATTAAATGCATATGATGGTACAAATCAACGTCCATACACGTTAAGTAATTGGCACGGCATCGATACCATCCATGCATACAAAACAAAGTTGATACAGATATACATATATGCATATATAGGGAGAGATATTATATTGCATTTTTGTGTGAATGTAAAATGTAGTTGTTTATCACACACATATGTATATACATACATGACATTCATCTGACTGCGTTTGTAATCTATCCAGGTGATAACGAGTGACAAATCACGACTTTGCATATTTAATTATTTTGAACCTGCATCATTATCAGTTGATCATATATTATTATTAACGATGTGCTAAAATGTATTGCATTAACCGTTATGACAACATCATTCTATATATACCTCCTTCAAGTCGCGTAAATGTAGAAAATGTATTCGAACAAAAGAGCTAATGATTCTCTCAAACAAGAGGGTCGAGTGAACTCTTATAACTCTTAAGTGTCATGGCTTAAGATATGAAGAATTCCCGATAAAACAGGAATCAAACGGAAAAGAAACGCAAAAAGAAGAACAGGAAGAAAACTCTCATGGAGAAGAAGGAAGTAACTGATTTCTCATTTGGATTAAAGATGTTACATTGATGCATTGAAATTGATACTCGATTCTGGACCTCCTATGCTTATATATACGCCTTAGGATCAATTTGTCTAGTTGTCTAACAAACTAACCGCTTTTGACTAATAACTAACTAATCTAACTCGAATTTCTACTTAAGTGTTCGATCATATGCCCCTAAGAGGTTGTAGCTTCATTCTTCTATCAAATGGAGCAGCATCAGTAGTTTACATACTGTAATATCCCATCGCAAGCTGAGAATTCAGCTTGAGCTTCATTCTTCTATCAATTGCAGCAGCATCAGTATCAGCAGGGCGCTAGTATCAGCAGGGTTCTGGCGTTAGTAGGGTGCTAATTGGGCGACAGATGGATCACTTTTGAAGTGAGCGACATGTGTGGGACTAAATAAGGAGATGATTCCAATATGATCCAGCAAATAGTAGAAGGCAGGAGCATCTAGCGGTTTCGTTAGGACATCTGCAAGTTGGTGTTGTGTCCTTACTGCCATTAGTTTCAGAAAGCCTGCATGTACTTTGTTTCTGACTATATGACAGTCTAATTCAATGTGTTTTGTGCGTTCATGAAAAAGACTGGATTTCGGCCAATGTGAATGGCACTTGCATTATCACAAAAGAGGAGTATAGGTAAGGGTACTGGAACTTGGAGATCTTGTAGGATATAGGTTAGCCACTGTAATTCACATGTTGTGTTGGCCATGGATCTCATGCTCACTTCAGATGAACTTTTATCTACTATGGTTTGTTTCTTTGCTCTCCATGCAATAGGAGTTGACCCCAAGAAAACAATATAGCCTGTAATGGATTTTCTAGTATCACTGCAACCTGCCCAATCTGAGTCTGAGTAGGCTTTGAGTACTAACCGATTACGCTCTGGAAAGAAAATGCCATGTCCAGGGTTCTGTTTGAGATACCTAAGTACTCTGTGTGCAGCTTGTAGATGATTAATGGTAAAATTGCCCAGAAACTGGCTGAGTTGTTGAACAACAAAAGTGATATCAGGTCTAGTAAAGGATAGATATAGTAATTTGCCAACTAAAGACCTATATAGACTATTATCTGATAAGAGTTTAGAATCACCCAATGCAAGTTTCTGTTTTGTAAGCATTGGAGTATTAATAGGTTTACAATCCAGAAAGCCAAACTCTTCTAAGAGATTTATTGTATGCTTTCTTTGATTTAAAGAAATGCCTTCTGGTGATCTTGCAACTTCAATGCCAAGAAAGTATTTAAGTAATCCTAAATCTTTGATCTGAAATCTGGAATGAATATAGTTCTTAACTTCTTGTATTTGATCCAAAGAAGCACTAGTTGCAAGAATATCATCCACATATACTAGGAGTGCCACAAATGAATTGCCTTGACCTTTTGTGAAAAGGCTATGATCATGAGCAGACTGTGTATATCCTAGTTCTGTAAGGGCTTCTGTGAGTTTAAAATTCCATTGTCTACTAGCTTGTTTTAATCCATATAGGGATCATGTCAATTTGCACACTTGATTAGGTTTTTCACACTTGTATCCCAGTGGGAGCTCTATGTAGACTTCTTCTTCTAGGTCACTATGTAAAAAGGCATTATTTACACCTATTTGATGTAAGTGCCAGTTTTTAGCAGCAACAACTGATAATAAAGACCTAATGGTTGTGTTTTTGGCAACAGGGGAGAAGGTGTCCTGATAGTCAATTCCATGTGTCTGTGTATATCCCTACCAATCTTGCTTTACATCTCTCAAGTGACCCATCAGCATGGTATTTAACTTTATATACCCACTTGCAGCCTATGGGAACTTTGCCAAGTGGTAGTGTGACAACTTTCCATGTTTTAGTAGCTTGAAGAGCATCCAATTCCTTCTGCATTGCCTCTTTCTAGCAGTCATGTTTAATTGCTTGATTGTAGGTTTTTGGTTCTGTTATGACATCTAGAGAGCATACAAATTTGCTGTAAGATTCTGACAATCTGTCATACTGCAACACTTTGTCCAATATGTGTAGAGATCTTTGGGTTGTGCACACATATTGTTGAAGATAAGCAGGAGATTATCTTGCCCTTGTAGATCTCCTGGTGTTGGCAGCATTGGGGGCATTTACTATTTGCTCTCCTTGTGTTGGAGGATCTTCTACATGATTCAGTGTATCCTGATTTGCAGTGACATGACTAGCCTGGGAAAGAGAATCATTAGTATAAGTGTATGGTACAGGAAGCGGTACAGACATGTGATCATCATGGGAATGGGACCTTTTGCTATCATGCAGTGGAAAAATTGTCTCATAAAATTGGACATTTCTAGACAGAAATATGTCCCTTGTGTCTGTATCCATTAATATAAACCCTTTTGTGGCTTTAGGTTGTCCTAAATATATGCATTCTCTGGCCCTAGGGTCAAATTTGGTTCTATTAGCAGTCAAAGTGCAAGCATATGTTAAACACCCAAACACTTTTAATGCATCATAATCAGGAATCTTGTCATACAACAATTTATAAGAAGTAGCATTGTGAATGATAGGACTGAGAGTAACATTGATCAAACTGACAGCATGTAAGACACAATACCCCCAAAGACTAATAGGTAAATTAGCCTGGAATCTAAGAGCTCTAGCCATGTTAGTTTCCTTTCAACCACCACATTTTGTTGGGGTGTTTCAACACATGAGGTCTGATGTATGATTCCCTTTTCAAGATAGACATCATTCATGATGAATTCCTATCCATTGTCAGACCTAATGATTTTAATATGTTTATTAAACTGGACAAGAACAAACTGTTGAAAGGATTTAATCAGTAAACTAGCTTCTGCTTTAGACTTCATTAAAAATATCCATGCAAATCATGTAAAATCATCCAATAGTTAGAAAGTAAGACTTTTCATGCACAGTAGGGTGTCTATGGGGACCCCAAATATCTACATGTATTAAGTCAAAAGCAGAATTAGAAACAGAAGTACTCAAAGGGAATGAATTCTTTTTCTTTTTTGAAATATGACAGACATGGCAAACATTGTTATGATGATCTATTTATTACATCAGGATGTTTTATCAAGTTCATCTTTTTATTTGAAAGATGCCCTAGTCTATAATGCCACAGGCAAGAATCTAAAATATGTGCTTCACAAGCATGTATAGAATGTGAACTAGTAAGAACACTAATGGATTGATCTAGCACATATAAACCTTTTGTTTTCTTAGCTGATCCAATCACTTTCCCAGTCTTCTTGTCCTGTATCACACACAGATCAAGGTTAAACACTATCAAAGTATCAGAATCACTAGTGAGTTTAGTCAAAGAGATGAGGTTGAAATTGAAATCAGGTATGCGAAGCACCCGTTTCAAAGTCATACCACTATTGAAAGAAATAGTACCAACATGGCTAATCACACTCTGTGAGAACCATTTGGTAAACCTACCATAATGCCTTGGATAAACTGACATGTGGTCAACAGATTTTTGTCACAAACTATATGATTTGTTGCCCCTGAGTCTACTATCCAATGGCAAGACTTGAATATACCTGATGCATCTGTAGTTGGTGCAAAATTAGCTGTAAGGACAGTTTCCTGATTAGCAAGGTGATCATACACCTGCGGCTTCTGTGTCTCCAATAACTTCACCTGCTGCTCATATTGAGATTTGTTGAGACTGAAAGACTCACTGTCTTGTGTTGGCATTTGTGAGAATGTAGGAACTGAGACCAGAGCAGTATTCTGATCAGTGAGGTTGGACTCCACCATGTTGACTCTGTTAGTAATACCATCCGCAGCGGAAACGATTTATGGATCTAGATCTATAAACTACACGTAATAAAATAACTAGATCTATATCTACAAGGGGGTTGTAGAACATACCTCTTGGATCTCAAAATCCAAGTTGAAGAACTGCAATAGGATGAACGAAGGAAAGCGTGAAGAGCACCACGATCTTCCGTGACGTGTGATCCAAGCAACTCCCGTGGAAGGAAATTCTCGACTCAACCCTTCCGATATGCTACCCGGAAAAATCTCCAGATTTCTCCTAATACCTCTTGGCCGAAAAATATTTTCTTCTCCTCTCTAAGAGGTGAAGTCAAAATATGTAGTGTGTTCTTTGGCTTGGAGAACTCTCTTTATATAGGAGAGTAAAACTTAAGCCCCAAGGATTTAATAATTAATACAAAATCAATTATGATAATCCTATTAAATAAAAGATAATCCCAAAATATTCTAGAACAAATCTAGAATAATCTTTATCTTTATTTCTTACCATAAATATTTATCCAATAAATATTTTAAGCACATGTCTTATTAATCACAAGAAAACTAATTTCTTGTTGACTAAAATACATGAGGGGCGAAATTCTTCATTATTGACCTAGTCAATATGATTTTTTTCCACACACACTAATTGGGCCAAGATTATGGAAAATGTCTTTTCCACATATTTAATTATTTAGCCCAACTAATTTAATAGTCCACTAAACAATTAATTCACATATCGTTTTAATAAAGTCCAACAAGAACTAAATTAATATTATTAGGATTCGACGTCCGAGAATAGCTATGCTATATTAGGAGGCACGTCGGGGACCATGGACTAATAATCAGTGGCTCCGATAAATCAAATAAATAATTATAGAATAATTATATTCGATAAATCAATCACAGAATATGCCACCATAATCCCGTGATCGCACTCCTCCGATTATGAGATTATATTTATCTCCTCACGAGAATAATAATAAGCGTCCATTGATATAATCATTACATATGGATTAATCCTCCATAGATCGCTCATTCTAAATCGGGAAGTTACCGTTAACCCTTTTTAGAACCTCTTATCCTTATTTACCATTAACCCCTAGTGATCAATTAATTCATACAACTCACCGGTGATCAATCGATGTGATATGAACTCGCGCGATCGATCGCTTTCTAGGATTAACAAATAAGTGAATCGGTTTCATCTACTTCCATAAATGGAAGGAATGGATTCCGTATCTGTGATAACACGGACTACTCACTCAATCCATTACAATGCCAAGATGGGGTAATTCGGACCACGCACTCGAGTGTAATCCTTAACCGTCAAGTCAAACCTCATACTCGATTCAAGCGGTTGGATCGTGATCACCTCGAGATTAAGATATATCCATAAATATGATCATCCATTGATCCGATAAGACTTCTCGATTACGGAATTATATCGTGAACTCTAATCAAATCGGTCCAAATTTATATGATATATCTATCATATATAAATGCCCCATTAGGTTCTCTTAACCGAAAGTCCGGATAAGACAATCACACCAACGTGTTCGGGCGCATTAATAGCACGTTAAAGGAGAGACCCGATACTTTCGATTAACTTCACTACGGGCTAATTGTATTTTAAGTACATCTTCACTAACTCAATCCTCCCGTGTATATACCATACACTGAGTTAAGTGATTACATAAACGATATACTTTAGGGTTTTCTGTAGTGTAATTACTATTGTCACATCGGTGAATATGAGAATAATAAATATGAATAACAATATCATTTCATTTATTAAATAAAACAATTACAAAATTGTCTTTTGGGCATCACACCTAACAATCTCCCACTTGCACGAAAGCATGTGATTAATTGTTTTAGAGCACACCCTATTATTTAAAATACAACAAACTACATCTCCCACTTGCTCTAAAGCAATGGAGACTCATCCCGTATTCTAGTACCCACTAAGCATGTCATAACCATTTCGATTCCAAAATACACTCCGAGTATGCCGTCGTAGGATAGGTCGGTGACTCGGGAGTACCTACATCTAAATGTCATGGGTCTTAATGATTAGTCGGGTTGTCGGCTCGAGACGATCCGTAGAATCGAAACGCTACCGGTCCATCTAATCATGTGGTACCGAGTAAACATCGAGCCCGAGATCGACTTAACGATCATCCTCAACTGACTTAAAGTCAAAATCGATTGTATCACACATATCCAAGTTCACACATGAATATGTCCGCATATTGTTCCTCGTTCTCTTCAAGATACTAAAGGACATACTAAACTTGCTTTGTTAACCGCCGAATCTAAGATTCGATCAAAGTTGACGTTCAATAACCTCGACCATCTCTTACTAGAAAGAGAATCTATCCCATTTCTCCCGATCCGAAGATTTGAGAGTCATTCCCGAGGCATAGGGTAGAACTTCCTCGTTGAATGTTGCATACACAGATGCATCATCTTAACCAATAAGATGGATGGGAAACCAAATGGCGATTCTAATGAATTCGACCGAGTCAAACTCTTAAGAATGTTGTCCAAATCTCTATTGCAGAGAATTGTGGTATTGTCGATTCGACTTCAGATAACACACCCATGTTGATTCCAATCAGTGCGGTGTTATCCTTCACAAACACTAATTTATATATTCACTCATCAGTACTAAAATTGATATCCAAATACAAAAAGACTTATCAATATTCTCGTCAAATCCACATATTGTAGAAATATATGACTTCCAATGACCGAGAGGTTTGCTTTTTATCCACAAAGGAAATAAGCCTTGACAATCATCCCGTCATAAGTTCATAAGTCAATACCCTTCTGCTTCGAATGAATCCAGACTCCGCTTGTTTGGCAAGAAAGTCTCGTGGAATCACCCCTATTTTCTCGCTTTTGAACGAAATCATGCAATACCGAACTCATTCTACTCTTTTCATGTAGATCCAATTACTCCCCACTGGGCTGAGACGCTCAGTGGTTCTACAAGAGCATGAACAGAATTGGAGTATCGAACTCCATTCACAGGGTTATGGCTATTAAACCAACCTCTATTATCAGAATCCTATACTGCTCACAAAAGAGCCATAGGTCATCGATCGATCCTTAGACTACAAAGTCTGCAGAACCCGTAACGGGTAATGGATAAACCATACTCCCACTACATTCTGGGTGGATCGAAATTCTGATCTAGTTTAGTAGTATTTAGTGTTATCACCAACAACCGATGTTGGATGTGGTCTGATTTTAATCAGTTAGTAACTACCTTGAGTAAACGTACTTCAAGGTTCAAGGTTTTTCTGAACATGGATTCTATCAGAAAGGATGCAACAGTATAACTGTCCCTTCCTGATTTCAAGAATCCTATATCTAACCTTTATACTCAATAGGTTAAAAGATATATCACGAATGGTCATTGACCGAACGTATGCATGAAATTCCCAGTCTTACCTTCAAGCACCGTGTGCTAAATGCTTATATTTATGGAAGTGGGGTGAACCGAATTCACACATTATCCGTAAATTCCAAAGCATATTCTAGGTAGACTTCTCGGTCTTACATTTCAATGTAAACCGTTATTTCGCTTCTAATATCTTTATTGAGTTATGCAGTGTATTGTAGCACATCCAAAACTATGTAAGGTAATTTAACGGTTTCTCACTTAGTGAAAGCATTTCACTATGAGGCAGGCCGAGCATCAGTCCCTAGGACTATGTGATGGCCCATTTCTGAGTATAGAATGCTCTATCTCTGTTGAAAACAGAGAAACCTCATAATATTTTGGATAAACTTACCGGAGTGTTTGAATAGTTATCAGACAAGAAGTCACTACTCGGAAGCTCCTACTAGCTCAGATCTTTAATCGGACTCGAAGGTCGTCATGAACAAGCTATGTTACTTCTTTATAACCATTATCCTTTCCCGATTGAAAGGAAACTTAGTCATTGAACCTTTGAGACAATTTAACGGCATCGGGAGAAAGGAAATCACCCCGAGCCGCCTTGAGTCTTGTCTTTTAGGGACTATGCACTAACTATGGAATATGAAGAAGCGTTTATCTAAATATAGAAACCAATTGCTTTTAATAGTTCTTAAGATGTGTTTTATATACATATTTCAAATGATTCTAAGTGGTTTTGACTTTATCAAACAAAAGTCCGAGTCTTGGATTCGTACTACAAATGGTATATTCACTTTCTATACGACAAACAAATTATCGAATATAAGGTAAATCTATTCGTTCCAACGAATCTTGAACGGAAAATAATTTTCCTGCGATATCCAAGGATTGAATCCGAGATTCATTACCTTATATCACTCCCACTATTCTAGCTAAAATTAACTGCCCGTTGTTTACTCTTTTAATCGTTAAATGCACTGCTACCTTGTTCTTCTAAAAAACTTAGCTCGAGAAAATCGCCAAGGATTCATAGGTTGGTGATCCAAAATCACCGCCCTTATCCTATGATTTTCGATTAATTAATTTTCGGTTCAAATTTAAAATTTTCTCGCTTTAGGTGACTAACACTTTTAGACATATTCTCCCATTCTTGACTTTCAATGAATGGAAACAGATCTTGAACCAATGGTTCGTTTGAGTAGACACTACTCTTTGAACCGTGGGATGTCTATTTCGAGTGTTACTGTCGAGACTTCTCGGATTTTCTAATATACCGTAAAAACAACAAATCATAACATTAAAGCTCCCACTAGTTTATCGGTTTCAAATACCGCCTAACGAGCAATGCTTTATTTTTATGAATTTCCGATTTTTCGATTAGAAAATCTTTCGTACATAGTTCTATTGTTTCCGGAAAAACAACAAATCATAGAAACTCCCACTAGTTCATCGATTCCAAATATCGCCTAATTACTAGCAACATTTCATGACTTTCCGGTTTTTCAATTAGAACGATTACGTGTGTAGTCGATTACACTTTTCTAATGTTCTAGAAAAACAACAAATCATAAAGCTCCCACTAGTTCATCGATTCCAAATATCGCCCAACTAGTAACACTTCATGATTTTCCGATTTTTCAATTAGAAAATTACTCGTGTAATTACTACATACTCAAAATTCACTAGAAGAATTTCAAAGTCCAAAGTCACCTTTAAACTAAGTTTGTCTTCCGTTTGACAGGAATGACACTAGTGACATACCTATATGTCACTGGTTTTTAAAAAGGCTTAAGAGAAAATATCTCTTTCGAAAATTAATTGCATTATCGATTAACTAGTTCAACGTCCTAGTTACTTTCCACTTTTTAACGAAGTCAATACTAGTCAATTATAAATTTTTAAGCAATTTAGTAAGGGATAATGCTGTAAATAAAATGACATAAATTAATTCAAGTTTAACACTACTATATTAATTTTAGGAATTGTAAACTAAAAATTAAGTCTACTCTACCATTCCAAGGTTTTAACCTCGCATCTCAGTGCCGCCTTAGGGTAGGTCAAAGAGATGACGGTTAAATCGAGACAATCTCATCAATGAATAACTTGTGAGAATCGAACATCCCACGAGAATCGAACATCCCTTTATTCATTGACTACCTTCCTTTTTTAGCCTAGATATTATCAAAAAATACCCATGATGAGTGTGACCTACTATATCGGATCTCTTAGGTACGCCCCGAGTATGCCGTCTTAGGATAGGTCAGTGACCCAACGAGTACCCGGAAATCCTATCCTTTCGGAGACCAAGCCATGAATGTTGATAGGGGCGAACACCATCCTTAGGGGGACGAAATCAAAGCGCCTCGAGGCGTCACCCTTCTCTCACTTACTTGTATCTATAGTAGAGGCCGTGGGGTTGGCTGTCGCCTCCCCCGCTCCCACTCAATATTTTGGAAGTGGTTGTGGGTTAACTAACCACGTCTTTTTGATGTTAACATAAAAGCACATCAAATCAAGGATTCCGAATGGTGTCGGTAACGTAGGCAAGCCTACCCGTCCTATTCGTTGGAACATATGTGACAGTCGGACGAAGTCGGGTCAAGAGAGCCCTATTGAGATTAGAAGGAATCACCCCTCCGCTCTCGGTTTGGCTTAGTCTTGCCGGACCCCCGTGCATACATCACACTAGGAGGGTTAAGTCGTTTGAGCGAAGCTCAGTTGACCACCCAACCTATAGGCGAACCGTTTTTATCCAAGATTTACTGTTCTTTTACCATCATTCGATCTCGTAGACTCTACGAATCGAAAACGTGATCTCGTTTGGACTTTAAGGCGGTTCACCGAGAACACACACCGAAAGGCTTAACGATTTCATAACCCGTCCTCGGATCTTTAATTAGTTACTAAATTAATTAATTACCACGTATTAATTAAATTTCAACTAATTACGCGAGTTTGTATACATGCCTATTTTAATTACCAAAATTAAAATTCTACATGTATGCATGGAGTGGATTTATGATATGATGCATGTCATGGCAATTCCGGTTTTATATCTATTTTATGATCAAACACATAAAAAATAAATGCGGAAAATTTAAACACCGAGATGGATCGTTGGCACCCCCGTATCTAATCTATTAGAAAATAAAAACCAAAACCCTAACTAGGGTTTACTACTTTCTAACTAAATCTGCAGCTGTACGAACTCTTCGATGATCGGGAAACCAAACGAACTCGGATCGGGACGAAACTTTCCAGATCTTTTCTTCACTCCTTGAACTTCAATATGGACGGTTGGATCGGTGCTTTGACTTACCAATTTTCTCCAGTAAACCGCCAAACTTGCTGCTGAAACTGACTTTGACTGCACTGCATCAAGGACTTCCTGAGGCAGATCGGGAATCGAGATAAATCCAGATCGACCTAAAATTTTTATGGTACGTCCAAAACTCAAAGTTGATCAATCTGAGCGGTCGGATTTGCTTTTCAACGGTCCAAACTCTCCCAGAAAATCGAGGAAGTCACAGATAGTGTTTCTGTGAATCCTGCGTTTTTCTGTTACAGCAGCCTCTTAGCAGCATCAAACGGATATCGAAACGGACTCTGATCGACGCCAAAATTTGTGGAGTTGATCATCATCTTCTAATCTTGATTCTGACCGGAGGGATCTTCGTTTCAACGGTTCGATCAACGGGAAAATAAAAAATACTAAACAGCTACTAAACAGATCTATTTTCTGGAAATTAAAATTGCAATAAAAAAGAATTACATAATTTCCTATACTCATATGGACGAATTTTCATCGTTTATATGAGTTTACAATAGATCTAACGGGTAAAAAAGCCAACCCCAATCCATCTCTTCAACCACGACATTCATAAGCATAAAAATTAAACATATGCATCGCCCCAAAAAGTTGGGACAAAAAAATCTACATGTTTTCCACTCCTGATCTAATATTTTATACGTATAAATATAGATCACCATGTGCGATCGATACCACTTGTTAGTAATACCATCCATGGCGAAACGATTTATGGATCTAGATCTATAAACTACACGTAATAAAATAACTAGATCTATATCTACAAGGGGTTGTAGAACATACCTCTTGGATCTCAAAATCCAAGTTGAAGAACCGCAATAGGATGAACGAAGGAAAGCGTGAAGAGCACCACGATCTTCCGTGACGTGTGATCCAAGCAACTCCGGTGGAAGGAAATTCTCGACTCGAACCCTTCCGATATGCTACCCGGAAAAATCTCCAAGATTTCTCCCTAATACCTCTTGGCCGAAAATATTTTCTTCTCCTCTCTAGAGGTGAAGTCGAAATATGTAGTGTGTTCTTTTGGCAGGAGGCTCTCTTTATATAGAGAGAGTAAAACTTAGCCCCAAGATTTAATAATTAATACAAAATCAATTATGATAATCCTATTAAATAAAAGATAATCCCAAAATATTCTAGAACAAATCTAGAATAATCTTTATCTTTATTTCTTACCATAAATATTTATCCAATAAATATTTTAAGACACGTCTTTATTAATCACAAGAAAACTAATTTCTTGTTGACTAAAATACATGAGGCGAAATTCTTCATTATTGACCTAGTCAACATGATTTTTCCACACACACTAATTGGGCAAGATTATGGAAAATGTCTTTTCCACATATTTAATTATTTAGCCCAACTAATTTAATAATCAGTCACTAAACAATTAATTCACATATCGTTTTAATAAAGTCCAACAAGAACTAAATTAATATTATTAGGATTCGACGTCCGAGAATAGCTATCTTATATATTAGAGAGCACGTCGAGGACCATGGACTAATAATCACGACTCCGATAAATCAAATAAATAATTATAGAATAATTATATTCGATAAATCAATCACAGAAATATGCCACCATAATCCCGTGATCGCACTCCTCCGATTATGAGATTATATTTATCTCCTCACGAGAATAATAATAAGCGTCCATTGATATAATCATTACATATGGATTAATCCTCCATAGATCGCTCATTCTAAATCGGGAAGTTACCGTTAACCCTTTTTAGAACCTCTTATCCTTATTTACCATTAACCCCTAGTGATCAATTAATTCATACAACTCACTGGTGATCAATCGGTGTGATATGAACTCGCGCGATCGATCGCTTTAGGATTAACAAATAAGTGAATCGTCTATCTACTTCCATAAATGGAAGGAATGGATTCCGTATCTGTGATAACACGGACTACTCACTCAATCCAAAGACAATGCCAAGATGGGGTAATTCGGACCACGCAGACTCGGTGTAATCCTTAACCGTCAAGTCAAACCTCATACCGATTCAAGCGGTTGGTGTGATCACCTCGGGATTAAGATATATCCATAAATATGATCATCCATTGATCCGATAAGACTTCTCGATTACGGAATTATATCGTGAACTCTAATCAAATCGGTCCAAATTCTATATGATATATCTATCATATATAAATGCCCCATTAGGTTCTCTTAACCGAAAGTCCGGATAAGACAATCACACCAACTGTTTCGGGCGCATTAATAGCACGTTAAAGGAGATACCCGATACTCTCGATTAACTTCACTACGGGCTAATTGTATTTTTAAGTACATCTTCACTAACTCAATCCTCCCGTGTATATACCATACACTCGAAGTTAAGTGATTACATAAACGATATACTTTAGGGTTTTTCAGTAGTGTAATTACTATTGTCACATCGGTGAATATGAGAATAATAAATATGAATAACAATATCATTTCATTTATTAAATAAAACAATTACAAAATTGTCTTTTGGGCATCACACCTAACAGACTCTACTCTTTGGCTTGTATCCTGGTGGGAAACCATGCTTCCTATCACTGTATGACCTGTATAACTGCAAAAGGTGCACTGGAGCTTCTTGGACTAACCATTAGAGGGCTTTCTAAAGGCATTATTAGTATGGTTAAGTGCCTGTCTATTCTGGTAACTATTATGTCCAGGACCACTATTATGCACATGATTAGCAAAATTCTGATTCTGATAAGTACCACTCTATTGAACATTATTAGTAGAATTCTGATTTTGATAAGATCTACTAACAAGAACAGCAGGGTCTAAACTTCTAGCCTGACTCATAGCATATTCCCTCTGTGTTTCCAGTTTCAAAGCCATAGCAAAAACAGTTTGCAAATCTGGAACTGGTACCATAAGTTGTGCATGTGTTAACACTTGAGAATATTCACTATTGAGTCCCTTCAAGAACTTCACCATTTTCTCAGTTTCAGCATAGCCATTAAAAATTTGAATAACATCACAATGACATCTCGGTTCACATTTACAAGAAGGCTCAGGCCTTATAATGTCTATCTCATCCCACAAGGTTTTCATCTTAGTAAAGTAGGTTGTAACATCAAGATTGCCTTGTTTGAGAGTATGAACCTCTTCTAGCAAATCAGTTAAACGAAATACATCTATTCTAGAAAATCTCGCAGCAAGATCTAACCACATTGCTCTTGCAGTTTCCAAATACATTATACTCTAAGCAATGGAAGGGATTACAAAATTGATCAACCAGGTTTTGACAAAAGTATTACACTGTTGCCATACCTGGAAATTTGTTGAATCAGCTCCAGGACGTTCAATACTGCCATCAATAAACCCGATCTTGTTCTTGGTAATCAAAGCCATCTTGACCGAATGACTCCAACGATTGTAATCCTTGTTTGTCGCCAGTGGTTGAACGAAATTAGCGACGGACTCTCATTAGGATGAACATAGAACGGATGTCCAGGTGGATAAACTGGATTATCAGCAACCATTTCACAAACCAGAAGCAAAGCTTCGTCAAACGAACTTCAAGAAACAAAAAAAACGCAGAACTCTGGATGAACACAAAGGTTCAGGAAATCAAGCTGTAAAACAGCAATGAAACAACAAGAAACAGAGTTTGCAGCTTCACAATGCTCTAATACCATGAAGATTTCCTGATAAAACAGGAATCAAACGGAAAAGAAACGCAAAAAGAAGAACATGAAGAAAACTCTCATGGAGAAGAAGGAAGTAACTGATTTCTCATTTGGATTAAAGATGTTATATTGATGCATTGAAATTGATACTCGATTCTGGACCTCATAGGCTTATACTGTGTATATATAAGCCTTAGGATCAATTTGTCTAGTTGTGTAACAAACTAACCGCTTTTGACTAATAACTAACTAATCTAACTGAATTTCTACACAAGTGTTCGATCATATGCTTTTAAGAGGTTGTAGCTTCATTCTTCTATCAAATGCAGCAGCATCAATAGTTTATATACTGTAATAAGATATATCAACAAAACAACGTAATTTTACCGATTATATTTTACTAAAAGAACCTAATTTTATCGATCATATTAATTGTTCAAGAAGTGGTTGAATTTATTTTGTCTATGATTGCTAGTGCATTCAATCACCTCAAAGTTCACGTGAACAATACACCAACCAACCCCAGAAATTTGATTTAATATGTGTATAAGACAAAGCCACCGTTCATATAAATTGTAAAATTAATTGTTTTGCGGTGTTAAATTAATTGTTTTGATGTATACTACCTACGGTCCAAAGTATAAGTAATCCTGATTTTTTACTTTGGTCTCATAATATAAATTATTCATAATACCAAGAGAGCATTAATAACATTTTTTTAATCTTACCCTAATTTATATCAATCCAACCACTTTTATTTACTCCATAATTATTGCATTTATGATAGTCAGTGGTGTATTAGACATTTTATCCATATATTAATTATATTTAATTACTTTCTTAATCAATGTGAAAATCACAGGATAAACTTATATTTTGGACCGGAGATAGTATATTACTACATCCGTCGCAAAATTTAAATCCGTTTAAATTTTTCAGTTAGTTAAATTGGTTATTTATCATTAATTTGGATTAAAAAGTCTAAAATGATCTTTATTTATTATTAATGTAAAGTATTGAAAAATAAATTAGTATATAATAAATGAGGAGTAAAAAAAAAAAAATATAATAAATGTTATATTGGTTTTCTAAATGGATTTATATTATAAGACAAAATTAAAATTTTAAATGAATTTATATTTTGGGATTTAATGTAGTATTATTTATTCATAAACATTCAGAAAATACTTGCTTCACGACTATTCTAAAACTTGTATAAACACTACCTAATTTCTTGCTAGATGAATGTATTCAAATGCGTATGATACTTTTATAAAAGAAATTGCGTATGATACCAATCAAACGTATGATACATGTTGTGTATGTAGTAATTATGCTATAATAATTGATATAAGACACATTTATACAATTCTTTATGACGTAGAAGTCATTGGTCGATATGAATTATATTATCTTGTTAAATTATTTGGAAAATTAGGGATAATGACCAATAACTGTAATATTTTTAAGAATGGAGACAACTACATATTTTTATAGGAGAAGGACAATTGCATAATTTTATAAGCGAAGAATGACAGTGAATCCCAAAAATCGTTGAATCTCCCTCAGGTGAATCCCAAAATCAATGAATTTCGACGAATAATCCCTTAAAATCGATGAATTTAACAATGAATTTTGAAAATTAGTGAAATTCGACGGTGAATTTCGAAATGAATTTAAGCAATGAATTTGAACACAAGTGAATTTCAACAATGGATAAATAGTTTTGTCATTTTATCAAAAAGTTTAAAAGATCGTCCTTCTAATCAATTGATGAAATATTTCTGTCTTTCTCCCTCATTCCCCCTAAATTATTTTGTGTCGTATTCAAACTTTATAACAAAGTTTAGATTGACACAATGAGTGTTAAATGCAGCTTAAATATAGTAATTTTGAGGTGTAACACCATACGATTTGTGTCAAACGACGCAATTTAAGTCATAATAAATCCGGTAACAATTTGTCATCTTCCTCATTTAGCCTAGCCTATATAAGTAGTTTTTAAATTTATTATAACTCAAACAGTGTCTTTAGACCCAAGTTGTAGAACATTACAAATAAAACCAGTGCTGACTAACATATGAAAATTAATGTTATATCATGAAAGATAGTGAATACTACATCTAGAATATTCTGAAAGGGTTTGCAACGTAATACCCCTAATTAAAAAAATGGTGAAAAATTAAGTTATCAAGTATTCCTTACGTTTTTTTATCTCTCTCGTTTCACAATTCTGTCCCTCCCGAAACTTCTTCAAAAATAAAAACCTCCAAAACAATATTCCACTATTTTGGATATAAATATCGGAAGACCCCTTCTTCAACCTTCTCAACTATTTGCAGGATTTTAGAGAAAAATCCAAACTATAATTCCATGATATTATGAGAATAATGCGCCGCCATTAAAGACAATAACAATACTTAATTTGACTAATTTTTTTACTTAATTAAAGAACTACGTGCCATTTCTAGCATAGTTTTTTTTTTTTTTTCTTTTTTTAAGGATAAAAGAATTTTTTTATTAATTCGAAGAGGATGCCAAAATTACATTGAATAACAGTTTAGGTAATCCCATTATTTGAGAACGATGAAGAGATGAGTGCTTCTTTTCCCAAAAGGTGGGTTGTGGTGTTATCCTCTCTATTGACAAACGAGGAACAAAAATTGATAAAAGCACAAATAAGTGCATAGGTATATTTATTTTAAAATGGTATACGTACATAATGTCCATATAATGAATTAATTTGCACCAAATGTTTGACTAATGTCCATATATATGAATTCATATACAACATCATCTTATCACGCATTTCAATAAAAAAAAAATTTAAAATATAAAACTCTCACAAATATATGATATGATAATGTACCTAAATATTTGATATAGACATGTCATGTTGACTATTACACTACCCAAATACAATGTTCATTGTTTCCATCCTCAAATTTCGAGTTTTTAGTTTGCCATTTACATAGTTCATTATTAAGCGATGCATTTGTTAAAAACATATGTTTTTAATTTATTAACCAATTATTCAATTCATTAATATATGTGATTTAATAACTATATCAGCTAGATGGTTTCTTTAATCAATACAACAAACAAAAAGAATAAACAAAGCCCTAAGGCTAAACCAAGGGGAAGAAAACAGGCAAATAAAAAATAAAAAAAATGGCAAACAAGAAAGCAAATTGTCATTGTCATAATAAAACTCCTTCCGTTTTATTTTATTTGTTCACGTTTTCTTTTTATTTTGTCCCAATATAAGTGCATCCTTTATGAATTTATTGTTAAATTTTATCAAATTCTCTTATCTCTTTATAATATTTACAATAAAAAATATGTAGCATTAAATGTCCAACAACTATTTAAGAGTATAAATGTAAAAATATTAAGTATTAACTACACTTTCTTAATATGTATGAAAGATCAAACGAGACAAATAAAATAGAACATAGAGAGTAATATTTATCAGAGAAAGCAAAAGGTTATAGTCAAAATTAAAATTTTATATAATAGTAAAGAAATCAAAAGGTTTGATACTAGAGACAAAACAGAGTAGCCATGAGAGAGTGAGGTAGAAAAGGTGAAGGAAACTCAACAGATTTCTACTTGTCTTTAGGGGTTGGGAATTACCCACAAGATTTCAACAATTCTCCATCAATCCATTCTCTCTCTTGTTCCTTTTTTTTTTCCTCATGTCAATTTTTCTCCATCTGGTAATGCACCATTTCTCTCTTTAAGCCCAAACTCCCCACTATCTTTTTGCATGCTGTCATATTCATACAATTTTTCTTGCTATAAATCAAAATTTCTGTGTTTTAAGCATCTGGGTTCTTCTTATCTACCCCTGAAAACAAATGGGTTTTGATCAAAATCTTGATATATTATGAGATGAAGAAGCTATGGAAGTTCTTGACAAGAAAAAAAGTTCACATTTTTATCATTTTCACATTAATTTTCAAGGTGGTTTATGCGAGTACAGACCCAAATGATTTCAAAATCCTGACTGATTTCAGAAATGGGTTGAGTAATTCAGAGCTACTGAATTGGCCAGCAAATGGAAATGACCCTTGTGGCCCTCCATCTTGGGATCATGTATATTGTACAGGAAACAGAGTCACACAGATTCAAGTTGAAGGATTGGGGCTGATTGGTAATTTACCTCAGAATTTCAACCAGCTAAGTAAGCTACAAAATGTTGGTTTCCAGAACAACAATTTCACTGGAAATTTGCCTTCTTTCAGTGGATTATCTGCTTTACAATTTGCTTTTCTTGATTACAATAATTTTGATACAATTCCTCAGGATTTTTCAAGGGCTTACTAGTATTCAAGTATTAGCACTAGATGAAAATCCATTAAATGCTACTACTGGATGGTCTTTACCTATTGATCTGCAAACCTCAACTCAATTAATAAATCTTTCTTGCACAACTTGTAATATAGTTGGTAATTTGCCTGATATATTTGGAAAGTTACCTTCTTTAAACTCAGTCAGGCTATCATACAATAGATTATCTGGTGAATTGCCTCCGAGTTTCCGTGATTCGAATATGCAGATCTTGTGGTTAAATAATCAGAATGATGGTGGAATGTCAGGTCCAATTGATGTAATTGGTACTATGATTGGATTAACACAGGTTTGGATACATGGAAACATATTTACCGGCCCGATTCCGGATAGTATTGGGAATTTAACTTCATTGCAGCAATTGAATCTTAATAGTAATCATCTTGTTGGGCTAATACCTCAGAGTTTAGGGGATATGGATTTACAATTATTAGATCTGAATAATAATATGTTTATGGGGCCTATTCCAAATTTTAAATCCCCTAGTGCCACTTATAGCTCAAATTTGTTTTGCCAAACTACCCCTGGTAAACCATGTGCACCTGAGGTTAATGCTTTGCTAGATTTTCTTAAGGAAGTAAATTACCTAATACCCTTGCTAGTCAGTGGACTGGTAATGATCCATGTAGTACTCCATGGTTAGGGATTAATTGTGATTCAAATGATGAAGTTAGTATTTTGAATTTGCAGAAGTTTAATCTTAATGGTACCCTTAGTGATTCTCTTGTTAATTTACCTTCATTGTCTGAGATTCACTTAGCTGGGAATAATCTACATGGTTTGGTGCCTTCAAAATTTACAAAGTTGACTTCTTTGAAGTTGTTGGACTTAACTGAAACGATTTTGATCCGCCATTGCCGATTTTCCCTATTGGTGTCAAGGTCATTACTACTGGTAACCCTAAGTTAACCCCTAGTACACCACCTACTATTAGCCCTCCTCCTATAAGTACCCCTCCTCCTATAAGTACCCCTCCTCCCATAAATACCCCTCCTCCCATAACTACCCCTCCCGAAAACTAGCCCACCACCGAAAACTAGCCCGCCACCACGGTCACCGCCCGTTGTAGGTCCACCACCGCCAGCCATTGCTCCTCCTCCATCACATAATTCTACATCACCTTCAAACTCTCACAACACACCATCGGTGTCGCTAATCCGAGAAAGAAGAAAGGTTTTGGTGATTCCTCTACACTTATTATTGTAGCCATAGGGGCAGGCTCTGTTGTATTGGTGATTCTTGGTATTGTTTTTGCTATCTACTGTCTCTGAAGAGAAGAACGACACTCGAAGGGCTAACGGCATTGTTGTCCATCCAAGAGATATGTCTACACCAGATGATATAGTTAAGATCACAGTCTCAAATGAACCAAATGATCAGTCTAATAATAATCATGAAAGAAGAAGTAGCTTCGGGTCGAATCACACGTCATTGAAGATGGAAATTTAGTGATCTCAGTCCAAATCCTCGCCGTGTCACCAACAATTTCTCTCAAGCAAGCGAGTTAGGCCGTGGCGGTTTGGAGCAGTCTACAAAGGCGAATTACACGGTGGAACACATATAGCCGTTAAACGAATGGAATCAGGGGCAATACGTAGCAAAGCCTTGGACGAATTCGAAGCAGAAATCGCTGTATTATCCAAAGTTCGACACCGCCATTTAGTTGCCCTTTTAGGATATTCAGCTGAAGGAAGTGAAAGACTATTGGTTTATGAATATATGCCACAAGGGGCATTAAGTAGACATCTTTTTAGATGGAAAAGCTTGAATCTTGAACCATTATCATGGAAAACAAGGCTGAATATTGCATTGGATGTTGCTAGAGGATTGGAGTATCTTCATAGTTTGGCACATAAGAGCTTTATACATAGAGATCTTAAATCATCAAATATATTGCTTGATGATAAGTTTAGAGCAAAAGTTTCTGATTTTGGATTGGTTAAACTTGCTCCTGAAAAAGAGAGATCTGTTGTTACTAGACTTGCTGGAACTTTTGGATATCTTGCACCAGAATATGCAGGTAATTACACTTTTAGACCCCTAATTTTCTTCATTTTCTCAAAACTTAGCTCCTATCTTTCATATCAATATTTTTGGTCCTCCAAATAATTTTTTTTTTTTGTTACACTTTTAAGACACTTGACAGAAACATAACGTCGGCGTTAATTCATACTACATGTGCCACATGTCATATTGAGAAATAATTAAAATATGACGTTTTTGGTCCTTATACTTTCTTATCGTTTCACAAATAGCCCACGTCTCTTTCATAATGACATTTTCGGTCTCTTAATTACGCTTTTCTGGGCACTTAATGGATTTTTGTTAACCTTGATGAATTGTTCGAGTTTGGCTCAAGTTCGGTTAAATCACAATTGAGCGAGCATTTTGCGAACCGAGCATTGAACTGCTATGCTTGTTTTACACCCCCTAGTCATGCTAAAAACACTCTGGTGTCACTAAAGACGCCATTTTTATATCACTGGCTTACATTTCTCTACTTTAAGTGACAACATTCTTCCTTATATTTTCACTAATCCCATGAATCTTTGTCTCTTTTAGTGACAGGAAAAATCACAACAAAAGTTGATGTCTTCAGCTTTGGAGTTGTCCTAATGGAGCTTCTAACCGGCATGACGGCACTCGATGAAGACCGTACAGAAGAATCCCGATACTTAGCGGAATATTTCTGGCAGATAAAATCAGACAAACAAAAGCTTCTTGCATCAATTGACTCATGTCTTGACCACCAAGAAATCAAAGACACAATCTTTATCATCTCCGAACTAGCCGGACACTGCACGACGAGGGACCCGAACCATCGGCCCGAAATGAAACACGTCGTTAGCCTTCTCTCTCCTCTCGTCGAAAGCTGGAAACCCTTTGAAGAGAAACAAGAAAACCCAGGGGTCGATTATAGTCTGCCATTGCCATTATTGTTAAAAGGGTGGAAAGAAGAGGAAGAAGAATGTGGGAAGGATATTACTAGTTCTAGTGTAGAAAGTAAAGGGAGTATTCCAGCTAAACCTATGGGTTTTGCTGATTCTTTTACTGCTGACGATGCACGGTGAGGATCGAGTTATGGTGTATCTGTATGCGGATATTACGGTTGAAAGTACACATGTTTTACGATGTAAATGTGAAATCACGGGTAAGGGTATGTGTGTTTTTGTCTCGAATATCAGCATGCGGATATACCACGTAAAAATTTACGAACGTTTTATGAATAAACTATCTTGTAATGTAGATATATGATTGTTTTTTTGTAATGGGAGATGTAGATAGATGCCTTGTGTGCTTTTAAGTTTCTCTTTGCCAAAGTTGAAAATATATTCTTGAATTGTTGTGGGTTTTATTTTCCTTTCTTTAACAACAAGTAGGGTCACAATGTTGATTTGAGCCAGCACATGTTTCGATCTGTTTTTAAACTGCGTGTGGTTATGCAGGTTGAGATATACTCACGTGTGTATCATGTAAACATGTCTTCAAATTGTGATGTTTGGAAGAATCATACTGGCACAACAAGTGTTATAACTTAGTAAGACAACTATAGGTTGCATTGATATGTAGTTACTGATATCGAGAATACGGTATATGGTGGATTTTCGAAAAAAAAGCTGGATCTGGTATTGCAGGCTATATCATAAATGTTACTAATATGACGACCGATTCCCTTCATTTTTATCGTATTTCATCATTTCGACATTGTTTAGTCCTTCGTCTAACCGTATTTTCTTAATTTCTAACATGGTTCTTAAATTCACATTATCCGAGTTATTAATATACATATACAAATCTTGCATCCAGCTTGAAAATTACAAAATCGTGTCTTGGCGTGTATCTTAAATATCGATGTCGGATGCATATCAAATCGTGATCGGCGACTAATGTGGCAAATGCCGTATCATGCAATCTCGTGTCACAATATGTTGTCTAATGTGGCAGTATTCTTTGGCGCGCAGACGATTGAGAATTGGATAAATATTAACTTGGATCGGACCAACCGATCATATGTTGGCACTTTGGATTGGAAATATACTTGGAGGAAGCGGTATGTGGAATCTGGCTTTGGAGAAATCGAGTTTTACACGAATCAGAGGAAGAGAGGCCGCCAGCCTTTGTGTTTGCATCCCAGACGGTGGAAAGAGCGAAGAATCCGATGCTCGCTTGGCACGATATATAATAGTTTATAGACACATGTCTTTTTATTCTTTTATGATCAAAAGCAAAGACTCTATTATGTTTTGCCTGTTAATGGCTTTGTTATTGAATAAAAGGATCGTTTATAAAATTAAAAAAAAAAATATCATATAAATTGTCATGTCATATTATAACACTTATAATTCAATCTAATTATGCCTATATTATTATTCTTGTTCACAATCGACCTAAAGAAAAAAAAATTCCCTAATTATGTGTTTTTTTTATTTTCTTTTTCTAAGATATATTTTTCGATCCAACATGCATAGAAGTTGATGGTTTTTTTTTTTTTTTTTTTTTGAGGAAAAAGTTGATCTTTAATTATTAATTGTTGACGTACATATCACAAGCTCAAAAAAAAAAAAATCAGTATTGATATAGTATTAAAAAAAATATAGTATTAAATTTGATGTCATATTCATTCTCTTTGCAAACTTTATTGTGCATTTAAATAATTTCAATTCATTTTAAAGAAAATTAAATGTGACTGAAGGGACATTGTTTTCTCAGACTTTTTTGTGCTTTTGTTAATGTCAGTTGGGATGGTCCTTATAGGGGATAAAGATCATATGATTAATTTATTAAATTCATTCACAATGAATTTACATATGAAATATCACCGATAAATTCGTTATTCCGACTTTTATAGGAGTCTAAGTCAATTTTCAACCTCTGTAAAATCGATTATGGTTCGAAATGTAATATTATGGTAGATTCATTGTAATGTAATTGACAGCGCCCTTTAATTTACCTAGTTGTCTAAATTGTTTCTCTATATTATTATTTTTTTACGAAACGAATTTTTTATTATTAAAACAACATAATTACAACCGGACAACAGCCGGAACACCGAACAACCGTCGGACCACCACCAGCCTACTACTGGACAAACCAACACTAAAGAAATAAAAGAAGATTGGGAGAACACGATATGACCAAATCTGAAATCTGAGTTAAAGAAAAAGCGATTTGGTAAAAACAAAACGAAAACAATCCGATATATGACGGACGTCCATAACCAACTTGCAAGATAACCACCACCACCACCCAGTAGCAACCGTAACGACCGACAAGCCCGATGAGTACCAAAGCCACCCGGGATCTACAAACATACCACAAAAACATAAAAAGAAAACAACTATCCTGAAACTACCAACGCTAACATTACCAAAAAGAAAAGTAAGAACGCTTTATCATCACCCCACCAACAACCCGAGCGGCGGCGAGGGGAGACAAGTCAAAAATCCGATAAAGGCTCAGCCAGACGAGAATAGATGGCGCCATGTATTATTCTGACATAGATGATTTATGGAAAAGATTATGTTATGGAAATATTGACATATTTATCTTTAGAGTAGTAAGGAGTAGTTTGGCAATCTTATATTGATATAAAAACCTACTAGTAGTGGCTATAAATATTGTCTTGATGATTGGATAATGGGATCTGAAAATAGATTGAGCGAAATTTCACATGGTATCGTAACCCAGGTTGTGATACTGAATTTTTACCACTTTGTGTGCCTTATTCTTGAATGTTTGGTGTGTATCATAATTCGCATGCTATTGTTTTGTTGCTTGGTTTAGTAGCTTTACATTTGTATAATCAATTTGCATGACACTTGCCGGTGTATTTGTTATGATTCTTCCACCGAGAAAGAAAAAAAAAAGTTCGGGGTTCGTTCTTCTTCAGCAGGGGGTGGCCATGGCTGTAGCGGCTGAGCAAGATCAGATTTTGGCAGCAGACCTCACTGTCATACAGGAGGAACGGTTGCGGCACCTTAATGGTGGGTTGTAACAACCAGACGGTGACGCCATGATGGCGTTTAATGTGCTTCCCGAAAGACGAAAAAAACCGGCGGACTCGTCTACATCCTCTCACGGCAGCGGTGAAGGGACAACAATGTTTACTCCTCTTTTCAGGCACACCTTTGCTCTGATCGGAGGGATGCTCCTCACCGGCGTGACCATGGTGACGGACGAGGAACCTGTGAGGCTCCCAGTATTGGTGTGGTGACCGTGGAGCATCTTTGGGATCGATCTTCTTACCAAATTAAGGGGTGATTTTATACGTTTTATAAGGATATATTTTATATCAATATTCCCATATATGGATGTTTTTAAGTAAATTCGAGCTTACAATCGATTAATTGAGTAAATGGTGTTTCTAATAGGTTAAATTGCAAAGCGTGGCGATTTATGTGTTTAAATCATGACTTTATATTATTTTAGGATTGTGTTCACGCTTTGGTATGTTTTTCCTACATTGTAGATACACATTGTTGATGGAAATGATGATTTTAAAGAGATGAATTCAGTGGAAAATCCCGAAATATACTCAGTAATATCTGACGGGCTAATCAAAAGGCGTTTTACGAAGAAGAGTCCTTAATGAAAGTTGTAGAGTTTTCCGAGAGCTTTTTATGACATTCGGATCATAATTTTTGGAGGTCTACAACTCAAGATATGAATTTTAGAAGTTTGAGTCCATTCTCAAACCGGCGTCCAAACATGTTCAAGCGAGCGTCGAGGCGGAACCGACTTAGAAACCGACTTATGCATCTATTTAAACAAATTGCGTTCTAACCCTAATTACACATTATTCGACATACACTTTTCTTGAGAGAGCGGCGGCCCATGGTTGAGAGTCTCAAGGCGGTCACCCGAGCCTTGTGCTCGGGTGAACCGAGGTTAGATTAGGAGTAAGCTTAGATGTTTCTTTTCTTTTACATTCATGGTGATGATCCACTGTTCAAAACTATGTGAGTTCTTTTTGATTAATTCAATTCGGTTTTTCTTCATGATTGTTGATTTATTTTGTATCTTTCTTTGTGCTTATGATGCCATGAGAATAGATTGGAAAATTAGTTCTCTATTGATAGTTACAACATCTGGAAGTTGAGTAACGTTAGATCACCATAGAAAGATAGGATCTTTAATCATTAATGATGACAAATTAATCGATTAATTATCTAGGTTGTTAGATTCTAAAATCGAGAGTTAACTTTGAATCTACACACGAGTTTTGTTTGGTAAATCGATCTCAACATTCGGAAGATGAGAGATTGATAAATTGGATTCACTAAGGAATTAGGAATCCGTAGCTTGAGAATAAATTCACTAAGGAATTAGGGGTTTATGTCTCGTGAAAAGGTGAAACCACAACTCGAATTAAAGTCATGAGATGAACTAGGATTGAGATCACTTAGTTTGTACATTGTTTGAGCCCATGTATTGTTAGTTTTATTTAGTTTTATTTCGTTTTAGCTTAGATTTAGTTTACTTGTTCTATGTGTTATTTGTTCGTTCTTTCGTTTATTTGTTTTCTTGAGTAACA
This sequence comes from Gentiana macrophylla, assembly GCA_026214975.1. Classification (NCBI taxonomy): domain Eukaryota; kingdom Viridiplantae; phylum Streptophyta; class Magnoliopsida; order Gentianales; family Gentianaceae; genus Gentiana; species Gentiana macrophylla. The sequence goes on along the minus strand of JAOBSW010000790.1, from coordinate 9,876 downwards.
ATTGAGAGGATTAATAAAATTAGATTCAACATCCCACCTTCCACGAGGATCGATACCGTGCACTTATCCAACTTTACTAGCAACTACCCGGTATTCGGCCGGTTAGGAGGTAGTTTTGCATGGTAGTATAGGTTTTATAAATTTTCTTTTGTTTTAATGATGCAAAATCTCCCCAACACCAGCCGAAGGTAAGTCAGGTTGGTCCATCCAGCTCAATTCAGCCCACCGCGGGTTCAGGTTCACAGTGCACCTTAAAAGAATCTGGACTCGCGAACATAACATTGGCGGCTGAGCTTGGGTTGGGTTGGGCCGACTTGGGTTGGGTTTTTACATAGTATAATTCGGTTGGTTCAAGAAAAAAATAACCCAAACCAAACCAAATAAAACCCAGATGGGTTGGTTCGGGTTAGTTTGGGTTGGGTTTCGGTTTTCATCCATAAAACATGCATCTATAATAACACTTTTATGCTATAAAATCCACACACATGTATATATCCAAATTCGATACCATGTCATATGTTCATATGATAATCGTTAAAAAACCACTTTTTTAGGAAAAAACGTTAAAATTTGATAATTATGAGTCAACAACATATAACAAACCAACAACATATAAAGATAATAATTAAAGACCAATAATCATACATAAAAATACATACATGATTCTTTTTTTCCAAGAAAGTTCAAAGAATTGTAGACCAAATCGAAAATGAAGTGATATCAATGATATGATAACATCATTTTCCTTTGGACGGAATGCATCCATCCATATATATATATATATATATATATATATATATATATATATATATATATATATATATATATATATATCAGGTTAGGGTTAGGTCAACCCGGAAAAAAAACAAACCAACCCAAAATATTTTTGGTTGGGTCAAAACTTGACCCAAAAAATTTGGAGTTTCAATTGGTTTGGGTTTTGGGTTAGTTCGGTTTGGGTTTTGGGTTGGATTGGGTTCATTGGGTTTTCTGCTTCATTACCCAATGGCAGGAATTTTAGCCCTTTTAAATAGCTCGAAATCGTGAGATCGATTAATTGGTAAGTACTCATGGATTATTGATACTGGAGCCACTCACCACGTGTCGGGTAACCGAAATTCATTTATTGATTTACGACCTATTGAATATTATTCTATTGGCTTGCCGGATGGGAGTTCGGCATTTGCAACTCATATGGGAACAGTAATTTTGTCGGGAAATTTACGGCTTATGAATGTTTTATATGTACCGAAATTAAATTGTAACTTGCTTTCGGCCTCTCGATTCTTGGCTGATCATAGTTGTGTTATGCAGATCACTGCTCGTTTATGTATTATGCAGCGCCGAGTGACGAGGACGCTGATTGGACTGGGTGAGCGTGTGGATGGACTTTTTGGTTTGTGGGCATTCCGGGAGGCTCGGGTTCGCCACCCATCGTAAAATGTTCTTGGCGGAGTTCCTAATATTACCATTTCCAAAATTTTAAATAAAGATGGATGTGATATTTGCTTTCGGCAAAGCAGACCCGTGAGCCTTTTCCTCTTAGTGACAATAAAGCCAGTCGTATCTTTGAGTTGATACATTGTGATCTGTGGGGTCCCTATAGTGTTCCCTCGACGTGTGGTGCTACATATTTTTTAACTATTGTTGATGATTACTCTCGTTCGGCATGGATTTATTTGATGTTAAATAAAATGGAGGTTGAAACTATTTTTTTGGACTTTGTCGCTTTGATTTCTCGTCAGTTTGAGGTCACGATTAAACGAGTTCGTAGTGATAATGGAACTCGAGTTTAGGCCTTTAATTCCTTATTTTAGAAATGAAAAGGATCATATTTGAAACTTTTGCGTTGGGACTCCACGCGTAGAATGGAAGGTAGAACGTAGTATCAACACATCCTAAATGTTGCACAAGCCCTTAGTTTTGACGGTCATTTACCTCTTAAGTTCCGAGGGATAGTGTGTTATGGCACTACCTATATAATTATCCAAACCCCTCAGTATCTTGAACTACAAAACACCTTATGAGTCTCTATTTCATAAATAAAAAAACGGATTTATCAATGCTTAGAATTTTGGGCTATTTGTGTTATGCCCATGACCATCGTCCCTCACATAAATTCGCCAGCCGTAGTCGTAAGTGTGTGTTCTTAGGGTATCCTTTTGGGAAGAAGGGGTGGACCCTGTATGACCTTGATTCGGAGGAAATTTTTGTATCCCGAGACGTAAAATTTTATGAGCATGTTTTCCACTTTTCTCACCGGACCGAGGGTAGTGTGTCTCATCCCATCCACTTATCTAGTTTTCGAGGGCGTTGACATTGTAGATACGGGTTTGAGGCTTCTTCTTCTCCTCACAGGATCCACCATTTTCGGATCCTCGAGTTGAGGGGCCTTGCGACGCGATGATGAACAATTCGACAAATGATCTTGCACATGATATTGCACCTCACCACAACCCTCGACAACCAGGTGGTCGGTGGGAAGAATTAAGCCGAGGTAGGCAGCGGAAGATCCCAAATTATCGATTTGGGTGACACATACTGCTGGTTACGAAAAGTCCCACTCCACGCTCTTCCACTTCCTCGGCATCCTCGGGTACTCTGTCCCTCTCATGCATTTTGTAAACTATGATAAGTTTTAATAAGCATCACAAGTTTTAAAGCAACTATTATAGTTGGGAACCACTCCTAAATCTTTTAAGGAGGCGTTAAACATGAAGGTTGGCGTAGGGCCATGGCTGAAGAAATTCAGCCCTAGAAGACCAGGGTACTTGGGAGTTACAACCCCTTCCTCCCGGGAAAAGGCATTGGGAGTAAGTGGGTTTATCTGAAAATATATGATGATGCGGGACTTTGCGGCGGTAAAAGTCTAGTTAGTGGCATTTGGACATCATCAAGAAGAGGTATTGATTACACAGAGGCGTTTGCGCTGTGGGCGAAAATGGTTACTTGTTCATGCACTTTTCTTAGTGTTCTTTGCGGTGAAAGGTGGGATATTCACCAAATGGATGTGCATAATGCATTTTGCATGGGAATTTGGAGGAGGAGATTTACATGAATATCCCACGGGTTTGAGAAGAACGGTTCAAACTTAGTCCGCCGAGATCGTCGGTTGTTGTGCGGGTTGAAGCGAGGCCCGAGATCTTTGGTTTGCGAAGCTTGCTTCGCGTTACGTGAGTATGGTTTTCGTCAGTCCTACTCCGATTATTCGTTATTTACTTTTATTCGTGGTGAGATTAAGCTCCATGTCCTCGTTTATGTCGATGATATGATTATTGCCAGCAATGATAAGGTTGTGATGACAATTTTTAAAGACTATTTGGGGAAATGTTTTAAGACGAATGATCTTGGGGTTCTAAAATACTTTTTTGGGATCGAGGTGGCTAAGGCAGGGGCGGAATTTTCTTAAATCAGCAGTATGCCATTGATATTATCCATGAATCCGGGTTACTTAGGAGCAAGCCCATTGATTTCCGATTGAAGCGAAATCACAAGTTGGCCTACTCTCTGCGGCCCGTTGTTGAGTGATCCGGAGCCGAATCTCGGCTGATTGGCCGACTTATTTATCTAGGGTTACTCGACCCGACATGGCTTATTCCTTGCATGTGTTATCTCAGTTTATGCAGGCTCTTCGAGTTGACCATTGGGACGCGGCTTTACGTCTCGTTCGGTACTTAAAAACATCCGGGTCAAGGCATTACATTTGCGCTAACGATTCTTTTCACGCTTGAAGGTTGGCGCGATTACGATTGGCGGCGCTTAGCCACGACTTCGCCGTTCTTTGGCGGTTGGTTTGTCTTTCTTGGTCTTTCGCCGATATCTTGAAGTCAAGAAACAAACTACGGTTTCCGTTCTTCAACAGGCGGAATATCGATCTATGGCGTCGATTACATGAATTGAAGTGGTTGAAAGCGATTACTTTACGAGCTCGGTGTTACGTCACCTTTAGGGATCCGTCTCTTTTGTGACAATCAATCGGCATTGCATATCGCCCGAATCCGGTCTTTCACAAACACACGAAGCATATCGAGCGGCATCATCATTTTGTGCGTGATGCTATCACGGATGGTTTGATTCTTCCTTCGTATGTTCTTACAAAGCATCGGTTGGCGGATATTTTACGAAAGTCTTGGGTCGTCGGCCCGACTCGAGTTTTTATTCACCTTGAAGTTGGCGTTCGAGACTTCCACGCTCCACTGGAGTAGATTATTACTGCAGAGATGATTTATGGAAAATATTGTGTTATGGAAATATTGACATATTTGTCTTTAGAGTAGTAAGGGTAGTTGGTAGTAAGGGTAGTTTGGTAATATTTTATTGATATAGAAACTCTACTAGTAGCTATAAATATTATACTTGATAATTGGATGATAGGATACGAAATATATTGAGCGAAATTTGACACCATGCCACACCGATATTCGATCTCGCCAAAATTGACTGTACACAATATTCAACTATATGAAGGACAAATATCTATTTTCAACATCCAATTTAAAATCGAACTTAACTCAAAATTTGATAACACGAGAATATTCCGTGATGCCATTAATAACACCCTTAAAAAATGTCGGTAGATAAGTTAAATTATGGACATTACTTTCCCAAAGGGTCCAAACTTTTTCCACACACGTGGACCAGGCTTTCATTCTTTTTCATGAATTGTTTATTAAAAAGTTGCTATAATTGCAAGTCAAAAAAAAAAAAAGATATTCCTTTTCATGATTTCATAAAATGACAAAAAAATATTAACAATTCAATAATTTAACCGGACACTATACATGCCTTTGGTGAATGCAGACAAAATAACGGGTGAATGAGTCCAGACAACTTTAGAACGAGCATTTATTTGAATAAGGATCCTCTACCGTAAAAAAAAAAAAAAAAAAGTCCTTCGTTGTATCTGCTGTGAATCATTTGCCTTCGATAAATTTTTTCTTTTTTTGGTTTTGACTTGAAATTACTGCTGCACCCCTTCCCCCCACACACAGCACCCTCTGCTGTATCAACTCTACAGCAGAGGATCTCATCTCCATTTATTTGTATCACGTCGAATTCATCATACATCACATTATTTATATATCACAATAGAATCGATTTTCTGAAAATCGGTATTGAAGATAAAAACCAATTTCTCGTAATGTATTGTGAAAAAAATCGATTTTCGGAAAGTAGTCTTTTTACTCTAAATTCGACTTTGAAAATGTTTATTCAATATGTATTCTAAGTGCGTTGCATTGGTAAAATTATCGTGGTCAGTGAAATAAATCTTGATTTAGAAAGAGCGTTTTCTTTTTTAATTTGAGTCTCAACCCAAAGGTCTTTCAATGTCTTGCCCCCGATGGATATAAATCGAATATTATACCAAAGACGGAACCAAGAATTGGAGGTCAGGTCGGCTAATAGACTGTATTTGTATGGTCGGATGTGCGATATTAAGGCAATGCATTTGTGTTGGGTGAGTTAGATGCTCTTGTTTGTTATGGTTGTGGTTGGGTTTGGAGTTTTTTATACTATCTCTCACTGCTTTCACGCTATCTACTTTATTACATTTCACAATTATTTTATTAATTATCTTTACTTTATTTGAATTTCTCTTATCAACTACCTTTTCTTTTCTACACAATTTTCAAGAAAAAGCGTTTTAATTTTAATAATTACTTGTTCATTTTTATCGTATTTTATTATCCACTAATATATAAAACCAAGCGCCAAAAAAAAAAAGCCTGAAACAAACGGAAATCAAGAATGGGATGAGCCCACCCAAGCCTACTTTGGGTCCGTCCCTCTATTATGCCTTATTGCTTCTAGTTTGTAAGAGAAGTGGAATCGCTCCACTTTGCTGTCAATAGTATCTCTACAACAGCATTATTTTTACCATTGAGGTATGTCCTCCGGAGAAAGCCCTTTTTTTTACATATTACTCTTACAAACTTAATAATCATAAGGGTACAACTTATACATCATTTCTTTTATGTTGTCATGTTGGAAGCCGGTACACAAGTTATACCATTAACTCGTAAAATAATGATGCATAAAAACGATATGTGTCAGAAAATATATTACGAAAACATGCTTTTATGATAATAAATCTTGCTCGAGTTTGAGGTGCTCTGCTCGAGGTTGTGTTATTAAGAGATAGAAGTAAAAGCTATTTTGGGAAAATATTTTGCTTGTGTATTTCATTGACGTAGAGTTTTTATACAATATTTACATTTGATAACATGGCTAAGCAGAGGCGGATCACGGGATCTCATTGAAGTGAATAAAAATATTAAAGCAAATAAAAATTTAAGAAATGACCCATATGTAAGCGTCTGAATTTTAGTGTATTTTTTTTTCGGATTAAGGAGGCGATTGCACTTTTGCCATATGTAGAGTCATGCAACTGTGGCTAAAATCATGCTAACCTAAATGCTATATCGTTGGCTAAATCAAATATTAACTACACAATATTCACAATACTAAATACACAAATTCAAGAATACTTGTAATATTCTCTCATACGCTCCGTAGTCGAAGCGGGAGGTTGTCGAGACGTTGAGACTATCCGAAAATCATCAAAAGGCTGCGAAATAGAGCCCGCTTGTAAAAATATATGCGATTTGATAGCATGAGGGGATAAGGAGAATGCGGACTTAACCACGAGGCGACTTTTTCACGAACAAAATGTATATCCATCTCGATGTGCTTAGTCTTGGCGATGTTGAACCGGATTATCAAAGAGGTAAATTGCCTTGCTTTGTTGAATAGGTGTCTAAACTCAATCGGGTTGGACCGGATCCGATTAGGTCGGATCATTTCTGATCTATTTTAGTTCATGTAATAACTTTATTATGATTAATAAACACTTTTTGTTATTACATATTGTTTATCTTCATGTTATTTGTTGTATATATATAGTAACGTCACTGAGTGTCAAATTGTGATAGAGAAACCATGATAGCGATTATGGTTGATGAGATCTCTAATCATTCTAACAAGTTTGATACTTAGATGTCTCTAGTCATATATCTTTGTCCAAATGGGACATTGATAGTATAATCAAACTAGCACGTATTGAATGTCTTACATCTTATTGAAGATAGGGATAGATCTCGACTATCGAAGTGTAGACACACTTGGGTATGCGTGGGCGGGTATTAGAGAATGCATACATTAGGCTAACCCACTTACACTAAGTGTCGCAATATGTGGCGGTTGTTGTATTTATCGTTTAGGCCGGAGTCTTCACGGCATCACGGTGTGGATTGCATGCTTTGACACTATTGAGATTTCCTATCCACGGGGCGATCATGCGGTAGTGATTGGGTGTGATCTTGAAGCATCACGAATTATACATGTTTGGTCGATCCGGGAATCGCGTATCTATGATTGGGATTGAATATCCGAAATGGCCTTCATAAGGAATGTCTAGCTCTCAAGAATCTTTGCAAAGTGGGAGTATATGTGTTATTCGAGAGCATGATATCCAGGATTATAAGATACAATCATTAATGTATTGACACTCGAGATAACGATCGTGTGGATATTATTCACTGCGATAGGATTGTAATTTACACGATAAATGTTTCACATGAAAGTACTAGTCATTACATTTGACTCTTTCGATGATGGGGTCACGGTGTGTTCTTTAGACTATCCGTGATCGTTAGACATGAAAGGCACTTTCGTAATTTGCACTTTGTGTCTACGGCCAACATATTCGGAAGCCTATCGGGTCACACACATATGAACATCAGTCGGATTAAAATACGGTTCTGAGTTGATATCCAAATAAGGAAAGTTTATCTGGAGACTATAAATGTTACATTGGTAAATTAATACGGTGGTATTTATTTATTATGAATAAATAGAATACAAGATATTAATTATACATAAATTATATTAATTAAAGAATATTCGGAAGCCAATAAATTGGCATTTGGGGCTAGCATGAGAATATAAGGGTATAAGATACACTTGGATTGTGCACTTTAATTAATAAGATTACCATAATATTAATATTGGATATTAATTGATTTTGGAAAAATAGATTTATGGTAATAAAATAAATATATTCAATACAATATATTGGCAATATTTAGTTTTATTTAACATACGAGATATTATAATAAAAGAGATAAATCAATCTAAGTGATTTTCCTTATTTTATTAGGAAAAAGTTTTCTCTTTCATCTATCTTCTAGTAAGCTTCTCCTAATCAGTTAGGGGAGACTAGGCGCCTATCTTACATATAAGAAAGGGGTTAGGTAGCTTTTTTGAATATCACAATTCCGAAGTGATAGTTCTTGAGTAAAATAGAGAAAGCTTCAATAGAGATAGAGAGGGAGAAAAAAGGCCGGTCTAGCGGCGGATTTTTCGATAGCAATCCAAGGAGGATTCCGACGAGGAGTTCGTGTGGATTATCGATAGAGCCGGACGTGTGGGCGGCTTGCGTCTGATCTTACTCTCTGTTGGCGGTCAAAGCGACGATCTTGTAGATCATCCAATGTATATTCCGTCAAACTATTTAACATGTTTATTGTGTTAAGCGAAGCGATCTTGAAAAAAATCAAAATTTTAAATTCATTGTGTTAAACTATCGATTTCCTAACGGTGGTATCGAAGCCAACTTGAGCTTAAGAAATAAGCACTAATTAATTCCGTAGTAATTAAGCGATAGATGCAAAATGTAAATTGTGAAAGCGTTTAAAACAATACAAAAAGGATCGATGGGGCTTTCGGGCTCGGATGCGCCGTGTGGCTCTGAAATTTGCCATCGTCATTTGCTCTCTTCCGATGAGACTAGAGTGGCTAAAGTGGCTTCGTAACGGGACAAAAGACTAGAGTGGCTTTTGTAGCGGGACAATGTAACTCTAAAAAGTAGGTTCTGAATCCAACAAGACTCGGAAAGCGACATTTGCGGCTTATTGCGGTATTAAACTTCGGACTTTAGATCGGGATAGTGTGGCTTGTGATAGCCAAAATAGTGACGGTCAACTTTGGCTGGCGATGTACCAAGTCGGATGCAGCGTAGTATCAAGCAAGTTCGATCCCACGAGGAATCAATCGAGTACCAAAGTCATTTTCATACTTAGTTTAGGTCAACCAAAGAGTGGAACAAGTAATAATTAACACTAAGGCGTAATATAAACTAAGGATAATAAGGAAGAAGGCATAGCCCAACCATGATCCAATTGATTAGTTTAACCCTCTAATCGGCTCATTGGGAAAGAGTACTACCTACCTACCAACCAATCATACTCTTGATGTGTTTATGGAGTGCGGTCTTCAATAGAGGCGTGTGGGCGCCAATGCAACAACCTACCACCCTATGCCTGGATTCAGCAGTCCGCTTTAAGGATATTTAATCGACCAAAGCATGATTAGCGCTCTAGAGGCGCTCAACTCACGTTGAAAACCTCACTCGAAAACCGAATCTAAACAACTCGGTCGGTTTTACATGGCGATTCAAACCACTTTTCCACGTCATCTCACTTAAAATACATATATAAAGACAATGTGTGAAATCATTAATCAAGTGATCGAATCAATTCAAGCATTAAGCACAAGTTTTAGAACACAAACCCATCAAAAGATTCAACTTTAAGAACTACTCATTCCCAATTTCATCAATTATAGGGTTTGATTTCATCAATTTTCACATAATTTGGCTATGAACTAGTTTAGCTACTCATTATAATGAAAGAAACAAGAATCAAACATAAAATTAAAGCCATAAAACTAAAAATTAAATGAAAATCGTTACCAAAATGCGTAAAATTTGAGTCACATCAATCTTCATCCACACCTTATTGTCACTTAGGGAAGAAGAAGACATCAAAAGCCAAAATCCAACAAAGAGAGCTAGAATCTAAGCAAAATTATTTTTAA
>JAOBSW010000797.1:0-53641 GCA_026214975.1 Gentiana macrophylla | reverse complement strand
GCTAATCCGAAGAATATATTGTCACAAATTAGTGAAAAATTTGTGACAGTATTTTGATAGATTACTTACAAAATATAAATAAAATAATAAATTTGTGACAACATTTTGATGGATTAGTAACAAACTATAAATAGTTTTTTTTTTATAAGAAATTGTGAGTGGCAAAAATCTCAAAGCACTAAAATTGTTTAACTCTCTTTATCGAGAACACATTAATAAACGCTTTAGAATTAAAAGGAAATGAAATTTTGAGAATATCCGTAAGTAAAAAGCGATGTATACAAAGTTAGGTCATGGTCAACTCCCAATTCATGGATTGGAGATGTCTATCCCACATCCATAGTTTTTGAACCAGGCACAGACCGGTGGTTGACCGTTAAAGCGAGTAGTCCGGAGGCGGAAGCAATCTAATTTAAGCATTGAATTGTTTAAGGCATAAATATCAAACTATGTCCGGTCCGATGATTCGCCGTCAAACCTAATGAACCGGTCATGAAGCGTGGCATGTTCAAGCAAACTCATTTAGAAAGTAACCGGCTCAATCACGGTAAATCCACGAGTTCAACCGATGACCCGGTGGGTTCTAGTTGAACCGGTGAGACACTATCCACACCGAACTCCGAATTAATTGAACAAGTTGGTTTCGGATACGAGAGCTTTAAGGAAAAAAAAATGTTTGTTATTTTCTCCTCATTTTTTTCTCTAAAAAAAAATTAGTAAAGATGGTATATAATTCTTTTCTTTGCCTGAGACATCATTTGCGTTCAACCCTAGACACCCACCCACCCACCCACAGCCCCCAGTTCGACTTCTCCCCTCAAGCTGAGATGTCGCGCCATTTCTTGCTACATTCATTTTCCATTAAAAATTCCATCGAGCCGGCCACTTTCCGTAGACAAAGTTTGATTTCGGCTTTAAAGCCTTAAAGCCGGCCTCTTTCCTTCGTAAACCCGACGACCGTTGCCACCGTCGAGATCTTTGTTCCACGACCTCCACGTTCTCAAACCACCGGAAAATTGCCCACTCGTTCATTAATCCGAACCTGGTAAGCTTCATGAATCCTTCTTAAAGCACAATCTTAAAGCTTTTGTTTCATAGAACGATTTGGTCTAGCGGTAGAAAATCAACGACTTTGTTATAGAAATTGAGGAATATACGTTTTTTTCATCAGAACTCTATTTTGTTGAGTCTATTTATGTCCAGTTCGGGTCTTTGTTGTCCTGATCTTATGTCTTTGTTTCAAAGCAATCGCTAAGTGAGTTGCGATTCTGATCCATTATGCATTAGTCTTGTCTAAGTCAGAGTTTGTATCATTTTTTTCCATGTATCTGACTAGTAGTTCTTAATGGTTAGTCCAGGTTCTTACATTCTATTATACCTGCTAAGTTGAATAGTCTCTCTGTGAACATTTTAATTTTTCACTTCTCGTTCTGCGCAATAAAGTTATTTGTGGTCAATTTTTTGGTAACTAACTGCCTTCATTGCATTTATTGCATCTTTTATAGTTTTCTAGATGATGCCTTCAAGGTTTTCCTTGTTGTTTCCACACTTCTATTTATTGGGATGAGCTTGAATTTTAGAATTTTTATGAGGGCCTATAATTGTAGAATGTGTTTTCCTATATACTTAAGCAATGAGTAAGTGAAAGGGATGGTTTGATTCTGTTTCAGTAACAATGCAAGTACAAAAGGAAGCTCCACCAGGTATGCATTGCACATACAAGTTCCTAGTTCAAAGTGTGGTGACAACGAGGGAGCTTCGCAAAGGATTTACCTCCAAATATGGTAAACTCTGCAAATTTTGTATTCAAGCCGAATAGGTCAATAGGGCTAAAATCCATCAATGCCGTAAAGGTAGGTTTTGTTTATCATGTCCCAAAATGACCGCCGTGTGTCTCTCATCATTCCTCCATAAAACAACATTTGGTGAATGGACTAATTTCGAGTAAAAGAATCATAGCTTGATGTACGACTTTGTCAAGAAGGATCACAAGGTTTCCAAGTTTCTAATACTACAAGTTCTAATGGTGTTCTCAATTTTCCAAAGCGAGTAATGAGGAAATGGTATTAATTGATCTTCCTTTTGATTCTTGTAAATCTTTTTACTAATGAAATAGCAATTTCAATTAGAAATTATATTGATAGTTCTTTCGAGGTATCTTTTGTAGATTCAGGATAAGAACACTAAAATGTACCATATAGATCACAAAATATACATTTTGATTAACATAGATATTTATGACATTAAACCGAACACACATGCTAGAGATCAAGGACATTTTTACTATTGTTCTTGAAATTGTGAATTTGTTGTTTTTTTTTTTTTTTTTAATTTTTTTTTATTGTTTGATGCACTTGAATCTGCAGACTTTATTTCACTATTAAAGATGAGGATCTCGGCCATGTGAGAGAAATGTTTGATTCCACTCTTTTATGACAATTCAGGGACAGTCAAGAAAAGTGAAAAATTCAAAAGCAAGTCCAAAATTGAGTTATATATGGTTGTAGAGAACTTTGTTTGTTCACAAGAATTGAGTTGTTTTTTTGAAAATAACATTAGTTTCTCGAAATTGTCTACTAATTACTAATTTTTTTGATTTCATGTTGAAGATGTTATTTGACTCTCAGGATCATTCGGTCCTTTTATTTATTTATGATTTTCTCTATGTTTAATTATTTTGAAATGCATTTGTAGTATTGGATATAATTTTTCAAATAAAAAATACGAATATAAAGGTGATTATAAAATCATTTCGAATATATTCATTTGTTTGGTCGTAAATTTGATGAAATATTTTGTTTCAAATCATGGCTATTAATTTGTCAAAGGGTAATGATAGATCTACTCCCTCAAGTCTACACCATTTTTACTCCCAACATGATCTTGTGGTTATGATTTTTTCAATTTTTTTAAATTTCTGTACAAGTGAAAAACATGTGGTGAGATGATGATGGTGTAAAAATGGTGTAGACTTAAGGGAGTAGCTCTATCACTCCCTTTGTCAAATATATTTTGTCACAATTTTATCGTACACTGTTGTCACAACGCTTTCGGTTATAATTTTGTTGTAAGCATTAAATCACAAATTTATTTTATATTAAGTGATAGGAGGTTGTCACAATTCCGTTAATATATTTGGTCACAAAATTGTCGTAGTCTTTAGTCACAAATTTGTCGCTATCGTACGTAGCAACTTTGACACAACATTCTATCACAGACCCGTTGCGAAATTCCGTCACACATTCATCACAAAATATGAATGTTGTCGTAGATTCATCACAAAAAAGCTCATCACTGTTGTGTCACAAAGTATAGCTTTTGTCACAAATTTCTCACAAAACTTAGTGACAAGGTTAATTTCGACTCAAAAATTTGCAAATAAGGGTGTTCCGTGACGGAAATAGGTTTCGTCACAAATTTGGCACAAACGAGCGTTTGTGACGAATTTGCGACGAAAACCACCGTCACAAATCCGGAAAATTCTAGTAGTGTTGACTTCTTCGATCCCAACTTCCATCATGGCACCACGAACTTGCTGAAGAACTGCAATGATCCTAGTTGAAGGACTTCTGAGACTTCTTGGGGATGGGGAACATGCATCTGCCATCCTCTCTCTCTCGGTCCGATCCAATCCTCGTGCCAATTAGGGTTAGCTTGGAAAATAAATGATGTTGAAAAGTGACAAGTTGAGTACCAGGGTGGTATGTCAACTAGGTCGATGGAAGGGTATGATGCATTTGAAATAAGAAAGGTTTCTTGGGTTACAAGCAAAACAAGATTATTCCATGTTGGAAAACAAAATTGAAGTCGGTTAGAATGAAGGATGAGGCCTTTCATATCATAATACACAAGATAGCCACGGAAGGAAAACAAAAGAACACCTTGCGGATGAAGTTCTTTTTTTGATCGAGAGGAATTACACGCAAGATACGGTGGTGCGCAAAGATTTCAAAGGTAACTTGAAAGGATGGTAATAATCTTTCATATAAGCCTTTAGAAAGTGGAGACGTTAATGGAAACATCACCAGATGGGCTTGAAGATAATCTCAAAGTATGGAAAGAGAACACCGAGCTTGAGAACATTAGGGAAGTGACCTTCATTGCTAATCACTTGGTTAACAAAAAAATGGATGTTGGCGAACTAGGAAAAATATTCAGTTCGCATGAGTTCCGTAGAGGGAACATCACACAACAGAAAATCTAAGTAAAGGTGCAAGGTCGAGCACCAGAAGGACTAAAAAGATAGAAATCACAAGAGGGCAAGAATCTCAACATAAAGGAGCCATGGGGACAAGGCGGGTACACCAAATGGTCTCAGAATAAAATAAACACTTGTCAAGAAGTGTCCAAGTTTGCAATAGTCAAAGAGATGTTATTTCGAGATTTAAAAGAAATAGAAATTTCCCTCAAGGGATTGTAAGGGAATATCCAAAGTTTGAATAATTAAGCGTCAAACAAGATTTTAAGTGAAGATGAAACGACACTTAAGAATTGTCGGATAAGGTTTGATTTCAAGGAATTATTTCAAACCTTCAAAGGAAGTTTAACGATCATTGTGATTCAAATAAAGGGTTCAAAGTTGCATTACTCGAGAGGAATGGTACACTACCAAGGAATAAATGCTCGAGGTTATTCCCATGTGGAAATGAAACGGTTAAAATAAAATAGACTTTCAACCGGTGTAACAAAATTGGAATAGAAACGCCAAACAAAAGATGGAAAGTCAAAAGTGTATGTGACGGTTCATGGCTCTAAATGGCCCGAAAGAGATTTAAAATTGAAGGGTACAAGGTACAATAATCTGGAATGGAGATCAAAAGTTTAGGAACTCAAAAGTCGGTTGGCTAGTTGGGTTCGTAAGGCATCTTGAAAATTTACGCATACCGCTTGAAACTAGTTTAGCATAAATTGATAGAAGGTTAAAGATAAGTAATCGAAGAGGAATGCCATGATAGGCTTAAAAATTTGACCAAAGACAAAGAAGATATGCATACCTTAAAGGCAGCGACATTAGATGAAATAGTTACAATATCGACACTACCCTTAGAAGGGCCGAGAATAAACACAAGTAAAAGAATGTTACGACATTAAAAGGTTCAACAAACTTTGAATTTGCATGAATGATGGGAGGGCAACAATTTAGAACTTTGAAGAGAATTTGTTTCTTGATTTGAAAAGTAAGAAAGAATGAATTTGTTCAAAAGAAAGGCCTATGGAGATATGGTTCGGAGATAATTCATGACACCAAGCCGAGAGGATTTGTTGCGTTTAAAGATCTCAAGTGAGGAATTACATGAGAAACAAATTACCAGAAAAAGTATAACTATAAAAGGGCACGAAAAGGGTCTTAACATCAAACATGGCATGCCGGAGGATAGCACCTTGGTTCTCGTTTAACACTGCAAAAGAAACTATAACGTTAGCTTTATAAGTATCCTACTAAAAGGTTTAACTCAGAAGGAGATCAAACTTCAGGGAACTCCTAAACATAACAGTCGTAACTTACTACCCTCTTAGCCCAAACTCTTAGTCAAAGAGGTGAAAATTCCCTTTAGGTTGCTCTGTAAGATTTTTACTCTGGGTCTAAAATTATCAATTTGTACAGAACAAACGAAGAAGAATTTGAGCACAATCCGAAGAGAAAAGATCTAGATACCGGAGTTTTCCAGGTGATATAAAAATATTAGAATTTTTGAATGAAAATAAGTTGGTCAAAAACAGTTATTTCTGACGATTGCACAAGCTGCCAGAATTTCCAGATTAATAAACACTGTGTTGAATTGCAAATCGAGATCAAACGAAAAAGAATCTGAACTTAATTCCAAAATAGAAGCTGTAGATAAAAAAAATTTCTGAAACATATCAAAATTTCAGGTCATTTGAAGATGTTTAACCTGTTCAAAACAGAGGAATAAGTGAAGGTGCTGCTGCAGATTTTCTGGACAGAGTGTCCGTATAAACATGAATTTTCTGAATAATCCATAATGATTATCGAGTTGGTGTAAAAAGAGAAATTGTAGATAAGACAGAAATCTACTTCGCTGAAAATTTACAGAATTTTTGGAGTATGGAGAGACAGTCTTATGTTAGAGGAAAACACGGAAACAAAAGCATTCACTCATGTTGGGTAAGTCCAAACACGAGGACAATGAAAAGTATGTGCCAAAGTAAGAGACCTTTACACTATGAGTTGAAGCGATTGAGGAGTACTTGGAAATAATAGAGTTACACATGGAGTTAAGTGTAGAACCATCTTAAGCAAAGCAAATGTCAAAGAATGTTGATGAACTCAACCAAGTGATAGTGAAAAGAGAAAGTGGAGGACTTGTAGAGTTGAATCAAATATCATTCTCTACAAAGTTAGGCCAAGATAAAAGTAAACTTAGATATTCATGTGTAGAGAAGGTGAAGAGATTTCAATAGGGAAAGTAAGGAAAAGGAAATCAACCAAGAGGCCTTGACTTTAAGTTGTAGGCATAAGACTCCGATCTCAAAGCTTTACTTAACGGGTTTCACTTAACCTATCGACAAGCCACGGTTTGGAAATTCAAAAGAAGAAATATTTTCTACTAAGGATACTAGAAGGAACAAAACTGAGGTGATCACATGAAAGATGTGAGCGAGAACTCAACCTAACCTTCGTCTCGAAGACTCCTCACTAGGTCCCGATAAGCTGGACCACGGTTTAAGGATTCTTAGTCTTACGAGGATTACCACCAAGCTCAAGTTCTAAAAGGTCTAAAGGATTCTTATCTTAGAGGAAGAGATGCCTAGAAACGAAAGGGCGCTCCTCTCTCGATACCAAGCTGTAACACCTGCTCCCGGATACGAGCCTTTATCCGGAAGAAAGCGTTTGGCGCGTATAGCATTAAATAAATCTAATATTATCATGAAGCCTCTGCGTCGTCGTATCAAATAAAAGCAAGCGGAAGCTAAAAGACTCGGGTAAAAGCGTAAAAGCTACTATGAGCAGAAATTAACCATACTAAAGATGGAAATGTAACTTTATTACATTAAAAGGAAAATCGAAATCCAAAATAAGCGTCACGACAAGTCTCGAAAGACCAAAAGCCTACTCCAAAGGTACTAAAAAGTCTATTAAATGAATAACGAGAATAAATAAAAGATAAATCTTCAACGAGGCGTCGTCAAGCGTCTTCATCGAAATCCTCCACGTAAACATGCTCAACTTTGTTAGTCTTCTCACCCCACATTGCATACAAAAGAAAATGCAAAGGAGGTAAGTACAAAGTACTTAGTAAAAGTGAGAAGCTATGACAACAATTAAGACTTATAAAGAAAAGATATTTAATCGTTTAGTTATCTTTGTGTGACGACTCAATCAGGGTTCATTCCATGTCCATCAACATGAATTGACTAAACGTTTCTACTTAACTTATCTATGTCACAACCGCACTCAAGGGCACTTCGGCGTATCCACTTTTGGGACACTCTTGGCAACATATTAGTGGATCACACACCAATATCCACGGAGGATAGAATAGGTAGACTCCGATAGTACGCACATCTCAGTGGAGTCCCTCTGTACTTAGGGTTTTTTTGACCTACGGAGTTCTTCGCACACACATCGCGATATGGACTGGTGCATATCCAAGAGAGACATGTTGTTTAATCTTTTACTAGTCAAGTACGTATTTATTAAAATGATTAACTAACCACCTAAGTGTTTTCAATTAATATCCCTCACAAATACTACTCTCTTCCTAGACCACTAGACATTAATAAGGCCTAGCAAATACACAGACATTGATGAATACTAATCCATCAAAGCACAAGCCTATCATGCTCTTCCGGCGAGATCAATTTCAACTCCCTTTAAGAGTACATTCGGTGTTTTAACTGAACGAATCAGAAGCTCAATTCAGGCTTGTTTATGTTTATACAATGTTAACATATCATGAATAAGGGTTTGAAACTGAAAGACATAGCTTAAACATCATTTATGCACAAACTGGGGGCAATGCGTGCGCATTAACTGGAATGCGTATGCATTCCCTGCTTCTAAAACCTGCTGAAACTTGATGTTTGATCAATGCGTACGCATTCACCAACCAGAACCTAGGCTGAACAAACAAGTTCTGAATATTTAAACGGAACTTCATATGATATAATCATCTGTAGGGGTTCCTCGTTTTAAAATGGGATCCATGCTGTTGTTTGAAGTTCAATCCTTCATCTTTATCTTTTTTTCCTTCTAAAACTCAACTCATATATGTATGTGTTGAAGATATTAGTGAATTAGGTAAAGCACGCTTTCATTTATTCATGTTATTCTTGAATTTCGTTTTGATGCTTCTTGTACTAAGTATACTATCAAGCACAATAATAACCAGACTTGGCTTCTTTACTCTTCATCTCCAATTAATTTGACAAATGATATCTCTACAATCATGTCTAGCTCATTTACTGGGGTAATTAGGATAGCTTTGTTGCCGAATTCGGACCCGAAATGCGATATGACACTTGATCATTTCAGTTGTTGTTATCCTGTATCTGGTGATGCTATTTTCTCTAGGCCGTTTTACGCGGAGTACATGTGGGGAAAGAGAGGTTGGGGTGATTTGCTTATGCTTGGTCATCATAGGAGGATCTACGTGTATCATAGGGGGGTCCATGGACTCCCCTGAACGGATAAAAACTCTACATTTTACCTATAGAAAAATATTTTGGACACAGTAAAAATATTTTGGACCCCCTAAAAACATTTACGGATCCATAATGGTCATCCTCTTCATCTTCACCTTTTTCACATACTGATTGCCTTGTCACTATCTTATAGGATTTTAAATACGAAAGTATTGATGTTTCACTTTGAGTGCTTAGAAGGTTAACTTTTTCAATGCAGCAAATCATTTTATATTTTTTTTGAATTTCTAATGATTTTGCGTTTTTGTTGATGATTAGAAATAGGGTACTGCTTTTTGTTTTGTACAAGAAAGGAGCGTCTCGGGTTGAAAATATGCTGTCAAATAGGTAATTTTTCTTTCATTTTTTGCGCCATCTTCTTACCGAATATGGGCAGTAGATTTAACCTCTGCATTACTTGGCAACATGTTACTTGATGGCCAAATCCTAGGTGTCCAATCTAACCGGCAGTGTACCGGGTCGATTGTAGTCTAGTGCGGTGGGTCAAGGTCAAATCCACGGGGAATTAACATGTGAAATCAAACACTTAAAAGTTTATATTAGTTCGATCTAGGTCACAAATTGCAAGATGGTAATTGAATGCATAAGTAAAGTTTCTTGTGATAATAAAGACGGTAAAATTATAAAAGAAACTAACCAAGACAATGTGTAACCTAGCCATCCTCTTGTAGTATCAAGGGAATGATTTCCTACCTTCCTACCGTTGGTGTTCAAAAGTGTGAAACGGTGCATTCCTAAACAAGTAGTTTCTCCTCATATGAGTGTATGAAACTACTCTCTACCTCCTCCTTGATTTTGGGATCCTAAACCTAATGAATTGGTATGCTACGCACGTGAATGCAATGACAATGTCAACTATCCCCAGATAAGAAATCGAATGCCACGAAGGGTCGATTTTACCTTCCGGTTTTCCTACCCTCTTCCCATGACCAACATCTCCTTTCGGTCTCCGTTAAGCGTGTGAATGCTAACACTAAGACATTACTCTAATGCAAGCAAGCAATGCAACCCAAGTAGGAAAAGCTTCACAACAATTAAAACTAATCAAGACAAACAATCATTCCCAATCAACATAAGAGGATAAACTAGAGCTACAACATAATCTTGACTAGAAATGTCTAGCCTCTCATAACTACAAATATCAACATCTCAAAGTCAACATTTATAACCATAAGAAAAAATGAATGAAGATAAAGATTAAGGATTACCAAACCAAAAGGCAAGAATTCGAGTTGGTGTTCTTGTTCTTCATCCAACTCCAAAAGCTCAACAGAACCAACACTAATGTGCTTAAAATCCAATCAAGTAAAAAAGCTAAACTAGAGTCCTTAACCCTTACAATCAAGTTCAACAGATAATTTTTACTAAAATTCGGCTATAAGAGCCTTTGAGGTGGGGAGGTGCCTTCAAGGGGAAAGTTGAGGAAGATGAAGTGTATATGATAATTTTGGTGAAAGAAAGAATAAAAGAGATCAATTCCTTGCTGACTCTACAAAATTGGCGCAGTCAATCCAAGCGGCGTCGTCGTATGCTTAAATGCGATACTAGCGTGGAGTCACTTTGAGATTGGCGCACATCAAGTCCAAATGTAGTAGTTGGCTGAATGACATCCGCATTAAATGCTCAGCAGACTTGTATAGCTTCACTTGGCGCGGGTCAATGTGACATGGCGCACGCCATCTGTATCTGAAATCTCCATGATCAACTTTACTCTTCAACTGGCATGGGTCGAACCCTCTATCATGTGTCGTCGATCCTCGTGGGTTGAAATCCATGCCTCGACAACAAAATCATCACTCAATAATCCAATGGCACCATCAAGTCAAAATCCACGCTCCCAACCGTGATATATGTGCTGCAAATAGAGACAAAGATACCAAGCGTAAATCTGATAACAAAATCGGCTAATAACTAATAAAATAAAAGTAAAAGCATGATTTTTTTGAAAGTTCCTATGTACACAAAAATGGTTCAAATTACTATAAAATTTGCTCAAGTTGATGTCAAAATATCACTAATTGAATGAGAAAAGGGGTGAATCATCGGAAATTGTATCATTAGGTTGATGTACATCAACCACTCCTATAGCTTTTGCTCGTCCTCGAGCAATTAGAAGCGATAAGGCTATCTAGAGTCACAAAAATATGATCATGCAATATCAAGGAATGCGGATCCAATTAGGCGATGCAACCAATCAAAATCACAAGAACATGTTCCTACGATCTAAAGAAGTAGTGGAGTGTGTGAGTGGATAATCCTTAAATTTGCTATCAAGCGGCGATCATCAAATCATACAAGTCTTACTCAAAAGATGCAACTCAAAGCTTAGGAATGAGATCAATCTCCACTAATTAAGCACTCGGAATCAAAGAGCTAGGTCAGGTAGTTGACAAATCGGCTTGTAATGTTCACGCTAGGGCAGTGGGCTAACCGAAAGGGACTAAAATGGATAATCAAAAGAATAAGGTAAGATAGCAAGAATCCACACCTTTTTCTTCTTGACACCAACTTTCCAAATTAGTCACTTCCCATCCTTACATTACTTAGGATCTTACAATTTGCTTCAAAATTGCCTTCAATGACTCTTTATTCAACAACTAAGTGTAAATATCTCTTATGCTTCTCTTTGACTTGAGTTTTGATTTGTTAGAAGCCTTTATTCAATTCTTGGAATATGTACATTAAAAAGAAAAACTGTTTTTTTTTTTTGGAATGAAGATAAACGCCAACACCAATGGGTTCCTACTAAAACTTCACAATATGCCATCTCAACTTGTGCTAACACAACTCATCCAACTCTTAGTTCCCATCCATCGACAACACAATTAATAGACTCTTGCTATGCTTGCGGGAGGCCAAAGGAATGTAGACCAAAAATTCGGCTAAGGGTTGGATTATAATGAGGCTAAGTACAAACAGCTAGCTCGAGTGGGGTCTCACCACTCTACAAGGCTGAGATGGGGACACAAAGGAAAATTTATGCTCGGGGAGGCCATTTGGCTATGGGCTAGTCAAAGTAATGCCAAAAATCGTCATCCCTACTCCGATTCCAAGTACCTGTTATTTCGTATCGAAAGAATAACATTCTTAAGTTCAAGTTGCAAGTAAGAGTATTCATGCACGATTTCATGAAAAGTTGTTTGTTAACAAAAGATTGGAATATGCATGCACAATGGATCACACTACCATCAAAGATTAGTGAATAACATGTATTTATGTTTCATCAGAGTTACTCGTTTAGTTGAAATACTTGCTCTATCAATTACAGAATCGTAATTCATTCCAAAAAATAATTTATGCAGCTCTCAATTTCTCGAAGATAATCAAAGCTAAGGATTTTCTCAAGCAATTAATGGCGTTACCCGTTGTTGGACTAACTGTACTCTCACTCCTCACTTACAAGCTTGCATTTCCCTCAATGCTTAGTGAGTAATAAAAATATAGTTAGGGAAACAACGGGGAATCAAAACAAGCAAAATCATGATACAACCATATGCTAAAGTTAAGGCAAAGGCTGGGAAAAAGAAGGCGTTTCGTGCGCCCGGATAGAAAATGGCGCACGCCAAGAACACTATTGCTATCTGAGAGTTTAGCCTTAAAAGCGATGCACACCGAAAAAGTCTTGGCGCCACGCCATTCCTCATGATGGGCGATGATGCGCCAAACCACTTTGGTGTAGGTCGATTGGTGCGGTATCTCAAAAATAAGGAGGGTTTATATTGCAGGGAGGGGTAAAGAGGTATCTATTTACGGGTGCATGATAAAAAAACAAACTAATTCACACACGAAAACAAACAGCTGATATATTACATTATTGAAATGAAATGAAAAGTGCGATAGAATTGTTCAGAAATATTACAACCATTATTGAAATCAAGCCGCATAACAGAAAAAC
Source organism: Gentiana macrophylla (assembly GCA_026214975.1). Taxonomy (NCBI): domain Eukaryota; kingdom Viridiplantae; phylum Streptophyta; class Magnoliopsida; order Gentianales; family Gentianaceae; genus Gentiana; species Gentiana macrophylla. Next base: position 41,079 of record JAOBSW010000797.1, on the reverse strand, counting down.
AACCAGCATAACATCGAACCAACCCAGCCAACAACCAACCAAAATAGCACAACTAGCAACCAACCAAAAAAAACTAATCAGACTCATCAGAAGACAGAGGAGCACTAGGAACATCCTCGAGAGTGGCGCACGACGTGTAACCAAACTTGGGAAAAACTCGTCCTGGAGTAAGCGGGAACGCGAGCGACATGAGTGCAAAGATGAGAAACGAGCCATGCAAAAGGGATGAAGGGTAAGGTACACGTAGGCTGAGCATAAGACCATGCAGCATAATGGATCAGCTTACCCCAGTTGAGTACACCTCACGCTTGATGGCGAAAAGCAAGAGCATCTCGTTGTTGGTCAGCACCTCGAAATTGTCGGTCGGAAGAATGCGGTTATTAACAAAACATTTCCAAGCCCACATATCGAGGGAAAGAGCAGAAACCGAGTAGTCCGTGCGGGGCCCTTCCCGACCAGGGAAAAAAGCAGCAGTGGCAGTGAAAAGATGAGTAATGAAACTACCAATGTTGGAGAGATTCCACTGGTCCTCATAATGGCGGTAGGGTGCAATAGTAGTGGAAGAAAGATGAAAAACATTGTTGATATCCATCCAATTGAAGGGTACCTCAACCCCACGAACCAAAATAGATGAGATAGACCTTTCTTCTGGCTCAATGGACAACATGGCAAAAAACTCACGAACAACTGTTTCGTTGATTCGCCCACGAGATGGTGCGACCACACGATTCTAGCCTCCCCACTCTATGCGATACTCCGAGTACTCCTCAATTTTCTTTGCATTCACACCTTTCTCGAGTAGGATATGGCGGCGGCTGAAAAGCTCAATGTAGTTGTGAACTGCGTCTGCCCCAGCCACGTCGTAGAAAGAACGGGACGGTCTACCGGAGGAAAAGACATGATGAAGGTGAAAGAAAGAAAAGATGGGCAGAGAGGAAAGAGGGTAAAAAAAAAGATGCTGAATGAATTTGGAGGGGGGTTATATGAAGAAAATTAGGGTTTGATAAGACTTCTCAGTGGCAGAAAATGCTGAAATGACGCGCGCCAAACAAGTATTGGCATCAAGGCGACAAAAGCTGAAGGCTAGGGTTCTGTGGCGGCAGAGGTGTGATGGTGGAAGTCAAATCAGTTGGCTCGCGTCAAAAGGTTCTGACGCACGCCACTCTTGTCGTTTGTGTGTAAGGTGATCTAAAGGGAAATGGCGTGCGTCAAGGTAAACTGGCGTGAGCCAAGAGCTAAAATCAATGGCGCACGCCAAAAGTAACTGACGCAGGCCAAAATGCCTGGGGTAGAAACTACAACTCTGAAATTATATATTCCATCCAATAATTGACTATCGCTAAACAAGGAGCTAAGCACAGACAATCAATCAATATTGGGGGAAGATACAAATGCAAGGAAATCAATAGCTAACCAATTTCAATACACATAAATCTGATCATACTGGTATATCACAAACGAAATGCAATGCAACATTTCCAAAAGCAAAGCAAAATAGTTTAACAAAATGATAAAACACTGCAGAAGTACCAAATCCACATGCGGCTAACAAAATAAGTGATAACAAAGTTTGGTGAATAAAGGTACTAATCAACATCGGGAGTAGACGTAGGAACGAAAGTAGAACTAAGAGGGTAATCCTCATCATCATCATCATCATCATCAAGTAGCACACCAACGTCCAGATGGGTAAGCGAACTGGATGGAGCAAAAGTCATAGGATGGAACAATCTAGTGCCCGGGTAATCAGCAGCAAAACGATTCGATAGCATCTGAATAGGATCATCAGGGAAAGCATAAGAAAGCATAGCCTGGAAATTCGAACTGCTAGCCTGTCACCAACAGTGGACATGATCATCGAACCTGTCAATCTCAGTCCAGCAAACGTAGTAAAACCAGTGCTAACTGAACCTATTCATGTAGACAAAAAAGCAGAAGTACTACCCGGAGCCATGGAATGCGGTGGGGTCCTAGAGGAAATAGCGAAAGGTGGAATCCAAGCGGGTAACTTATATGGGTTTTCAGCACACGAGTCAAAGTCCTCGGGCCCGATCCGCAAAATTGGGATCACGGGCTACATCAAAAGCACGTTGCCACGGAAACCGACTCGCAAATCATTCAAACCTTTCAACACACTCTCAAATCTTGCCCTCGAATTGGTGTCAGATGCCACCAACGCTCCATGCGTAGCTGCTATCTCGGACTCAAGGAAGTCAAACCTAGCTCTCATGGCAGAGTCTCGAACATGATGATGTGGGAAACGAAGGCCGGGTGACTTGAGGTAGGGGCATCAACAGAGGATGGATCACTAGTCGAAGCAGGAATATCTCGAAGAGGAGTAGGTGCCTAACATACTCCGGGATGCTAGGGCCAATCATGAGGTTAGCAGGAGGAAAAGTAGAATCATTAGCCAAACTCGGAACTTGAGCTAGGGCTCAAAGCTCATGAATCAACCACGGTAGGGCCATATTATCACCCACACAGAGATTGAGAGCAAAGGCCACCGCTCCCTGGTAAATATGAAAACCGGCATCTACAGGCACTCCGGTAAAGATGGCAAGGGCTAGGCAAGCCTCAGGAAAATTGAAAGTATTGATCTTGTGGGAGGGCACGATATTGTGACTAATGAAATGCTTCATCACCCTCACGTCCTTATGTGCATTGTCATACTTAAACCGCTTATCTACCCAGGTAGCACTAGGACAAAGATAAGACTTAGACTTACGAGCCTTGGCAAAAGATTGCCCTCTCACTCGGTTTTCAAACTCACACCGGAATTTGGGAATACCGAAAAAGTCATTGATAACCTTGACCGAAAAAGAGACAACCTTGCCATGGATGGGGATGAACCGCTTGGCCGCCTCAGCGGATCATCGGAAGAAGATTGGCATAAAATTCACCACAACCGTGCCATTGACCACAGAATTACGATTGGCTGCTAAAGTCTCCCATTTACGATCCTTAATGATTTTCGCAATCTTAGCGCTAACCGACTTAAATTCTATCCCTTGCTCAAAATGCAGAGTAAACTAGCTAAAATACAAAACAAAGAGTCTCTTAGCCTTCTTCCCAGCGGTTGTCGAAGGGAAAGAAATGACCGACTCGGGTGAGGTTGGTGTTCGGGCTCTCTCGGGTGCATTAGGGTCACTAGTGGCTGAAATTTTCCTCTTTTTACTCTATTCACTCTGACGACTACCACTACGAGTAGACGATTCAGGCATGGCTACGGGTGTTCATGACAATCCATCAATACAACAATAGCAACAAATCAGCCATTCCTCTGGTTTCAATCAATCACAAAATAAAAACAACCAAAAGAAATTAAATTGAAAGAGGATGAATAAGCCAAGATACCTTGTCAGATTGAAGAACAGTGCAGACAGAGATGGAGGTCGCGAGAAAATATGGAGCTCGCTGGAAATTGCCGAAGAATTGGCTTGAAGTCAAGCGGAGAACTCCTCTACCCAAAGACAAGTAGAGAGAAAGAATGGAAAAGGTTGCAGAGTTTGATGGGGTTAAAGGAATGGAGTAAATGGTATGGTGGTGGGAAGAAAACTGAAGAAAATGGGAGAAAAAGGGGTGAAAATTCGATGGATATGGGTGTTATGGAGGAGAGAGAAGAGGAACCGTTTTAATTCAAAAACTACCATTTTGGCGCACGCCAAGAGAGACATTGGCGTATGCCACCTCTTATCCTAGTCCCAAATCGACGCATGCCGGAAGAAAATTGACGCGCACCCACGAAAAATGCCCAAACTCTCTGTATGTCTCACAAAGAACTTTGTGCCGGCATACAAACACCTCGGCGTCGCCAAAACTTCCCACAAGTTCCTAGTTCAAAAACTACAATTATTCGATCACCAAACTTATCAAAATAGTAACAAATCAATTTATCAAATAACGGGTTTGCCTCCGGTAGCTACTTGTTGTTTTAACGTCGTTAAACTTGACGAGATTATACGGTAGAGAAATTGGAATTATACAGATCATCAATGAGGGACACTACCAACAATTACCCACATAAGCACGTAGCAATTAAGCATACAACAAACCAAAAGATAATGCTTAGTTAGTAAATTGAAAGATAGTACCCGTGGTGTGCTAAATTTATAGTCTATAGCTAGACTATGCAATTTTTCAGTCCAATGGGGGGGCCTTCAAGGAACATCACCTCCTCCTGAGGTATGCCCTCTTCTTCAATGAAATGTTTAACATGATGACCATTTGCAATGAATGTCGTTTTGCCATCAGTAAGCTCAACAGCACCGGATGCATACACCCTTGTGACAATAAATGGACTGTCCACTGGATCTCGATTTCCACAGAAACAATCTCAATCGTGAGTTATACAAGAGAACTTTATCATTTACATGGAACTCTCGGTCAAAGATCTTCCTGTCATGAAATGACTTGGTTCGTTCCTCGTAAATTTGGGTATTCTCATATACATCAAGGCGAAACTCGTCAAGCTCGGTGAGTTGGAGCAACCAATGATCACCCACAAGCTTAGGGTCAATGTTAAGAAACTTAATAGCCTAATAAGCCCGGTGCTCCAATTCAACGGGCAAGTGACAAGACTTGCCAAAAACCAATCTATATGGTGAACATCCTATAGGTGTCTTGAAAGCGATCACGGTAAGCCCAAAGTGCATCGTCAAGCCTTACCGACCAATTCTTACGGTTAGTGTCCACCGTTTTCAATGATCCTTTTCACCTCTCGGTTTGACACTTCAACCTGCCCACTCGTTTGTGGGTGATACGGTGTGCCAACTTTGTGTTTTACACCATAGCTCTCCGAAGTTTAGTGAATGGTCGGTTTGCAAAAGTGTGAGCCACGGTCACTAATGATAGCTCGGGAGTGCCAAACCTAGTGAAGATATTCTTCTTTAATAATTTGAGCACTACCTTAGAATCATTGGTGGGGTAGGCTTGCGCTTCAACCCATTTAGAAACATAATCAACCATCACTAAAATGAATTTATTACCGAGCAGTGAAGGAATGGGCCCATGAAGTCGATGCCCCAAACATCGAATATATCACACTCCAAAATAGGTTGGAGGCATCTTATTCCTCTTGGACACATTTCCCACTTCTGGCATGCAACACATGATCGTTCAAAATGATGTGCATCTTTGTAAAGTGTAGGCCAATAGAATCCACATTGCAAAACCTTGTATGCCGTCTTCCACCCTCCATGGTGGCCTCCAGTGTCTTGACCATGGCAAAAAGAGATTTTACTTGAGATTTCATCATCAGGAAAGCATCTCTTAATGATGCCATCCGTACACCTCCTAAAAAGGTTCGGTTTCTCCCAATAATAAAATTTCAAATCGTGAAAGAATTTTTTCTTCTTTTGCCACGTCCAATTAGGTGGAACATACTCACATGAAAAATAATTTACAATATTAGAAAACGATGGTGAGCACTCCTTCGGTTTTACACCGGCATGAATAAGTTGCATTGTTGGGAGAGCATCCACCATCATGAGTTGTTCATCAGGAAAATAGTCGTGAATCTCTCTTTATTCCCTTCTTCTTCAATGAAATCCAACCGGCTTAAATGATCCGCCACAACGTTCTCGCTACCCTTTTTGTCCTTAATCTCAATATTGAATTCTTGAAGTAGGAGAATCCATCGGAGTAATCCCGGTTTAGCATCATTCTTGTTCAATAAGTACTTCAAGGCTGCATGGTCGGTTGAGACGATGACCTTGGAACCAACGAGATAAGATCTAAACTTGTCAAGGAAGAACACTATTGCAAGTAATTCCTTCTCGGTTGTTGCATAGTTGACTTGAGCGGAGTTCAATGTATGGGAGGCATAATAAATGGCCTTAAGTACCTTGCCATGACGTTGGCCAAGCACGGCCCCAACTGCTAAGTCTCTTGCATCACACATTAACTCGAAAGGTAAATTCCAATCTGGCACCACCAAAATTGGTGCGCTAATCAGTTTCTTCTTCAAAGTCTCAAAAGCATCCATGCACTTTTCATCGAAAACAAATGGTACTTCTTTCTTCAGGAGATGACTGAGAGGTTTGGCAATCGTGAAAAGCGACAATAAATTGCCTATAAAAATCAGCATGCCTAAGAAATCCTCTGAAAGTCCTTAGATTAACCGGTGGGGGCAACTTCTCGATCACTTCAATCTTTGATTTGTCCACCTTAATACCCTTCTCAGAAATTCTGTGGTCTAACACAATACCCTCTGATACCATAAGATGACACTTCTCCTAATTGAGCACTAAATTCGTGTCTTTGCATCGCTGTAATACACGCTCCAAATGAGAGAGATATTCCTCAAAAGAATCCCCAAAAACACTGAAATCATCCATGAAAATTTCTAGAATCTTTCCACCATGTCAGAAAAGATAGCTGTCATACATCTCTGAAATGTAGCTGGAGCGTTGCATAAACCAAAAGGCATTCTTTTGTAGGAAAACGTTCCATATGGACAAGTGAAATTCGTTTTTTCTCTGTCTCCTGCCGCAATGAATATCTGTAGATAGCCCGAATAACCATCAAGAAAACAATATAATTTATGCCCACACAACCGCTCCAACATCTAGACAATATACGGAAGTGGGTAATGATCTTTCTTGGTATGGTCATTGAGTCTTCAAAAATCTATACACATGCGGTAACCTGTGACTTCCCTTGTCGGGATCCATTCATGCTTGTCATTTTCTTTCACTATAAATCCGCCCTTCTTAGGTACTACTTGAGTGGGGCTCACCCACTCACTATCAGATATCGGAAAAACAACCTCTTGCATATTGGGATTCAAACAATGTTGTGGCTGAGCACATGGTTTGGAGTCTTCATTGAGAATAATCTTGTGAACACAAATTTTAGGACTAATTCCCCGAATATCAGCTACAGTCCATCCAAATGCTCTCTTATGCTTCCTAAGCATCCTCAACAGCAAGTCTTCTGGCACACCAGTTAGTGACGAAGAAATAATAACAGGAAGAAGATTATCACTTTCAATAAAAGCATATTTCAAGTTAGGAGGTAGAGTTTTCAATTCAAGGTTCCTCGGTGGCTCCTCCACTGAAGGTTTCAATAGTGGGCCATCATGCTCCAACTCTAGATATCGGTGCCATGGTTGCTTGTTAAATATACGACCGGCATCCAAATTAGAAATCACTGCTTGCATTTCCTCATCGTCACTTTCATTGTCAAAGACGGACAAGGCCAAGCATTCCTCAAGTTTATCTTCATAAACCTGCAAGTTAGTATTCTCCATACAAGCAAAAGATAGTGCATCTACAAAAGAACATGACTCTCGTGAATTGTACGGATGTTTCATGGCCTTGAAAATGTTAAATGTGACCTCATCATCATTAACTCTCAAAATTAATTCTCCACGTTGAACATCGATTAGAGTACTTCCCGTGGCTAGGAATGGATGACCAAGAATAAGGGGTGTTGAATACCCTTCTTCCAAATCCATAACCACAAAATCAACTGGGAAGTAGAACTTATCAACTTTCACTAACACATCTTGTATGACTCCCTCAGGATGTTTTATAGACCTATCTGCTAATTGTAGAGTCATCTCTGTGTTCTTCAACTTTCCTATGCCAAGTTTGATGAAGTCCTCATAAGACATGAGGTTAATGCTAGCGCCAAGGTCTTAAAGCACCCTCTTAAACAAAAAGTCCCCGATTTCACATGGGATGGTAAAGCTCCTGGGGTCTTTAAGCTTAGGTGGAAGCTTATGCTGTAACTTGGCAGAGCATTCCTCATTGAGACTAATGTTCTCATACTCTTCTAAACGCTTCTTGTTAGTGAGAATGTCTTTCAAAAACTTACCATAAGTAGGCATGCTAGTGAGTGCTTCTATGACGGAAATATTAACATTTAAGTGTCGAAATGTGTCAAGGAAGCGAGCATACTTCTTATCTAACTTTTCTTCGTAATCTCCTCCCTAAGAGGATAAGGTAATGACTCAAGGTCACTAATTATTGGAGTAAATTCACACCTTCCTTACCTTTGCCGCTTGATGAATCATCGGAAGCCTTCCTCAAGGTTTGAGCTTGTTTGGTGGTCTCCATTAATCATCGGTGTGTACCACCTTCTCCTTGCCTTTCTTAGAAGCTCGCTATTGAGATTTGGCGCGGCGCCACTAAACATCATTGGCGTCGTCCAAATCTTCATTTGACTCATCCTCTTTTGCCTTGGTGTACGTCGGTTCCTTATTGGCGCGCGCGTTAATTTTCCCTCAACACTCTCTGAATGTCTACAGTGATCACTGGCGGCCACCAAATCTGCCTTGGCGGGCGCCAAAGAGACATGTTCATTAAAGAGAGTCTTCAAATCACTTGCTCTCGGATTCTTCAAAATCCTTGGGATCTTCACCCAATCCTCATCCTCTTTTGCTACCATGACATATATGTCTCTCTGCAAAAATTCATCAACAATTTCCTTCTCATCTTCACTCAACTCCTTCTCTTCATCGGTGTTATGCAAATCATTCTCAACCTCGTTTCCCACTTGATTTTCATAAAACTCTCTTTTTCCACATACTCTTCCACTTCGGGTGATGATGGCATTCACTCTCCTTGGGTTTCTTTCAGTGTTACTCGGCCTACCACCCGGTGGTCTCTAGCATTCCTCTCACCCTCTCTACTCAAGTTCTCTTCCATGTTACACACGGATGCTTCTATGTTTTTCATTCTCATGTCATGACCACTCATACACATTCTCAATGTACCAACATCCTAGGTCACTGTGCCTATAGAAGACATCATTGTTTGCATATTCGCGACTTTGAGTTGAGACAACACATATAAGATTCTCCATCATCTTCTCCCATCTCTCTTCCTTTTCCATAGATGAGCTTGAAGTTTGAGTGATAGGGATGTTTTGTGTAGGACGTTGTTGGTAAGAATGTGTATGTGGTTGTGCTGGTTGATATGAAGCATGGGCATGGAAATTTTGGGTTGGAGTGTTGGTGCTGAAGGAAGTTTTTTGTTGAGGAACAAAAGATGATGCTTGCTTGTTTGGGTTTAGAGACCAACGTTGAGTTGGAAAATCTCTTTGCAAAGTATTATATGCATTGGAGTAGGCATTATTTAGTGCTCGGTGTTGTTGCATATAACTCACCTCTTCATTAGAATAATCACCGGATTCATTCATCTCCAATTGTACATAGTCCTCATTTTTCATTTCCCCACTACACATGTCATTGGACACATTGCCTTCCAAACTCTTATTTCCTTTTATTTCATCAAATTTCTTGCTAAGAGAAGCTAATTGGGCTAACACCTCGGTTTGAGAGGTGGCCTCTCCCACAAATGCAACTCTTCTTGTGATTGAACCGGTTTCCCATATTTGGTTGTTCTTTGAAATCTTCTCAATAGCATCATATACGTCTTGTGCCGCACTCATCATCAACAAAACATTGCATGCTTGGTCAACATCGGCTAGGGATTCCTTTCTCAGCTTTCGACAAAAGAATTGAATTTGCATGTCCAAAGGATAACCATGGTCGGGACATGCTCTCAACAACCTCTTGAATCGCTTCCATGCAACTCCCAAGTGATTCATGTTCACCTTGCTTAAAGCGGCAATCTCAACTTTCAATTCCAAATTCCAGCCCGGAGTGAAGTATTGTTTCAAGAATTCATTTTGGATTTCCTCCCAACTTGTCAAGGAATGGTGAGGAAGCGACATAAACCAATCATTAGCCTTCCTATCCAAAGAGAAAGGAAACATAGACATTCTTGTCAACTCTCAATTAGCACCTTGACTCTTGGCCGTATTACATAATTCCTCAAAGTTGTAAAGATGGTTGAGTGGGTCTTCATCATCACGCCTATGAAATTGAGCTCTTGTTCCAACCAATCCAAAGAGATGAGCTTTAACCTCAAAATTATTTGCTCCCACATTTGGTAAACGAATTGGATTGTTGGTTTCATTTCTTCTCACGGCTTGATAACAAATTGGCCTTGGGTTTGGGGGGTTGTTATTGTTGTTCCGGTTATTGTGATTCCGGTTTTGGTTGCGATTTTGTTGGTTATTGTTTGGTGGTGGTGGTGGATTGTTGTTTGGTGGATTAAGGATGTGGAGGTTTGGGTCTTGCTCATGGTTTTGGGAATCCTCATGCCCTTGATCGACTTGTGCATTTGCTATGCCTTCGTCCATTTCTATGCCTTGGGTAGATGATCATTGGGAGGAATCTTCACTAAGCTCCAAGCCACGATGGGCTTGACCAACTTTATTCTTAGCTACTCATTCTCTAATATACGTGTTGATATCCTGAATGAGAGGAGTATGCGATGCCTTACCACGTCGAGTCTTGGTCATTCACTACAAGATAGAAACAACAAAAACACAATAAAATAACACTTGGTGACTCACCAAGAGGTAAGAACCAAAGAAACAAAATAGAAATGAGACTAGAAAAGTACGACCTATTCTCGAAAATTTTAAAACTAGTACAAGTATTAAACGTTACTCAAGAAATATTCCCCGGAAACGGCGCCAAAAAACTTGATGGCCAAACCCTAGGTGTCCAATCTAACCGGCAGTGTACCGGGTCGATTGTAGTCTAGTGCGGTGGGTCAAGGTCGAATCCACGGGGAATTAACTTGTGAGGTCAAACACTTAAAAGTTTATATTAATTCGATCTAGGTCACAAATTGCAAGATGGTAATTGAATGCATAAATAAAGTTTCTTGTGAAAATAAAGACGGTAAAATGATAAAAGAAACTAACCAAGACAATGTGTAACCTAGCCATCCTCTTGTAGTATCATGGGAATGATTTCCTACCTTCCTACCATTGGTGTTCAAAAGTGTGAAACGGTGCATTCCTAAGCAAGTAGTTTCCCCTCATACGAGTGTATGAAACTACTCTCTACCTCCTCCTTGATTTAAGGATCACAAACCTAATGAATCGGTATGCTACGCATGTGAATGCAATGACAGTGTCAACTATCCCCGGATAAGAAATCGAATGCCATGAAGGGTCGATTTTACCTTCCGGTTTTCCTACCCTCTTCCCATGACCAACATCTCCTTTCGGTCCCGTCAAACGTGTAAATGCTAACACTAGGTAAATACTCTAATGCAAGCAAGCAATGCAACCCAAGTAGGAAAAGCTTCACAACAATCAAAACTAATCAAGACAAACAATCATTCCCAATCAACATAAGAGGATAAACTAGAGCTACAACATAATCTTGGCTAGAAAAGTCTATCCTCTCATAACTACAAATATCAACATCTCAAAGTCAACATTTATAACCATAAGAACATTTGAATGAAGATAAAGATTAAGGATTACCAAATCAAAAGTCAAGAATTCGAGTTGGTGTTCTTGTTCTTCATCCAACTCCGAAAGCTCAATGGAACCAACACTAATGTGCATAAAATCCAATCAAGTAAAGAAGCTAAACTAGAGTCCTTAACCCTTACAATCAAGTTCCAGAGCTAATTTTTACTAAAATTCGGCTAAAAGAGCCTTAGAGGTGGAGAGGTGCCTTCAAGGGGAAAAGTTGAGGAAGATGAAGTGTATATGATAATTTTGGTGAAAGAATGAATAAAAGAGATCAATTCCTTGCTGACTCTGCAAAATTGGCGCAGGTCAATCCAACTAGCGTGCGTCATATGCTTAAATGCAGTACTGGCGTAGGTCACTGGAGATTGGCACGCGTCAAGTCCAAATGTAGTAGTTGGTTGAATGACATCTGCATTAAATGCTCAGCATACTTGTATAGCTTCACTTGGCGTGGTCAATGTGACATGGCGCGCACGCCATCTCAGATTTAAAATCTCCATGATCAACTTTACTCTTCAACCGGCATGGGTCGAAACCTTTATCATGTGTCGTCGATCCTCATGGGTTGAAATCCATGCCTCAGCAACAAAATCATCACTCAATAATCCAATGGCACCATCAAGTCAAAATCCACGCTCCCAACCGTGATATCTGTGCTGCAAAATAGACACAAAGATACCATGCGTAAATCTGATAACAAAATCGGCTAATAACTAATAAAATTAAAAGTAAAAGCATGGTTTTTTTGAAAGTTCCTATGTACACAAAAATGGTTCAAATTACCATAAAATTTGCTCAAGTTGATGTCAAAATATCACTAATTGCATGAGAAAAATGGGGGAATCATCGGAAATTGTATCATTAGGTTGACATACATCATTACTACACTTTGCTTCCAGTTATAAAGATGATTTTTTTGATGCCAAAAGATGATTTTTGGTGAGTTGATATTTCAATATATATAATGCAATGATTTTTTTTGGTTATTGGTAGGGGATAGAAAGTTGTATATATAAGTGGTTATTGGTAGCGCTTTCATTTCCTAAACTTGCAACCGGCTATTCTCAATCATTTTTCAATTGCATCAAAGTGGTTTTTTTGCGTTAGTGATAAGATCAGGGTCATTATGCATCATTTAATTGTTTGCTTTTGGTCTTGGTATTACAAGGAAACGCCAGGCTATCATTGACGGACTTCGTGATTCAAGGCTTTCATTCTCACCAGATTCGATGATTCGGTGCTTTCATTCTCATCGGATATTCATCATCTTTTAATTTTATCAACTATTATGACAGATAGCATTATTTGGAAGTTGAAATTGGTTTTTAAATTGTGGTTATGTAATGTAAGAAGAAGAATCGGCCTTAGTATTTAAGTATCTCACAAATGGCTATTTGCAAGAAAAGCTTCACCTCAAACAAAGAGGAGGAGCATTGATTCCATGGAGAAACCGCGCCGCCATCGCATTTCAAATAGCAGAAGCCATAGATGTTTTTTAGTTTTTATTTGATGATGAACAAGGTTGGTGTTACTGTTACTGTTACTATTACTTTTACTTTAAGTTGTTGCTGTTACAATTACTGTTAATGTAAGGTGTTACTGTTACTGTTATTGTTACTGTTAACACTGTTAATGTGATTGCAGGTTTTACTGTGATTGTGAGGTGTTGTTGTAATTGAACGTGATACTGTGATTGAAGGTTTTACTATGATTGTGAGGTGTTACTATAAACGCTGCGATTAATTCAATTCGGATGTGAAAAACTATGTCGAAGAGGTATCATATGAAACATCAAAATGAAGAGAAAAAAATATGAAATTTGGTGAAATTATTTTAAGGATCGGAGATCTAAATCAAAAGTTACGGTTGTTTATAAAAAAAACGTTTCGATTTAAGCAAATGTTATTTCAGATTTCAAAACTTACGTCGAAAAAGTATGATATGAGATATCAAAATAAAGATATCAAGAAAATACGATTTATGGTGAAAGAATTTTGACGATCGGAACTATAAATCAAAAGTTACGGTTGTTTTTTTTAAAAAAAGAAGAAGAAAGAGCCGGAAACAACGAAAGAAGAAGAAAAAGAAAGAAAGAAAGCAATAAGAAACAATGCGGAACAACGCTGGAGCAATTCTTTTTAACACATAAGGTATATTTGTCCGATAAATATTATTTTTATTTTTACAACTTTTTCTTTTTTGAGGGAATTTTACAACTTTTTCAAATTGTGTGTCCTATCTTTTATTTAGTATTAAAGAATGAATTTTAGTCTCCTTCACTCTTGTTAATTCTATCCAAATTTTAGGCAAAGTATTGAAATTTTTATAACATTAAATATAAGTCAAAATTACCCTCTTTGTGTTTAAATAATGTCCTAAACCCAATCGGATTGGATCGAATCCGACCGGGTCGGATCATTTCTACTTTTTCTTTATGATTATACATATATATAAATTGCTTTTCTGTTGTCATATATTTGTTTTTTTAAAGAACCAATTATGAATTATTATATGATAACGTCCTTAGTATTAAACTGTGATAAAGAAACCATGATAGACGATTATGGTTGATGAGATCTCTAGTCACTTTAATAAGTTTGATACTTAAATGTCTATATGCTTATGTACTATTAAACAGGGCATTGATAGTACAAACAGGCTAGCACGTATTAGATGTCTTCTGTCTTTAAGGGTAGGGATAGGTCTCGTCTATCGAAGTGTAGAGACACTTGGACCGTATACATGGACGTGTATTAGAAATGCGTACATTAGACTAACATCTGTTAAGTGTCACACTATGTGACGGTTGTGTAATTATCCTTAGGACCGAGTCTACACGGCATCACGGTGCATTGTCATGCTTTGACACTATTGAGCTTTCTCCCAGCCATGAGGCGAACATGCGGTAGTGATTGGGTATGATACTGAAGCATACGGAGTATACATGTTTGGTCGTCTGGGAATCGCGTACCCGATCAATAGGAGTGAATATCGGAAAGAGCCTTCTTATAAGGAATGTCTTACTATCGTGAATCTTTGCAAAGCGGAAGTAAATGAGTTACTCCGAGAGAGCGTGATATCCAGATTATAAGATACTGTCGTTGATGTTTGACACTAGACGTACGACCGTATGGATATTATTACAGCGATAGGATTATATTTACACGGTAACTGTTTCACATGAAAGGTAGTAATCATTGCATTTGACTCTTCCGATGATTGGGGGTCATGGTGTGTTGCTAGACGTTATCATGTGATCGTTAGGTATGAAGGGCATTTTCATAATTGCACTTTGTGCCTGCAGCCAATATATTCGGAAGCCTATCGGGTCACACAAATAAGAAAATCTAACCGGATTAAAATACGGTTATAGTGATAACTAAGTAAGGAAAGTTTATCTCGACTATAAAGTGTTATAGTGGTAAATTAATATGGTGATATTTATTTATTATGAATGAATATAATACAAGATATTAATTATGTTGATTAATTAAATATATACACATAATGTATGTGTATGTCGAAATTATTATGTGTATATGATACACATGTATTTTGCAAATTAATTAATCATAGTACTATATTAATTAAAGAATGTTCTGGATGCCAATTTATGGCTAAAGGGGCGCCATTTTCTAGTGTATTAGATACACTTTGGATTGTCTGAATTTAATAAATAAGAGTTCCATAATATTAATATTGGATATTAATTAATTTTTAGAAAAATAGATTTATGGTAATATAATAAAAGATATATTCAATATTTGATATTGATAATATATATCTTGAAATATTTAATATAAGATATTGAATATTAATGAGATAAATCAATCAGTGATATTTTCCTTATTTTATTAGGAAAATGTTTTCTTTCTCCTCAATCTACCAGGAAGCTAATCCCAATCAGACTGGGAGACATGAGGGGTGCCCCAACACCTATATAAGAAAGGTGTTGGCTAGCTCTTCTGTAAATCACAATTCCAATAGGCTAATAGGCTCTTGTGAAAAATAGAGAGTTTCTTAGAAAGAGATTTGTGAGAGAAAAAAGGTCGGTCTAGCAACCGAGTTTTTCTAGTAGCAATCCAATGGTGGATTCCGACGGGTTGTTCGTGTGGACTAGCGGTAGAGGCTGAACGCTTGTGCGGCTCCATGCACCACTACTCTCCTTAGACGGTCAAAGCGTCGATCTTTTAGATAAAGCGAGGCAACCACTGTCTACTATCTTATTATGTTTGTTACTTAAACGAAGTCAATCCTGGTTAAAGGAAATAATTGTTGAATCCTGCTGCTTCTCGCGTAGATTTCTCAACACTATGTTCTTATTTACTTGTCGTGAATGCCAAAATAAAAATTTATTTTTATTTGTCTTACTTAAATTTCCAAAACACTATTTATTAAACTTTTCTAAATCTACCCTTATTTAATAGAGGTGAGAGAGTGAAAATAACATTGAATTAATTATATTTAAAAGATTGTTATTGTCATTTTGATACTAAAGTCAAATCTCTAATTTCTCTTCTTAATATATATTTTAGGTTGTTGTCAAATACGACAATTAAAAAGAAACGAAAGGAATACTTTTTTTTAGGGACGAAAGGAATACTTTTGTCATAAAAAAAAAATTAAATATAAATTTCGACCGGCGCATAAAACATATTTTTAAGAGGTCAAAATACTTTAAATCTAAGTCGAATTAATCATCATTTTTTTTCTTAAATTACGACGAATGTAAAAAGATGCTCTTTTTTTTGTTGTATAAACCGGATATTTTATTAAATCAAACAGCTGTACAAAAAAAATATGGAAAATTAGGGATAAGGACACAATCTGGAATATTTTTAAGTAACAGGACAGCTACATATTTTTTATAGGGAGAATGACAACTGCATAATTTTTATAATGGTAAGAACAAACAAATGAATCCCAAAATCGGTGAATCTTCCTGAAATGAATCCCGAAATCGGTGAATTTAATGAATGAATCCCGAAAATTAGTGAATTTAAATAATGAATTTTGAAAATTAGTGAATTTAACCAATGAATTTCTAAGAATGAATTTAAATAAATAATTTCGAACAAGTGAATTTCGACAATGAATAAATAGTTTTTCTTTATCGCAAAAGTTTAAAAGATCATCCTTCTACTCAATTGATGAAATATTTTTGTTCTTCTCCCTCATTCCTCAAAAAAAAAATATACAAAGGGGCAAACTTTGAATTTACATCAAGAGTAGTAAACTAAAATAGTAAAATTTCATGGACCAGATTAATCGCGTTTTGCATATCTATTTGCAATATAAAATTAAAAAAAAAAGGTCGTAGGAAGGCGTTGAGTGTTAATCGGTTGAAAAAAGATGCTCTTTGAACGTTGACATTTTACCCATTTAAAAAAAGAAAGAAAACACATTCTCGATTCCCTGAGTCTGACAACTCGACATTATTGATCCAGAAATTCGACAATTTAGCTTTTAAAAGGTTTCAAACAATCGAGCAGGAATCAAGAAAATAAACACAAAAAAAAAAAGTTTGGGGTAAAGAACAAATTTTTAAAGATGGCGTCGTTAACTGTTTCTCCCGTTTTGACTTCTCCTCGTGATGATGCTATTCTGCTACACAAAGCTTTCAAAGGTAATCAAAGACCTTCACTCGAATTGCACCTTACGACGAAGATTTTGTTTTCAATTTGTCGTTGATGCCATAGAAAATGGAGAATTCTACTAATTTAATTTTAATCGAGATCCAATTCTTCTCCTTTTCTTCCCATTAATTAGCTTTGCTGTAACGAAATTACGTCTTTGTCTTTTGGTTTCAATTTATTTCAATCATCATCGTGATTTAATGAATGGTTGCCTCCCGGCTTTTTTAATTCGAAACATCAGTGCAGGGTGTCTGATTTCATTCGTGAAAAAAACTTACTTTATGGACGATATAAATTATTGCTCCCTGATTTTTTTTCTTTTGAGCCTCCTAATGGTTTCTCTATACGTATTTGAACTGTATAGCAATGATTTGATATGGTGATAATAAACAAATTTGAATGCTCAATTTTATTATTTTGTGGAACGTGGATGGTGAAATTATTGTGCATCTTCAGAACAAGTTTTGATTTAGGCTGTACATTCCTGTGTGCGTGATTGGGGATAGGTAGGCACTTAAATGAGTGCCTCTTCTGAAGCCATACCATAAAGCTCAAATAAAGTTATTGGATTGAGGGATTTTATTTTCTTGAATTGTTTATAATGTTTATAAGATTCCAATGATGCTTTGCTTAATGTTTTGTCTGTTGACTGTGTGAATCAATCATGAATTTGCTTATATAATATCTGTGTGCTTCATGTCTAGGATTTGGATGTGACAGTGCAGCAATTATAAGTGTTCTTGCTCATCGAGATGCAACACAGCGTAGCCTAATTCAAAACGAGTATCGGACCATGTACGGGGAAGAACTTAGCAAACGGCTGTCTTCAGAGCTTAGTGGTGATCTCAAGGTACCACATGATTTTCGACTCTTAAGTCAAGTGTGTCTTGAAAGTTGGCTTCTATTGTGGTGTATATAAAGGGTGTCTGTACCAAGACACTGTTGCTACTATAAGGTGTCCTTTGGGTTTATTTATCAGAAGTTGGAGGGGAAAACTGTTCATCAAAACATTGCCAAGATAAAGACTCCGTGAATAGCTAGCATCTAATGGGGAGAAAGCTTCTGTGGTATGTGCTTTTAGTAATCAATCTGTACATACATCTGACTTTTATCTAAATTTTGCAGCGTGCAGTCGTATTTGGATGCATGATCCTGCGACACGTGATGCTACCGTAATCAGGCAGGCTCTTTCCACTAATATTGATCTTAATGCTGCTACAGAAGTGATATGCTCTAGAACATCGACCCGTATACAACATTTTAAACAAATTTACTATGCAATGTTTGGTGCTTATCTTGAGCATGAAATTGAGTATCAAACAACAGGAGATCACAAAAAGGTTATTTGTTATTCCCATTTGAGACCTTTTTGTGGAGGTGTATATGTTCCCTGAATAGCTTTATGTGAGTAAATTGGTATCCGTTAGACCTCAAGCTTATGCAATTGCAGGGCTCCAGAATGTAGCATCTGCATTCAGAAAATTTGATTTTTCATGTCTTTTTCGTATGGGTTTTTTGAGCTCTAAATTATTTTTGAACATTAATCTTGACCTGGCTTTCTGGTGTTTATTTTCAATTCAGTTGCTCCTGACATATGTAAGTGCAATACGCTATGAAGGCCCAGAAATCGACAGAGCAATGGTAGAATATGATGCTAAAGCTCTCTATAAAGCCGGAGAGAAAAAAATGGGAACTGATGAGAAAACTTTCATCCGAATATTCAGTGAAAGAAGCAGGGCACATTTGGCTGCTGTTGGTTCTGCATATCATAGCATGTATGGAAAATCTCTGAAAAAGGTTGCCTTTCTAAAATCTGTGTCCTACTCTTATTGTTAATTTATAAAGAAATAAGTAAATAAGAATATGCATGATTTTCATTATCTTCTAGGTTGTGAAAAGTGAGACATCTGGGCTCTTTGAGTTTGGCCTACTGACAATCTTGCGTTGTTCCCAGAATCCTGGAAAGTACTTTGCTAAGGTGATATTTCTATATCCGATTATCCGTTCTTCGTGTTGCATCATTCGCTCAAAAGTTCATTTCTCTGATTTTCAAAGTTAAATCTAATGTGTTCTTTACATGTATTTTATTTCTTATCAGACACAAAATGTCGCTTTAAGTATTAAATCCCAATGTCATTGCAACTTTGAATCCTTTACATCCAATCTGTTCATCTAACATTAAACATTGAATCATTTCAGGTGTTGTACAAGGCTATGAAGGGACTCGGTACCCATGATTCGGCATTGATTCGAGTTATAGTGACAAGGACTGAAATCGACATGCAATACATCAAAGCAGAGTACAGGAAGAAGTATGGAAAGAGTCTTAACGACGCGGTTCAATCTGAAACTTCAAGCCATTACAGGACCTTTCTTCTTTCACTTTTGGGTCCTAATCACTGATAAATGAAGGGAAAAAAAGGGCCTCGGCAAAACGATGCGGATGAGATTTCTTCTGCAAAGTATGCTTGTATGTCACCTCACCTGCTATATAAGTAATATGAAGATTTCATTCTGTTATCTCTGTCTATTTTCTTTTTTGCTGATATTCTTCCATTATCAGTGATGTGTGTACATTTTTTACTTTCCCGTTTTGGTTGTCAATATTTGTCTGTTTAACAAACTTGGAGTTGGATATGAATATCCCTTCACACTGTTTATTCCTTTATATATGTAATTTTTTCTGAGAGCTGTGCCATTAATTTTTAGTGAAACTAAGTCCGTCCAATTTTTTTTAAATAATAAAAACAAAAAAAAAAATAAAAAAATGAAAGAATGTCGTAGACAATAATCTAAAATACTTTTAATCAAAAAAAAATCTAAAATACTCCTTGACTACAATTAATGTGGTATTTGCAAAGTAATGAAAATTTGTTGAAGTAATAAAAAATTAAAGGTAAAAAATTGTAATATAAGTTTTATTGATAATCTAAAATGACCTATGTTAGAGAACAACGATGCTCAAAATTGTCAATAGTGAAATCAGGTAAAAAACCAGGTGATTGATCATTGTGAGGATAACCTAACTACCTTAACTGGGGATTTTGTTGATAGATTATAGCTAACCCAATGCGAGTTTGACTGTCTAAGTGCCAAGATGATTTGGTATAAAACTATTAACGTAGTTCTAAATTTGTGATGAGCGGATCCTTTTTATAGAACTCTGACGTGGGAGTGAAGGCGGAACAACATGTGATAAGGTAATGGCCAAGATCATGGAGCGGTTTGCTGGTCATGCCATAAAGAAGCTAAATCATAGGGCCATTATTATGGAAGTTACCTTCATGGGGTATTATTTACTAATTGGCCTGATTTCCCACCTCGAACACCTTAAGTCGATGGTGATGACATGCCCCGAGCTAAGAGTTTTGAACTGAGGTGATGAGTCTGCACCATATCAGCTGAACGAGCCGGGAGATGTTGCATACTTGACTATGTGTTCTATCTCGAAGTTATCTGAAGTGTAGGGCCCATTGTTGGGCTGAACTCCTTTGACCCAATTTGCTGAGAAGATCTTGAATTACCCAATAGGTGTCATATGTATGATGTCGGGTCATACTTACGTCAAAAGCCCCTCAGACCTGAACGAAGGTCGTAGTTCAGCTCTAATTGATAGTGATTTGACACAAGATGATAGGTGCGACCCCAACCGTTTCCTATTTTCCGGATGTATGATAAATGTTGTGAGATTTCAAATATCCGTTGTATATCATGAAAATCCTTATTGAAGAACAGTTTTTTTTGTTGAAAGATCTCTTAATAATGTCATCTTTGAAGAGTCGCTTGCCGGGTAGATTATTGATTCCGAAAGTAGTGAGATCGGGGAACACAAGTTCATCCTCCTTCCCATTTCTTCCCTTCTTGGGATCTAAGGGTTATCAGCTGCATTATCGATCCGGGGGTGGTCAGGCAGTGTGTTCATGGTAGCACACTTCCCATGGATGATCATTACGCCACCAGCCCGCTTGACTCTAACTTGTTGACCGGACATATCGGGATATGGCCTCGGTGAGTTACTTTGTGCTTTTTAACCTTTTTGATTTTAATGCTCTCTATGATTGACTCCTCTTTTCTAATCATGGCTTTCCTTTGCAGAACTTCCTTATGCAGAGGGAGATGTGTCAATGCCCAACGAGGACTCACAGCCGAGTTGATTGGTTTCAAGCAAGGATCTCCGACCTGGAGAAGGAGGATGCTTATGTTCGTAGGTCGCTCATCGAGTTGGATCAGTCCAAGCACGCTAGAGACAGGGCTGCTCGGGAAGCTAAGAAGGAACTTTGCGGCCTAATCGAAATTTATCAGGACCAAGCACGTAAGATCTCTTCCAAAGACTAATCTGAAGTTGGTCAGAGAAGAATCGGAGGACTCTCGCAAGAGAGCCTACGATCATGCCTTGGATATGATCAACCATCATCATGCCAAAGAAATTCAAGCATTACACAATACGTACACCGAAGAGGTTAAAGCCCTTCAGCACCGGCTGAAGGCTAATTAGGCAAAATCGGGCCCTGATGTCCCAGCAGGTGAACCTTCTTCTTGCGTGAGAATCTCAGCCAATCTTGAGGCACCACAGGGATTTTTTTTTAATTGAACTTTTCATATGGCCAAAAGGTTTTCAGGCCAATCCTGCAATGCCCTAGGCTTCGTCTGTGCGAATCGGCCCTATGTATCGAGCCCCCTTGTACTTCGGAGAATTGTCCCTCTGGCATCTTTCGTACTCATAGCTTGGCGCCTTTTAATCTTATGTATAGGTCGTAATAGGATTTTTCCGGTTAAGATGAATCTTTGATTTATCTGTAATCATTCGCTTTAGTGAGAAATTTGGAATAAAAGCCTTTTTTTTATTTCCCACATGAGTAACGAACTTACCTCCTTGTAAGTTTGTGGGAATCTTGTTTGTTGCTTGGGAGGTTGGGCCTTGATAATGATTTGCGCACTAATCCTTATGTTCTACATTTGATTTCTTGAAGAAATCTATGAATGAATGTTACTTTTGAGTTGACATGCCGCCTTTAAAATATATACATATAAGGCGGGAATACTTGTGTAGTGTCTCCATACGGTGTGGAAATCCGTGTGGCACCGTACAAATCATACAGTTAAACTGTGTGGTTTTGATCGTTTCACCCGTCACTTCACCTCAAATTCCTTCACCACACAAATATTTACCATATAAAGCCCCCCGAGTATACTTTTTTCTTCAGCTCTTGAGGCCATGAAAAGTATACTGTATGGAAAGTCCACTATATGTGGTTATTCTTGGATCGTTTTTGCCTGTTTTAAG
Source organism: Gentiana macrophylla (assembly GCA_026214975.1). Classification (NCBI taxonomy): domain Eukaryota; kingdom Viridiplantae; phylum Streptophyta; class Magnoliopsida; order Gentianales; family Gentianaceae; genus Gentiana; species Gentiana macrophylla. Next base: position 18,870 of record JAOBSW010000797.1, on the reverse strand, counting down.
GTTAATTTTGTGATATTCGTATGATAAATTGCTTCTTTTAGACTAGATTACTGTTGTGGTTTTGATATTTTGCAGATACGGTGAATTCGAGCATAAAAGACAATGAAAATGATCTAAAAAGAAGTCAAAATCATGGAGGCAGAAGAATCACAACTATGTGTGAAAAAAATGCGAAAACTATTCAGATTTTTTACAAGCACCGAAACATTCTGATTGGTGGAGAGCTTTCCATGTCATCTTCTCAAGAAAGCAACGTGACTTGCTTAGAAAAGGAGGAGCCACACACTAGAAGTGTTCAAGATTGATAGATATTTAATTTTTAAATATTTTCTTGATTAAATTAATTAATGAAACTTCCTAAATTTTGTAATTATCTTTTAATCTCTCTCCTAAATCAACTTAATCCCAATTTTTCAACGCCAAATATCGGACTTGTAGGCGTGAAACTTTATTCCCAATGTTCTACTTTTTTTTCTCTCAACTTTCCAAGAACAACATTTTGCTTAGGGCTCAAGAACGAAAAACGGATTGTGAATTTTTAGGTTTTATGCTATTTGTGAGACAATTCTATTTTCTCTCTCTTAAATATCTGTATATTATTTTATTTTATTTTTATGTCTCATAATGCTTAAATCCATGATTTTTATGAACTTTTTAATCATGCATGAGTAGATTTAATTTTCTAGGATTATGAATAGCCTGGTTGTAATATTCCGATTTTTGAGAAAGGGCAGACGTGTCTTTTTGCGAAAATAAAATATTGGGTTCGGTTCCTTTTTATTCGGAGTTAAATAATTGGACGTGTATATATATATATATATATATATATATATATATATATATATATATATATATATATATATATATATATATATATATTCGAGTTTATATATATATAAGAAAAGAAAATATGAATTTTTGGTAATAAGGGTGTTTATGGAAATTAAGGTTTTGTGGGAAGTGGTAATTAAAGGGAAAATTTGACTGATAGTCCCCATAACCTAATTACAAAAAGAAGCAGCCACATTTTCCTTCTCTTCTGCGCATTCAAGGAGAGAATCGAGGGTTGGGAGAGTTTCACCAATAACCGAAGCAATTCTTGGTTGTTTTCAGATCAGACGCGAGAGCGTTGGAATCGTCGTGAGGAAAGCATCGTCCTGATACCAGTTTGGTTGGCAAAGCTGCAGGCTTTTGTTGAGGTTTTGATCAGTTTTGGGGCTGCATATAGGTAAGAAAAACTATTCCTATGATTTCAATTCTTAGTTGTAAGGATTAGATCTTTTTTTAAGAAGTTTTGGTGTTAGAAAGATGAGTTTTGCTTTGGTTAATGACTATGGATGATATGGTGCTTTTAGATGAGGTTTTTCGTGCTTCACTGTGTTAAATTTGATGATGTTTAGTTGAGAAACGATGTGGAAATCGTGTTGAAGATTTTAGGGTTCTAGTCGAAACCCAGGTCGGACGGGCGTCTAGGCTTCTCTGGACGGGCGTCTGGTTTCTCTGGACGGGCGTCTGAGGTGTTATTTTACATTCAGGTTGTAGCTGTCTTAGGGTGGACGAGCGTCTGGGAAAGATGGACGGGCGTCCCAAGAAGTTCCAGACGGGCGCCCATCTCTTTAAACGGGCGTTTGGTTGTTGTTCACCTTATAAGTACGTTTTATCATTTCTAAACCTTTAAACGTGATATGTTAACACTGTATAAACTTGAACAAGCCTGAATTGAGCTTCTGATTCGTTCATTTAAAACACCGAATGTACTCTTAAAGGGAGTTGAAGTTCGGATCCGTCGGAAGAGCATGATAGGCTTGTGCTTTGATGAGTTAGCATTCATCAATGTCTGTGTAATTGCTAGGACTTGTCCGTGTCTAGTGGTCTGGGAGAGAGTAGTATGTGTGAGGGAGATTATTTGAAAACACTTAGGTGGCTAGTTAATCATCCTAATAATCAACGCATTTGACTAGTAAAAGATTAAACAACTTGTCCCTCTTGGCTGGCACCGTGCTAAATCGCGATGCATGTGCTACCTCTGAAGGTAGAGGAACTCAGAGGTCAAAAGACCCTAAGTGCGGAGGGACTCTGCTTTGAGACGCCAGCGCATGCTATCGGAGTCTACCTTTTCTAGACTTCGTGGATATTGGTGTGATCCACTAATATGTTGCAAAAGAGTGTTCCCGAGGTGGAAGAACTCCGTAGTCATAATGACCCTGGCACGGGAGGGACTCTGCTGAGGTGGATGCGCGTAGTGCCCTTGAGTGCGGTTGTAACATAGATAAGCTAAGAAGAAACGTTTAGTCAATTCATGTTGATGGACATGAAATGAACCCTAGATTGAGTCGGTCTCACATAAGCAACCAACTGATTTAAATATCTTATCCTTATAAACTACAGTTGATATCATAGCTTCTCTTTCTTATTAAGTACATTGTACTTACCTCAAATGCATGTTTTCTGTGTGTTTGGGGATGAGAAGACGAACGGGTTTTCGAGGAGGAGTTCGACGACGACGTTTGACGGCGCTCGTTGAAGACTTATCAATTACCGCTTTACTTTTACATTTGGATTACTTTTGACACCTTTGAGGTAGACTTTTGGTCTTTCGAGACGTGTAGTACTTTTCTTTTGGGATTTTCGTACTTTCTCAAATGTAATAAATTTACATTTCTCCGCTTTTAGATTTCTTTTCTATTCTTAAACGTTTAGAAATTTTATACCCGAGTTTTGCTTCCGTTTGCTTTTTGTTTGATACGACGTAGTAGAGGCTTACGTATAAAGTGAATTTACTTTTATTTTATACGTGCCGAACGTTTCATTTCCGGATAAGGACTCGGTGTCCGAACGGGCGTTATAGCTTGGTATCGTAGAGAAAAGCGCCCTTCAGGCTTCCTTTTCCTTTTAGATAAGCTTCTTTAGACCTTTTAGTAACGTCTGGTTTTCTTGATCATCGGGATGGTGTTCACGAGGACTGGAGCGGGTGCAAAGTCTTCCAGAGTTCGAGGGGAAAGTCCCGTACCGGTTGTAGGGGGTGGTGTAGTGAGGCCGATATCCCTATCCCGGCAGATTTTATCACCACCACCTCATACGGCGACACCATCACCGAGGTCTCATCAGAGTTTGTCACCCCGACCTCATCAGGAACGACCTCCGCGATGGCACGTGGGGAGTTCGGTTCAGTTCACCATGGTAAGTGATATCCCAGCTGGCTATGTACCACCACCTGTGGCTAGCGTGTACCCTCCATCAACAAGTCTTTTACCCTCCTCTTGTAGGTCATGCTCCTCAACCTACCGTACCACCTTCACCACGCGTTGATCATCAGCAAGGCGTTGGTTACCCACCTTTTGGTTTTCAACAACCCCAGTACCCTCCGCAGCCTCACCAGTTTTACCCTCAGGGATACTATCCTTACCAGCCTGTACCTCAAGCGAATCCGGCTTACCCTCCTCAACAACAAGACCCTACAAAGAGATACCTTATGGTTACCCACCGGTTTACCCACCAGTTAGACCGGCTTTTGAGCAAGCACCAGTTGTGGATTGGTACACAAGGTTAAGAAGGAATCGGGTTGAGAATTTTTATGGAAATGTGGAACATATGAAGGCAGAAGAGTGGTTGAGAGGTTTTGAAAAGGCTTGCAGGAATATACATGTCCCTGAGACGGAAATGGCACAGCTGGCAGTTAGTTTTCTGTTGGGAGCAGCAGAAGCATGGATTGATGCCATTCAAAGCAGTAATGGTAAGATAACGGACTGAGAAGGTTTTAAAGCTATGTTTTACAACGAATACTTCCCGGCTACGGTGCAAGCTGATAAGGCAAGTCAGTTTTTGAAGTTTAAGCAAGGTACTCAACACACGGTGACCCAGTACACCAATAAGTTTAATGAATTGGGGCGGTTCTACCCCGAGTTGATGAAAGTGGAGGAAAGGAAGATGGCTCTTTACAAGGATCGGCTTGGCTTATGAAATCCAATCGAGGCATGTTGGGATTTACAAATGAAGAATATGGTAGAGCTACTGAATACAAACTTTGGAAGTCGAGACCTTTAAAAGAGGGCTACAGAGGTTGTTGGGAACAAGAGAAGCTTTGGGACTAGTCAAGGGAATTTCAGGGGAGCACCGCAACGAATGTCAAGAAGACGACAACCCCACGGCACTAAGGCCCCGAGCAAAGCACCGCTTTGCTCTAAGTGCAACGAAATCACTCAGAGAGTGCAGGCAAGCGAAGATCTTGGTTGCTACGTGCAGGAGAGCTAGGACACTTTTCTAGAGCGTGTCCAAACAGAGGGAACAAAGGTAGTTCGAGTCAAGGAAGCGGAAGGAGCGGCCCAAGCCGACCGGTTCGAGTTTTTGCAGTTGATGCTGGTTTTGCGGAACCAGAGGATGACGTTATTTCAGGTACCATGTTGTTGTTTTGTTCTTTTGTTAAGGTATTTTATAGCGTGATTATTCATGTTGTAACTACATTTAAATAAATGAATATGCATCCTAGGTACGATAATGTTAGGAAACCTAGTGGTCAAGGCTTTGTTTGATACGGGAGCGTCAAATACTTTTGTGTCAACCAAGGTAGCTAAGAAATTGAATTTACCCTCAGAACCTCTAAGGAATACCTTGGAAATAACTACACCTTTAGGGAAGGTAACAAAGGTGACTAGGATGGTACCTCAAGTGGAAGTTCGAGTTGGACCTTACTGATGCAAGAGCGACTTCACAGTTTTGGACTTCTCGGATTTTGACGTAATCCTCGGAATAGATTGGCTATCCGAGAATTATGTTCACTTGGACCGTAGAGAAAGAAAGTGACTTTTAAAGTACCGGAAAATCGAGACAAGACGTATCAAGGGAATGTGTACAAGCCGTAAGAAGCGACATCCGATCATCTCAAGCAGATTAAGGCCATCGTGGCTTGTCGGAAGGGTTGTGAAGGCTACTTGTTGTATGCAGTGGATGTGGAACAAGTGAAGCCGAAGTTAGAGGAAACTCCTGTTAGGAAATCTACGCGGGAGCGCAGCGGAATTCAAAAATTTATTTCCTATCGACCCAAGATCGACTTCGTTTAAGCAATAAACAAACGAGTAGTAGACGGTGGTTACCTTGGTTGATCTACAAGATCGACGCTTTGACCGTCTAAGGAGAGTAGTTCTGCATAGAGCCGCCCAAGTGTTCGGCCTCTACCGCTAGTCCACACGAACGACCGCCGAATCCCATCATGGATTGCTATTGGAAAACTCCGGTTGCTAGACCGCCCTTTTCCCTCTCTCTCCAACTCTCCATAGGATGCTCTCTATTTTACACAAGAACTATTAGTTCTTGGAATTGTGTTGTACAAAAGAGCTTGACACCCACCTCTTATTTATAGTGTAGGTGGCGCCATCTTCTAGAGTGGAGGAGAAGAAAACCTTTTCCCAATAAAATAAGGAAAATATAATTGATTGATTTATCTCATTTATTATAATATCTTATATTAAATAAATCTAGGATATTGTCAATATCTTATATTGAATATTTCCAAGATATTGTCAATATCTAATATTGACTATCTTTATTTTATTACCATAAATCAATTTACACATGTGTATATATCACATATATATTACACATATAAAAAATCTATTATTATCATATATACATACATTGGTGCGCATCATGCAAATCACCAATTTGCAAATGTGTACACACGCATGTATTCATAATATATCTATATTATTTTATTTTATTTTATTAATATCTAATATTAATAATAGGTAATATCATTAATTAAATTGCACAATCCAAATGTATCACTTATACACATATGTAGCGCCACTCATCAATATAAGTGTATTTAATTAATCAACTTAATTAATATCTTGTATTATATTTATTCATAATAAATACATACCATCATATTAATTTACCACTATAACCTTTATAGTCTCGAGATAAACTTTCCTTATTTGGTTATCATCTATAACCACATTTTAATCCGGCCGATATTCATAAGTGTGTGACCCGATAGGCTTCCGAATATGTTGGCCGTAGACACAAAGCGCAAATTACTTAAAATGCCCTTCATGCCTAACGATCACGGGATAGCGTCTAGCAACACACCGTGACCCCAATCATCGGAAGAGTCAAATGCAATGACTACTACCTTTCATGTGAAACAGATTCTGATGTAACTTACAATCCTATCATTTGTAATAATATCCATCCATACGGTCGTTAGTCGAGTGTCAAAACATCAACGACCGTATCTTATAATCTGGATATCATGCTCTCTCGAAGTAACTCGCTTACTCCCACTTTGCAAAGATTCACGAGAGTAAGACATTCCTTATAAGAAGGCCATTTCGGATATTCGATCCCAATCATAGGATACGCGATTCCCGGACGACCAATCATGTATACTCCGCGTGCTTCAATAGCATACCCAATCACTACCGCATGATCGCCCGTGGCTGTGGGAAACCTCAATAGTGTCAAAGCATGACAATCCACACCGTGATGCCATTAAGACTCGGTCCAAAGGATAATTACACAACCGCCACATAGTGTGACACTTATCCGTGTAAGTGGGTCGATCTAACGTCGCATTCTCTAATACACGTCCACGCATCACGGTCCAAGTGTCTCTACACTTCGATAGACGAGATCTATCCCCGCCTCTAAAAGATGTAAGACATCTAATACGTGCTAGCCTGCTCATACTATAAATGCCTGCTTTAATAGTACATCGCCTGAGACATTTAAGTATCAAACTTATTAAAGTGATTAAAGATCTCATCAACCATAATCGCCTATCATGGTTTCTCTATCACGATTTAATACTAAGGACGTTATCATATAACAATTCACAATTGGTCCTCTAAAAGAACATATATACGACAAATGTAAAAGCCATTTAATATATGTATGAACATAAAGAAATAATAGAAATGATCCGACCGGTCGGATCCGGTCCAACCCGATTGGGTTTAGGACACTATTTCAACAATCTCCCACTTGGCCTAAAACCAATCACTCGTACACACAAGACCAAGTTGAAACACAAGAATCTCATGCAATACTCGTAACCAGCCCTAGCCATAAACGGATCGCTATCCGTGGGGACTCGAACTATCTTCATATCATGTTCCAAATGACCAAGTCAAAGGAATCGCCTCAACACACACACGAATCTCTCGACGAGACCACTGGTCCTTGCTTCAAGCAATGAATCCACTTACTATATCAACTATATAGAAAAGGTGGAAGAATCTGTACATAAGTTCGGGAATGAACCTTCTAGATCCATGTATCGCTCCCCGCCGCCTTTCTAAGGCACTACTTGTTTTGGCCTAGTTGTAGAATTTACAGTGACCCATAGGCTAGAACATTTCCAGCTCACTGTATCACTTATTCAAAGTGACTGCAAACCCAGACTGTAGCTCCCACTCGCCTTCATAAGACTCAGGATATACGTCTGTACAACTATGTTTATTTAATTCCAAGTTTCGATAAACTAGGAAACTTTCCTTAACTTGTTTAAGGATATTCTCGACATTCACCAGATTTACTTTCATACTTGCTCATGACTATTCATGGACTATGAACATCCGGCATCTCCTATAAGATGGTTCCTATCGCAGTAGCGAAGGAAACCTTCCATAAGCATCATCTTTCACCTTATCTTTAGGACCAATGTCCTAACATGGACAGATCTCGCGATCTATGCTAAACTTCTTTTAGCATCACATCTATATAGGTAAACTATAATCTAACAGCAGCTAAATCTATCGCTATAGATTCTTATTTCTAAAATAAGAACTGCTAATCCAAGTGCTTTAACAAAGACCTTGAACTACCAAACATTAATTGACTGTGACATGGGGTGATAATTCTCGAGATAGATATCTAATACCTTGCTCAAAAATCATAACACACTCCCACTATCCATCTTGCACATTAGGCATATCCTTCTTTTGACTAAATCAAACTCCTTTGATTATCAAACAAAGAAATCGTCTAGAGAAACTTGTTTGAGTCCATAAATGGATCTCGTGGGCTTACATATCATGTTAATGTCTATGAACATTGAGCTTTCTGCCCAATGTCTTCAACACTATCATATAGCCATGATACGAAGTTATAACAAGCATCATCTGAATAGAACTGGGCTCAGCTGGCAACATAAAGGTAATTACAAGGTTTACACCTCATACCCTTCAGCCGTCACTATAGCCTTATGGTAATCATATTACTATCTATGTCAGCCTTTTAGGGACGTTCCCCTTAGGTAAGACAGACTAGGTTCATAACCTGGTTGTCACTGATGGAATCTAATTCAGATATTATGGCTCCTGGCCATATCTCTCAATCTTGCCTTTCAAACATTCTTTCATTAGTCGTGAGATATTCATTCATCAAGATGAACATACCAGCAGCCCTTTCGGGCTTGAGGTTATCCACAGACTTATAGAACTTTTGTGTGCACTGAGCAGTGATCTACACCTCATCGTTATGCGGTGTCTGCTCACGTTCCTCTGGTTGAATATATCTTTGTGGATCTCAAACTGTTTTGAGATCTGATTCACTCCCACTGCTTTCTTTTGGAAGAAACACTTCCTCTGAAAGACAAAGACATGTTTGGAGACAAACACCTTTTGCTCCGCGGACCAAGAAATAATATCTAGCGTACTTGCTTTGATATTCCACAAAGTTGCATATGTCGTACTAGGCTCCAAGCCTTTCTGACTTTGCTTATGACAACTTCAAATCATCGGTTAAGACAAATTTGACATTATCCTCTTCCATATCTAATATGGAATTTATTCAACCCTTATTCTTTGGAACTCGGTTAAGTATAAGGGCACTATCCCGAAACGGGTAAGGGATACTTCGCATGGCTTGCGTCACACCTTTATCATATAAAGTGTTGTTTCCATTTTGGGAACACAATCTAATTATGTATCCCAAAGATGGTATCCTTCAAGGAGAATCTTATTCCTTTTCGCATTTACTTCAAACACCCTTCGTATTAATTACTTCAATCCAATTGGAGATTAATTCCTAAATAGCTCATCAATCTCATATTCATACTAGCTCGAACTTTTCGGGCTTTCCGAAATGTCGTACTTCAATAAGTACATTCAACTATTTCTAAAATAGTCATAGAGATTAATAAACAATTATTTGTGGCATTAATTGTCATAAGCCAACAAACATCGGTATGTTTAGGCTTTAGACAATTTTTCTAGATTTATAACCTTTTCTTAAAAAGGTATTTTAGTCCTCTTTGGATAAGATACGTATAACCCACATGATTCATAATCATATGGTTCAACATCATCAGAATGACGTTTAATTACACGCTTCCCTTCCAGAGAGATCATGTCCAGAACAACCACAAATATTAAGGATAACATCCATACAAATATTTAGTTGAGATCTCATCACATATATCAACTATATAGTGATATCAATCTAGTATGTTAGATTCAGTGACCTTCCAACTTTATCGGAATAACATTTATTCTTTACAATTGAATATGTCTACTAAATCCTAACAAATAATTGAAAGCATGTTCTTCATAAGAACCGGAACATAATAACATTTATTTAGTTCCCTTATCAGTTTACTAGATCCAGAATATGGTAAGTGTTACCACGTTTGCTTCACCTTCCATATCTGCATTTAATCTTTCTAATTCAATCACACTCGTAAGATATCTTATATCTAAGAGTTGACTTTCACTTAGATAGATTTATCTCAACTCACTTGCCTAGAATAGAAACTTCAATAAGTTCTCTATTTAAGCACATGCCCTAACTTTCCTTTAATCCTTCAAGCACTTGTAAATATTTCTTAGTGTAGTCTTCATAAGACTTAAGAAAGATCACAAGAGCTATGTCTTTGATTTCCTTTCATAAAGAAAATCTATAGTTTATTAAATAGTTTATTTAACCTTTTAAATCATATTTAAAACATTAACTATTTAATTAACCTTTAAGCAATGGTAGAATTAAGTCGATACTTAAATCTTATAATTTTGAAAACGACCTTTCCAAAATTAGAGTGGTCATTCTTATCCAACGTTTGAATTAATTGTCATCGTATGACTGAATGATCATCTTGGATCGTATCCAATATATGATTAATTCGTTGAAACTTATTTCAAATGATTCAATCATATCATGAGCTTCCACTTTCATTAATAATTAAAGTCTTGGTGCACTGCATCAAATATGTAGTCTCCTTGTCTCTAATTACTATAACGGGATTGCTCGTGTCATTACTTATTTTAAAAGGATTAAAATTACTTAACCATATTTGAGAACGTTTCTCAAAATGTAACAGTCATAATTTGGTTTTACTAATCGAGAATTAAACATAAATATAAAGTTTGCTAAAACTACAACCTAAAATGAAAAATAAAAGAGTGTTGTTGTTTATACATGCAAAATCAAAAATGGTCTTTTGGTTTATGATTTTGCTCCCACTAGTCAACTACTTCCAATTGACTTTCAAGAATTTTTTCAAAATTCTTTAGTGGCTGAGATCCCATCTAGTTACCTCGATTCCCGGCGGTGGTCGATCAACCAAGATAATTTCGATAGTAGGTAACTCTTTTACCATTCACATCTCTATGTGATTCTCGGTGGTTGACTAGTCAACTCTTTGGCGATACACATCACTATGTGTTAGTCAACCCTTGTCTCTAAAGTCGACGGCCCCGACGGTGGCCAATCACCGAAAGACTCTAGTCAAGTCATAACCCAATATTCACGAGATCTCATACGATCATATCTCAATAACGACGATATACCCGAGGTAGGTCAACTCCCGGCGGTGGTCGATCAGCTTGGATCCGAACACGTGCTCTTCACCGTCGTTATAATATTGGGAGACAATATTTCGACTTGATTTTTGTTGTGGAAGTATTTTCGTAAATTAATTCACTTAATTAATTTAAATCATGGTCTCATCAAATATATCTATCTCTATAGATACAAATCCTACACATTTATCAAGATCGTGCCTAGTCATGCATCTATCGTATCATATAAAATAAATACAAGCACAAAATAAATAAATGCGTAAAGTAACCGGTATGATCATGGACTTTTCCTGTGTGTGGTTTCGAATACAAATCGACGAAACCGCTGGTCACAATCTAAGGTAGAATGCAACCGCCAATAGGATCTTTAATGCGCCATTCTCCAATGGGATCTTTATTCTTCTTTCTTTGGTCTCCATCTTCTGCTCCATTCTTGTTACATTTAATTATATCTAATAAAATAAATACACCCGCCGCACACGAGAGGAGTCAACGGAATGGGATAAATGCGAAAAAATAAACTGAGTCACGCTCTTCATAACGGCCTGGGACAATTTTAAACCAACGAAAAATTAAATCATTCACATCTATCCTATCGGTTTGAGTCCATGATCAATCGAGTCCATATAATCATATTATATCTACTATATCTAATCCATACAATAAAATCTTATGAAAAAGATAAAATTAAAATTTAACTACTTGCGTCTTAATTAATCAATTAACATTTAATCTATTAAATAATTTTATCCAATCAATTAACTAATTAATATTTAATTAATTAAATGATTTAATCGAAATAAAATTAACGATTAATTTTAAACGATTTTAATTTTAATAAATTAGAACTATTCTAAAAATAAATCAAAATTAAAATTAAGTCTCTTTTGTTTCTTTCATTTTGATTCCTAATCAAAGGATGCCTTTGGTTTCTAAACTAAAATGCATCTTCCTAAACAAATTTGGCTTAGGCACAGCCACTTTCCAAAATCAAAATTTTGGAAGTGGCTGCAGCTAAACCTTTACAAATCAAATATTTGAAAGGCTTGGCTTATTCCAAATCAAATATTTGGAAAGGCCAAATAATTTTGGTTTAGGCACAGCCACTTTCCAAAATCAAAATTTTGGAAGTGGCTTGCAAGCTGCAGCTTTTCCCAAATCAAATATTTGAAAGGCTAGCTATTCCAAACAAAGTTTGGAAAGACCATTATTATTTTAATGCCATGTGGTATCCCAAATGCCCAAACTATTTGAACCATTGGTTAGCCACATACACGACACAACTAAACAAATGAGAAATTAACAATCACAACTATGAACCATATTGAATCACAAAATACACAAAACAAAAATTTGGAGATCCGCCAAAGATTGACCGGTCAACGATCGCCGGCGCAGCAGTCGCCTCTATCGCCGCCGCCGCCGACCGGCCGCCGCCGGTGGTGGTGCCGCCGCCAGCCGGACGAGCACCACCCGATCTACCTTTTTTTTTTTTTTTTTTTTTTCATGTATCAATTTTGCAAATCAAAATCTTTCATCTTTTAATTACGTGATTTAAATGATAAAATTAACTACGCAAAATAACATGCTTATTGCTTAAGCTCAAGTTCTCTCTCGATACCACTGCTTGTTAGGAAATCTACACGGAACACAAATGAATTCAAAAATTTATTTCCTATCGACCCAAGATCGACTTCGTTTAAGCAATAAACAAACGAGTAGTAGACGGTGGTTACCTTGGTTGATCTATAAGATCGACGCTTTGACCGTCTAAGGAGAGTAGTTCTGCATGATAGAGCCGCCCAAGTGTTCGGCCTCTACCGCTAGTCCACACGAAACGACTGCGGAATCCTATCATGGATTGCTATTGGAAAACTCCGGTTGCTAGACCGCCCTTTTCCCCTCTCTCCAACTCTCCATGGATGCTCTATTTTACACAAGAACTATTAGTTCTTGGAATTGTGTTGTAAAAAGAGCTTGACACCCACCTCTTATTTATAGTGTAGGTGGCGCCATCTTCTAGAGTGGAGGAGAAGAAAACATTTTCCCAATAAAATAAGGAAAATATAATTGATTGATTTATCTCATTTATTATAATATCTTATATTAAATAAATGTAGGATATTGTCAATATCTTATATTGAATATTTCCAAGGTATTGTCAATATCTAATATTGACTATCTTTATTTTATTACCATAAATCAATTTACACATGTGTATATATCACATATATATTACAAATATAAAAAATCTATTATTATCATATATACATACATTGGTGCGCATCATGCAAATCACCAATTTGCAAATGTGTACACACGCATGTATTCATAATATATCTATATTATTATTTTTTATTTATTAATATCTGATATTAATAATATGTAATATCATTAATTAAATTACACAATCCAAGTATATCACTTATACACATATGTAGCGCCACTCATCAATATAAGTGTATTTAATTAATCAACTTAATTAATATCTTGTATTATATTTATTCATAATAAATACATACCATCATATTAATTTACCACTATAACCTTTATAGTCTCGAGATAAACTTTTCTTATTTGGTTATCATCTATAACCACATTTTAATCCGGCTGGATATTCATAAGTGTGTGACCCGATAGGCTTCCGAATATGTTGGCCGTAGACACAAAGCGCAAATTACTTAAAATGCCCTTCATGCCTAACGATCACGGGATAGCGTCTAGCAACACACCGTGACCCCAATCATCGGAAGAGTCAAATGCAATTAATAATAACTTTTCTGTTAAAACGGTTACCGTGTAACTTACAATCCTATCGTTGTAATAATATCCATACGGTCGTTAGTCGAGTGTCAAAACATCAACGACCATATCTTATAACTGGATATCATGCTCTCTCGAAGTAACTCGTTTCATCGCCACTTTGCAAAGATTCACGAGTAAGACATTCCTTATAAGAAGGCCATTTCGATATTCGATCCCAATCATAGGATACGCGATTCCCGGACGACCAATCATGTATACTCCGCGATGCTTCAATATCATACCCAATCACTACCGCATGATCGCCCGTGGCTGTGGGGAAACCTCAATAGTGTCAAAGCATGACAATCCACACCGTGATGCCATGAAGACTCCGTCCAAAGGATAATTACACAACCGCCACATAGTGTGACACTTATCCGTGTAAGTGGAGTCACCTTCTAACGACGCATTCTCTAATACACGCCCACGCATACCCAAGTGTCTCTACACTTCGATAGACGAGATCTATCCACGCCTCTAAAAGATGTAAGACATCTAATACGTGCTAGCTTTGCTCATACTATCAATGCTCTGCTTTAATAGTACATCGACTTTAGAGACATTTAAGTATCAAACTTATTAAAGTGATTAGAGATCTCATCAACCATAATCGCCTATCATCGCTTCTCTATCACGCTTTAATACTAAGGACGTTATCATATAACAATTCACAATTGGTCCTCTAAAAGAACATATATACGACATAATGTAAAAGCCATTTAATATATGTATGAACATAAAGAAATAGTAGAAATGATCCGACCGGTCGGATCCGGTCCAACCCGATTGGGTTTAGGACACTATTTCAACAACTCCTATAGTAAGAGAGTATCCCGGTGTTTCCGGAAAGAGCTACCGGAAACATGCCGATAGGAAATCGAGTTTGAGATCAAGTTGTTACCGGGCGGCACCGCTTGCTAAGGCACCTTATAGGATGGCCCCGGCTGAATTGAAGGAGTTAAAAGCTCAACTTAAAGATATGCTTGAAAGGAACATAATTCAGCCCAGTACCTCGCCTTGGGGAGCCCCTGTGTTGTTCGTGAAGAAGAAAGATGGTAGCATGAGGATGTGTATCGACATTACGAGCAATCGAATAACCTTACCATCAAGAATAAGTACCCTACCAAGGATAGATGATCTGTTTAACCGATTGCGGGGCAAGAAAGTGTTCTCAAAGATTGACTTGAGATCCGGCTATCATCAGTTGAAGATTAAAGTGGCAGATATACCAAAGACGGCTTTCAGTACGAGATATGGACATTATGAGTTCATTGTCATGCCATTTGGACTCACTAATGCCCCATCTGCATTTATGGATTTGATGCAGCGTGTTTTCATGCCGTATTTGGATAAGTTTGTGATTGTATTCATAGACGATATCCTTATCTACTCAAAGGATGGAAAAGAACACGAGGAACACTTAAGGATAGTGTTGGAGATCTTGAAGAAGAATCAGTTATATGCAAAGTTTTCAAAGTGTGACTTTTGGTTGGATCGAGTTAGTTTCTTGGGTCATGTGATTTCTGGAGATGGTATTCAAGTTGATCCAGTGAAGATCGAGGCAGTTGAGAATTGGGCTAGACCTACCACCGTTTCAGAAGTAAGAAGTTTTCTTGGGTTGGCTAGTTACTACCGGAAGTTCGTACAAGACTTTTCGAAGATAGCTACTCCACTCACTAAGCTGACACAGAAGAATGTGAAGTTTGAATGGACTAGAGAGTGCGAAATAGCTTTTCGATTAATCGAAGAGGAAGTTGACTACGCCCCGCCTTAGCAGATTCGGAGATCTTTGATAATTACGATGTCTATACCGATGCTTCGGGACAGGGTCTAGGTTGTGTGTTGATGCAAGGAGGGAAAGTGATCGCCTATGCATCTAGGCAGTTGAAGGTGCATGAGAAGAATTACCCGACGCATGATCTAGAGTTGGCAGCGGTAGTTTTTGCCTTAAAGACCTGGAGGCACTACTTGTATGAAGTTAAAGCAAGGATCTTCACCGACCATAAGAGTTTAAAGTATTTCTTCACCCAAGAGAACCTGAATATGAGACAGAGGAGATGGTTAGAATTTGTAAAGGATTACGATTTGGACATTCAGTACCATCCGGGAAAAGCAAATGTAGTAGCAGATGCTTTGAGCAGGAAACCAGTGTTTGCAGCTTCCAGTGTTGAGGTAGTGGCAGAAAGACTAGATGGGCTGCAAATCATAAGCTTTGATCGGATCGAAGACCGCGCTTTGTGGCACCGTTGTTAGCAAGATCTCGAGTTGATGGATGACATTCGGGAGAAGCAAGACGAAGATCCGGTTTTGCTGATTTGAAGCGGGTTGCTGGAGAAGCCTACAATTGGTTACGTGCTAGATAAGAGTGGAAACCTGTGGTACCAGGATCGTCTGTGTGTACCTAATGTCGGCGGCCTAAGACAAAGAGTTATGGAAGAGGCACACAGAATTGCTTTTCCGGTTCATCCAGGTGCTACTAAAATGTACAAAGATTTAAAGGAAAGATTTTGGTGGCCCTCGATGAAGTTGGAAATAGCCAAGTTTGTGGCAGAGTGTGATGTTTGTCAGAAGGTTAAAGCAGAACATAGAAGACCCGGGGGAATGCTTAAGCCATTGGACATCCCTGAATGGAAGTGGGATAAGATTACGATGGATTTCATCACCGGATTACCTAGGACAAAGGGAGGGCATGATGCAATTTGGGTAATTGTAGATAGATTGACCAAATCTGCCTATTTCTTGCCATACAAAGTTGACATGCCACTGAAGAAGATGACGACACTATATCTGGATAATATAGTGAAGCTACACGGAGTTCCTATTTCGATAGTTTCGGATCGTGATTCGAGGTTCGTCAGTCGGTTTTGGAAGAGCTTACAAGAAGCCTTTGGAACTAAGTTGGATTTGAGCACGGCTTTTCATCCTCAGACAGACGGACAATCTGAGAGGACCATCCAAACACTTGAAGACATGCTAAGAGCTTGTGTTTTGGAGGTAGGCGGATCATGGGATGACTACCTATCAGTAGTAGAGTTTGCCTATAACAATAGTTTTCATGCAAGCATAGGCATGCCGCCGTTTGAAGCGTTGTATGGGAGAAGATGTCGGACGCCACTGTTTTTGGATGAAGTCGGAGAGAGACAGATCACAGGGCCGGAAATGGTTGAGCAAGCAAAGGAAAGGGTTCAGTTGGTCAAGAAGAATTTGAAGGCACTCAAGACAGAGCGAAAAGTTGGGGCGATGTTAGAAGAAGACCCTAGAGTTTGAAGTCGGTGATAGAGTTTACCTCCGAGCTTCACCGATGAAGGAGTGAAACGTTTTGGATGAAAGAAAGCTAAGCCCAAGGTATGTTGGACCTTTTGAGATCTTGGAAAGAGTTGGGACGTTAGCTTATAAGCTTAAGTTGCCGTAATCAATGTCGAGAGTCCATAACGTATTTCACGTTTCGATGTTGAAGAAATGTCGACAAAAGAACGATGTTGAAACTACGGTTGATCCAAATCTCCTACAAGATAATCTTGCTTACGACGAAAGACCTATCAAGATTTTAGACCGAAAAGAAAAGACGATTAAGAGGCGGATGATTCCCTTGGTGTTAGTTCAGTGGAGCAATCATTCACCCGAGGAGGCAACTTGGGAAGTGGAAAGCGACATGATCAGTGAGTTCCAAGAGTTTGTGGACTTACTGTATGTTCTAGTTTCGAGGACTAAACTCCCTTTAGGGGAGAGAATGTAATATTCGATTTTCGGAAAGAGGCGAGACGTGTCTTTTGCGAAAATGAAATATTGGGTTCGGTTCCTTTTATTCGGAGTTAAATAATTGGACGTTTATATATATATATATTTGAGTTTATATATATATATAAGAAATGAAAATCTGAATTTTGGTAATAAGGGTGTTTATGGAAATTAAGGTTTTGTGGGAAGTGGTAATTAAAGGGAAAATTTGACCGATAGTCCCCATAACCTAATTACAAAAAAGAAGCGACCACGTTTTCCTTCTCTTCAGTGCATTCAAGGAGAGAATCGAGGGTTGGGAGAGTTTCACCAATAACCGAAGCAATTCTTGGTTGTTTTTTGAGATCGAGACGAGGCGTTGGAATCGTCGTGAGGAAAGCATCGTCCCGATACCGAGCTTGGTTGGCAAAGCTGCAGGCTTTTGTTGAGGTTTTGATCATTTTGGGGCTGCATATAGGTAAGAAAAACTATTCCTGTGATTTCAATTCTTAGTTGTAAGGATTAGATCTTTTTTTAAGAAGTTTTGGTGTTAGAAAGATGAGTTTTGCTTTGGTTAATGACTATGGATGATATGGTGCTTTTAGATGAGGTTTTTGTGCTTCAACGTGTTAAATTTGCTGATGTTTAGTTGAGAAACGATGTGGAAATCGTGTTGAAGATTTTAGGGTTCTAGTCGAAACCCGTGTCGGACGGGCGTCAGGCTTCTCTGGACGGGTGTCTGGTTTCTCTGGACGGGCGTCGAGGTGTTATTTTACATTCAGTTGTAGTCGTCTTAGGGTGGACGAAGTGCAGGAAAGATGGACGGGCGTCCAAGTAAGTTCCAGCACGGGCGTCCATCTCTTTAAACGGGCGTTTGGTTGTTGTTCAAAGCTTATAAGTACGTTTTATCATTTCTAAACCTTTAAACGTGATATGTTAACACTTTGTATAAACTTGAACAAGCCTGAATTGAGCTTCGATTCGTTCGGTTAAAACACCGAATGTACTCTTAAAGGGAGTTGAAGTTCGGATCCGTCGGAAGAGCATGATAGGCTTGTGCTTTGATGAGTTAGCATTCATCAATGTCTCGTGTAATTGCTAGGACTTGTCCGTGTCTAGTGGTCTAGGAAGAGAGTAGTATGTGTGGGAGATTATTTGAAAACACTTAGGTGGCTAGTTAATCATCCTAATAATCAACGTGCACTTGACTAGTAAAAGATTAAACAACTTGTCCCTCTTGGCTAGGCACCGAGGCTAAATCGCGATGCATGTGCTACCTCTGAAGGTGGAGGAACTCTGAGGTCAAAAGACCCTGAAATGCGGAGGGACTCTCTTGAGACGCCAGCGCTATCGGAGTCTACCTTTTCTAGACTTCGTGGATATTGGTGTGATCCACTAATATGTTGCAAAAGAGTGTTCCCGAGGTGGAAGAACTCCGTGAGTCATAATGACCCTAAGTGCGGAGGGGACTCTGCTTTGAGGTGGATGCGCGTAGTGCCCTTGAGTGCGGTTGTAACATAGATAAGCTAAGAAGAAACGTTTAGTCAATTCA
>JAOBSW010001112.1:0-217791 GCA_026214975.1 Gentiana macrophylla | reverse complement strand
TTGAACGCCTGCCCACTCTTCCATACAAACTTCGATCGGGCCGAAAGCCAAGATCGACGCCCGCCCTTCTTTAAATTGACGCCGCCCAAGCAATTTCATCCAAACTCAATCAAAAATATCATCCTGGCCGCCTGCTTGAACGGTAGACGCCCGCCTACACTGCTCGACGGGACTTGGACGCCAGCTCAGCTGGCTTTGAAACTTGATTGCCCTCATCTCTATCTCTTTTAATTCAATCCAAATCCATCATTATCTCTTCTTCATCATAAAATTGCGCTTTATCTTCTTTGATCATCTCTTGAGCCTCAAATATGTATCTATAACACATCAAAACATCGCAAAATGTAATATCATCCAAATAATCATAAAATCACCATTAAAACAACAAAATTAACCTATTTTATGATTAACTCGTTAAAAACCTCATTTACTCAATACTTCCATTAAACACTGCTTCTTATGCAATTTATACTGAATATGAGGGAAAATATCATAAATTATAGCGTTATAAATCGTATAAATTCACCTTAACAACTCCCCACACTTAGCTTTTGCTCAGTCCCTTAGCAAAACAAGACAAAACCAAGGCTCGGGAAAAGATAGACATCTCAAAGACATATACCACATATGCAATAACTTTAGAGGTTCACCCCGGTGTGTGTGCAAGCCATAGAAAACTTCCACTAAATCTAAACTTGAGAAACTCAAAGCAAATCTAGCTAATACCCCTCGTAGACTAAAGAATAAGTGACACTCATAAGATGTACTTTACAAATGTAACATATCCCTAAAAGGATGATCGAATATATCTAGGGCCTTTCTCGAGATACTCAGAGGATAATCCCTACAAAGATATCCATCGCTTTTACCTGGGGATAAGATAGACGATAACTTAGTCTTATATCCATTTCATACCAATTCTTTTATAAGTTGATCTAATTAACTTCACTTTTAAATGCACATCGTAATGAGCTATTGCCCTCGCCATAGCAGTAATAGGATATTCGAGATATACCCTACCTTACTCAAATCATAAGGCATCTTTTTCTCGACTCGCCGTGAGCTTTTAGTCATCATAGTGGTATAGACATAATGTGGTATACCCTATCGCACTCAAATCATCGACTAGCTTCCGACACACCCAATTAATACATTTTGAGATCAACTTTTCCATTTGACAATAAGTCACGTGTTACTTATCACATTCAAACCTTAGATATTCATAGTATAACATACTGGATCTAAATACAAACTATCATAAATCTCAAGATATATACGTAGCACTAAGCACATGACTTAAAAAGAAATCAAAATCACTCATTCAAAAAGGGGTATAGCTTTATAAATTAGCTCATCATTCACTATGGCTCGTGAAAAATAGATCTCAGTGAAACAACCGATTTATCAAACATATGACATATAGCTTAGATGACTATAAAAATAACTAACATTGAACTCAATTGCCTACTCGACAAACAAAAAAATATCGGAAAATTTTGAAAATTCTAGCTCATTTTGCATAGAAACATAACGAATTAAGCAAATGAATAGATACATATAAACCATTCCTCCCCACACTTAAAGATCAACATGTCCTCATGTTGTGCGTAATGAAAGAAAAGATAAAAGACTTAGCCGATTTCAATCGATACTCAATCGATGGTCAGCCGAGCCTACGTAGTGACAATCAACTCGAACTATACAATGTAGCTCGACAAAACCGCTAAAAATATACCTGCATTACTAGACAAACACGGAAAAATCTCGGGAAAACGGGAATCATACCAAAGTGAAAGGATATATCAAAACGAAGAAAATCAAAAGATGAAACATTCAATACAACCAAAAGTGGAAACAGAGCGTAAAATGAAAGTACGGACGCCTTATGGCTTACATGATTCAATGGAAAATAAATCAGAGTAATATCAAAAGTACAACGAACCAAGTAAGGAAAAGTATCAATAATACACAACCATCGATTTCCAGACAAAGCAAACGAAATGGAAAAATAAGATCGTGGCTGCCCCGGTGCCGCAGTAATCATCACCGGAGGTACATAAGCCGTAGGTAGTCGGCGAAGGTCCCGGCCGTGGAGTGGTAGCGCCGTAGCGCCGGTGTCTCCTCCTCTCATCCTCGTAATCTTCCTTCTCAACTCAAGCACCTCTTCAATCGCCGCCGATCTCATCATGGAAAACATAATCCTTCGTGCTAGGTTCAAGATCTTCGCCCTCGGTGCCGGTCTTCGCCGATACACTTTAATCGCCAAAATGTTGTTCTGTGTATCCCGAATATCACCCATCCATTCCTCGTAAATCGCTTGCCATGCTCAACCGCATCCTCGACCGTGGAGATAAAGTAGAAGCGAGGATGCTCGAGGCGGTGCCGGCGATGAACCTCGCTCACGTGGTGCCTCCGCCTCGCAATGTCCCGGAAGACTTACCCCGCTCTCTCCTAGATAGGTCTCGGTTCTTCGGCTCAGATCCGCCTATACTCAGGCACACCGCATCAATGCACAAATCGTGAATCGTGGGGACAATCAAGCTCCGCGTATAAACCTTCTCGTTAATAGATATCTCATCGCATAACGCTTGCCCCACATTCACATTTAATCCAAACGCCAAAGCATATAACATACCTAGGTCACCGATGTGAAAATGTGTCGATTGTTCTTGGGCAACAACCGACTCAGATGAACTTACACTCGACTTTCCAGCCCTCCGCCCGTGTAGTGGTGACCAACTCCTTCCGGTCTCCACCCGGTCTCAACGCCCACGCCACAACCGGGCAACCAACCTCAACTCCTCCAAAGGATCTCGCCCCACACTCGCCTATGAACGATCTCTTCTTTATAATCCCGACCTCAAAAGACGCCAAGTTATACTTCGATTAATCACATCCGCGTAAAAGGAACTTCCACCCTCGAACCACAACCACTCCTGCCTCCAAGTCGGTCTCCGAGCAATTAGCATAAAATTCTTAACTAGGGAATCGTTGACTCCAGGTACTGTGATAGTCATCAAAGCATCCCATTTCCGGTCCTTTAACAACTTGACGAACCCCGGATCTACCTTAGCCTCCATCGTAGCCCTCTCAATCAACATAGTCCTAGAAAAATAATGTTTGGTATAAGCGCCGTGGGCTCTAGATTCACAAATCTACGAGGCATAGGCATAGGGGCTACGGTCTTCGCTTCTTCCTAGTTGTGCAGCCTTTCAGGCTCACCTGGTTCCTCCTCCCGAGTAGCATCCACGCCTTTTCCTCAACTCTAGATGACCCGCCACCTCGGTGAGCCCTGGCATCCTTACCAATGGAATATCATCATCCGCCTCTGCACTCGAGGTAGGCTCATCTCTCAAAGTTGCCCTCGCTTGGGTGGCCCT
The DNA here is from genome assembly GCA_026214975.1 of Gentiana macrophylla. Lineage (NCBI taxonomy): Eukaryota > Viridiplantae > Streptophyta > Magnoliopsida > Gentianales > Gentianaceae > Gentiana > Gentiana macrophylla. The sequence goes on along the minus strand of JAOBSW010001112.1, from coordinate 214,411 downwards.
GGTGAGGTTGCTCTCTAATGCTAACACCTCGGTTTGGATCGATTAGGTCGGGATCAAACTCCCACGCTTCTTCCTGCACTCCCGGCCACATCCTTACCATGCCTCTTAACCACCGCTTTCTTATGGACCATGATGAACTAAAGCTACACACAACAAACCCAATCCCAAAATCAAACAAAACCACCCGCTTATCATTCAAACGGGATTTCCAAACAATCCAACACCAAACCACAACAAACCACAATGCAGCCCATCCAACATCATCCATCAACATCCCAAATCACCAAACCAACAAAAAAAGAACAAAAACAAGAAAAAAACAAATAAGTGGAGAATATATAGAAAAGAGTCGACTAAAATCGAACTCAAAAAAACGTGAAATAACCTAAGAAAAGTTGATAAAACTTACCAAATAAGATGATGGGATGATGATAAAACGGATTAAACGTCCAAACAAAGCCAAATTGAACCTAAAATCGGATTTTTCCTCAAAAATTCGGACCAAGTATACCATCAATCGAATTAATGGGCGCTTGTTGAGGATTTGGAGTGGAAAATCGAAAAGAAGGGATTGAGAGCTTCTTGTGGGACTTTAAATCGCCCAATTTGGTATGTAAACGAAGATTTTAGGCAAAAGAGGTCAAGAGTCGGTTTTTTATGATTTGAAATTCAAAAAGTTGAATGTTCATGCGGGTTGAGGGGTATATATAGCAGGGTTTGATGCTCGCCCAACTCGTGGACGGGCGCTCAGTGAAGAAGATATGAACCGGACGGGCGCCCGTTGTATCGACGCCGCCCAAGCGCTCAAATTACATACATGATTGGTGGAGAATTCCAGCACGGGCGCCCAGTGATAATGACGCCGCTCAAGAATTGGTCACGGCGGACGGACGCCCGCACTTCGACGGGCGCCCAAGACGTAAAAAGAAAAATTATAAAATTTCATACAATTTAAATTCAAATTTGCATTTTCTCATTAAACTTAAATAAAACTTCAAAAATACAAATGAAAAACGATTTAATTACATAAAATCACTAGAAATAGGTAAAAACAATAGAAAAAAGTGGGTTGCCTCCCACCGAGCGCTTTTCTTTTACGCCGCTTGTTCGACGAAACAACCTAAAAACGCTTAGTCGTCAGAATTTCCGACAAATCCACCACCGGATAAGACGGCGGAGCATGTCAATCGCCGAGGGAAGTCATACTCATCCCGCAAACCCCGCCTCACCAAATACGCCAACACTCGAAAATGTTCACTTTGCAAAGACTAGCGCTAAATCACAAAGATCGGATCATTCATGATTGTATATGGACGCCCTAGAGCCGCTCGCAACTCCTCCGTAGTAAAGTCTCCACCTCCCAACATCGGGAACAATAAGAACATAGGTGACAAATTCGATACGGGTACTAATATCAAAGTCTACGCAAAACTATAGTCCCTCCCGGTCCGTCATCTACAAAGGATGAGTGGGATCCTCCTAAGGAAAGATAACTCCTCCGGTAGAACTCCAAAATCCATATCTAGAAAGCACAAATAATCGAAAGATATAAACAAAAGCAAAACTTAGTAAACTAAACTTAAATACTAAAACTACAAAACATAAAACAAAACAAATAATATAACGATATCTAGGTTGCCTCTAGTGGCGCTTTTGGTTAATGTCGTTAGCTCGACAATCGCTTAGAGCTCACCGATCAAAGATTTGACTTTTCTCGCCACCCACTACCTCGCCTAAACTTGGGTCCAGAGTTCGGCCGCAGAAACAACACTTAACACACGGGTGAAATCTTTGATAGCTTTCAAACACGCTTAAACTTCCCCATGGTTGACTTCTTCTTCTTCTCGAGTCTTCATGACGCTTCAACCGACGCCCTCTCATACTCTTCCATATCCCAACTACCACCAGAACTTCTTCAGATCGACCACTACCGCATCCTCTCGAAAACAAGTAGGGTGAAAACTCGCCAAATTCTTTGACTTCCTAGTACCACACCCGAGGATATCGAGGAAACGAATAATCAAAGGCTTTTCCTTGGGTTCACCAATGTAGTGCTTACACCTTTGACCATTTACTTGAAACGGTTGGTCACCATAACTCGTAGTTCTAAAACGCCCAGAATAATTTGGAGAATCTCAAAGTGACCGACCATCGTGTTCCTTAACTTTCCAGAAACAAATGTAGCCTGGAATTATACTGTATGACTTGTTCCCACTTGAAATTCTTTTCTTCTTAATCTTGGCGCCATGGAGGAGTTTCATCTTATCTTTGCCGATCCCGGCGCTGTAGGCCTGAGTCCGAATTGCCCAACTCATGCAAATCAAGGTAATGATGCTTACTACACAAGATTGGGAATCAAAGTTCGTAAAATTTGTAGCCCAATAAGCTCTATGCTCTAACTCGATCGGTAGATGACATGGCTTACCATAAACCATTTGATATGGAGATGTACCCATGTGAGTCTTATAGGCGGTTCTCAGATGCCCATAAGACATCATCCAATTTCAAACTCCACTTTTTTCTATGATCATGGACCGCTTTTTTCCAGATTTTCTTAATGCTTTGGTTGCTTCTTTCAACCTGACCACTAGTCATAGGATGGTATGGTGTACCAGTCTTATGACGAACACCATACTTTTCAAGCACTTTCTCTAGGGGTCGGTTGCAGAAATGTGTCCCTTCATCACTGATCAAGGCACGTGGACATCCAAATCTCACAAAGATGTTCTTCTTTAACAATTTCATGACCGTCTTATGATCATTGTGAGGAGTGGCTTGAGCCTCTACCCATTTCGACACGTAATCCACGCAGACTAAGATGTATTTGTTACCACAAGATGATGGGAATGGTCCCATAAAATCGATACCCCATACATCAAAGACTTCGCATTCTAGGATGGGTTTCAATGGCATGTCGAAATGCCTTGTTAAGGTTCCGGTTCTTTGACACCGATCACAAGCTTTACAGAAAGCTTCTATATCTTTAAAGATCGTGGGCCAATAGAAGCCGGATTGAAAGATCTTAGCAACGGTTTTCAAGGACCAAAGTGACCGCCAAAATCCACTGTGGCATTGCTTCAATAATATCGCGCTGTTCGGATTCTCGAACACATCTTCTAAGCGCACTCATCTTTACAGATCTTAAAAGATAAGGTTCATCCTAAACGAAGATTTCAAATCGAGAAGAACTTTTTCTTCTCCCGATAGGACAATTCTGATCGAGATAACGGAATGAAGGTAATTGACAATGGAAGAATACCATGGAACATCCTGAGGACAACCGCCGATAAGCATGATATTCTCCGTGAGGAAAGTAAAGATCTATAGCATATGGATCATCATTTTCCTCACTTAGCATTCTCGAAACATGATCCGCCACGACGCTTTCAACGCTTTTTTGTCTTTAATTTGAACGCCAAACTCTTGTAGGGTCAAGATTCAACACAAGAGGGCGCGTTTGGCCTCTTTTCTTAGTCATCGATACCGCAGCAGCAATGAAGTGATCACCCACACAATCACTTGAGCTCCTAACAAGTAACTACGTAAACTTGTCCATAGCAAAGACTACGCCAATAATTCCTTTTCGTGAGTAGTATAGTTAACTTGAGAGGATTCAATGTGTGATCAAGCGTAATAGATTGGCTGGAATTTCCTTGATTCTTTGTCCAAGAACAAAGACTAATCGCATAGTTTGATGCGCCGCACATAAGCTCAAAAGGTAGGTTCCAATAAAGCGATATAAGAATTGGAGCAGAGATTAAACGGTCCTTAAGCTCCTCAAACGCTTGCTTGCAATCCTCATCAAAATTGAACTCAACGCCTTCCTTAAGTAAAGTAGACAGGGGCTTGGCTATCTTGGAGAAGTCTTGAATGAATCTTCAGAAACCTACATGTCCAAGAAAGCCTCTTACTTCACGCACATTCTTAGGATAACTCATCTTCTCGATAACTTATACTTTCGCCTCACAACTTCTATACCTTTGGCGGAGATTTTGTGGCCAAGAACTATTCCTCATCAACCATGAAATGGCATTTTTCCCAATTGAGCACTAAGTTCTTTTCCACACATCCGATAAGACTCGGTCAAGGTTGTCAAGACAATCATCAAAAGATCGACCAAAGACCTCAAAATCGCCCATAAAGATTTCCATACACTTTTCTACTAGCCCACAAAGATAGCCAACATACATCTTTGAAAAGTAGCTTCTGGCATTGCAGAGATTAAATGGCATTCATCAGAAAGTAATGTACCATAAGGGCAGTGTGAAAGTGGTCTTTTCTGGTCACCGGATCAATGGGTATTTGAAAGTATCCTCGAATATCCATCCAGAAGCAAAGAGAATGCGTGTCCCACCAGCGCCAAGCATCCGGGTCAATGAATGGAAGGGAAAATGATCTTTCATGGTTACCTCATTGAGCTTACGATAATCGATGCAGACTCTATAACCAAAGGACAAGTCTCAACGCTTATTTCCTCTCCCGCCTCATTCTTCTCAATCGTAATTCCACCTTTCTTGGGAACTACACCTGAGTCGGGAAACCCATTCACTATCGAAATGATGGCATAAATGATTCCCATGTCCGTAAGTTTGATGATTTCTTTCTTAACCACCTCTTGCATATGAGGGTTGAGCCTCCTCCTGGCTATCTAACATATTTCGCACCCTCATTAGTCTTGATCTTATGCATACAGATGTCGTGAGATATCCTCCGATATCTCCTACTTGCCACCCAAAGGCTTTTTCGCTTTTCCTCAAGACGTTGATTAATTTCATTTCCTCTAAACGAGACAAATTTGGCAGATATAATCAAAGCCAAGCTTGTCACCTTCTCTTATAAACACATACTTAAGATGTTTAGGCAACGGCTTCAACACCAAATCTGAGCTGGGGTCTTCTAAACTTGATTTGAGCTTCCACCTTTCAACTCAACATCGCTGAAGTTTACTTAGCGGTCCCACCGCCAAAGCTTCTCCTTTCAACAACTCATCCTTAAATTCAAATTTCTAATCGCTTTAGACTTACCACACCATGATTATTCAAATTATCAACCAATCGCCATACTCGGGCTGTTACAAATGGCATGACTTGCTTTTCCATCAAATCATCGGGTCATCAGACGATCCTCAATGGAAAACCGGTTGAGGACCGCAGGGTATTTGAGTGGATCTCGAGACATTATAGCTCACCTCTTGATCACCAACACGTATCGCCACCGCCCACCATCGCAGCTCAATAAGGGCTTTAGTCAGAGATGTAAAAGGTCTTCCAAGAATCGTGGACATTTTCATCTTTTTCAATGTCTAAAACGCACTGCATTAACGGAAAGGTAAATCATCGATTTGAACTAGTACGCCTTTTAAGATTCCCGATGCTTTCTTAAGATCTATCGAATTGCAAATCATGGTAGTGGGTTCTAAAGATCAATTAAACCCACCGCTTGCAATACGACAATGGCATGAGACTTATAGATGCACCTGTGTCACACAAAGAGTTAGTAAAGACCAGCCTCCCATTAACACCGTAAGTACGAACTTTCCAGTGGTCACCTCTCTTGGTTGGTAGGTTTACATAATTGATCATTGAACAATCCTCACCAATCAGCCTCCATGTCCGACAACCTCCTTTTGAAGAAACAACATCCTTGATAAATTTTGTATACTTAGGCATTTCAACCAAGACCTCTCGATAATGAAAGATTTACTCTTGAGTATTTTTCAAAGATTCAAAGACCTTTCGCACTTCTTATCTTCACTCAAAGGGGATGTTGCTCTTCCTTGGTGGAAATGGAATCTTTCAGTCATTCTCGTAAAAGACTTTCTTTGAAGATGCACTCGATAGCTTTGTCTTCCGTGATCCTTCCACCGAACAGCCTTTTTTCAATCTTTTTTATTAGTCGTGGATCACCTCCCGACTCACACTTGATTCTTCACTCTCGTGATCACCACCGAGGACTTCCAATTTTTTCACCTCTCGTGGATCGACACCGAGTATTCTCTTTGGCCAAGGGAGTGTAGGTAGCTAGCTTTCCCTCCCGCCTTATCAATGGCAGAGGGGCTAGTGGTTTCCGGTGGGAAGGACCACTAATTTGAGTACCGCTTAGATTCATTGCACCGCCTCCTCTCTACCATATGGAATTGATGGTACGAGGTCAAGACATTGGCCATTGTTCAAGCTCGGTTTGAGCAACTTGACCGCCTTTTGATTTTTCTCAAGAAATCGGGCCACCTTGGGGCTCAGAGGCTAACTGCTCACCAGCTGTCTGATTTGCCTCTCAAGGTTCTTATTTGTAGTCATCGAGTTGGATACTTTTATTTTGCTCCTCCAATTTAGCTTCAAGATTGTTATTTGGGAAGGGGCTTGAGAGTTTTGGAAATTTTGAGAATAGGGTCGGGTCAATGACTTTGGATGCAGGATTAGAATTACGGGCAAATTCTCGATTGAACCTTTGATTAGAATTGAGAAATTGGAATTTGCCCGAGGAAAACCAGGTTTCTCATTGAAGTTTTGATTCGATTAAAATTAGAATTTGGATTGAAACTTGAAGATTGATTGAACCTTTGGTTTTGAGATTATTCTAGCCGTAAAACCGATTGAACCTTTGATTGTTCTCGCCATAAAATGCATTTACTTCAAAGATTCGCCTGCTCATAGACGTAATCTAGATGTGTGCCCCACCTCGCCACAATTCGACATGTGACTTGATTACACCGCCCATAATCATGAAATGTGATTCACTTGATAAGGTGCAGGGGGATTGAATTGACACTCGCCACCATGTGGCCACCGACAACAAATTTTACAATATAGAACCTGAGGGTTCTGTGGAAAAGAAGAAGCTTGATTCGTCTGGTTAGAAATTTGAGAGTTGCCATCCGCTCAGAGCATGGCGATCAAACTTGCATGTTGACTTCCTCAACCTTAAGAGGAGGAGGCGCTTGAATGGCTTGATAAGAGGGGGCATAGTTGTATTTGGCAATGTCCTCGAACAAAGGCTCACCCTCATCATCATGCTTTCAAAAACGCCCCACCAGATGAACTATTGACCATGCCTTTGTAAGCTCGGTCAATCCACTAAAGAAAGTGTTGACTTGCCTTTGCAAAGGGCAAGCCATGGTGGGGACACTTCCTAAGCAGAGACTTGAATCTTTCCAACAATCGAAAAGGATTCATTCTCTTTCTCGTAGAAAGTGAATATGTCGCTTAAACACTCAATGCCTTTTGAAGGTGGGAAATATTGACTTAAAAACTCTTTTTCAAGTTCAGCCTGTGGTAATAGATTCAAATGGAGAGAAGTATACCACTTTTTAGCTTCTCCCTTTAGAGAAAATGGAAACAGCTTCATGACAGCATCCTCACTTACTCCTTGATGCGTGTAGTACCGCATATCTCTAAGAACGATGTAAGTGAGTATGGGATTCTCTGACCGATAATCGTGGAAAATAGATGCATGCCGCATCATCCGAATAAGTCCCGGCTTTAGCTCGGGCGTCCGTGCGCTATGGCCGGGATAACAATAGCCGGGTTGACTTTGACTTCGCCGGCATGGCGAAGTCCGCCAACGACGCCTATCCTCCTCAACAACATGATTATGAAGTTTTCGAATTCTTCGCTAAACGATCCTCTAAATCTTGATCGGCTTCTTCGAAAGAGCCGCAGGACGGATTTTCCGCTGCTTGGCGGACTATGGTCCGCCTCTAAGTCGTGGTATACAAGAATGGTCCTTCTCGACTTCGAGTTTGCATAAACCAACCAAAATCGTGGTTGAAACCTAAAACTAAGAATTTAAAACCTAAACTAAAAATTAAAGCCTAAGAAAAGAAAAAGAAATAAAATTTGTTAAGATAGGAATGTATTTGACGCCCGTAAAACTAGACGGGCGCCTCGCTTAGAAATTGAATCTAGACAAAGCGCCTGAAGTCCAAACGCTAGTCTCGATCAACAAGAACTGACGGACGTCCAAATTGATGGACGCCGTCCAACAAAGTTAAAAATGATTCAGAGTTGAAAAATTTAAAACAGACGGGCGTCCACTGGTCTAGACGCCCGTTTGGAAGCAGAAAAACGAAGCAGGAACAGAGAAAAACAGCAGGAAAAAAATGGGGAAAAAAACAGAAAGACAGAAAACAGATAGAAAGAAAGAAAGTCTAATCCTAAGGAGATTGGAGAACTATAAAAGAAAAACTATGAAAACCCTAATAACCTAAACTATAACTAACTAGAAAAAGAAAGATTAAAAACAAAGAGAATAAAAACTAAAGCAACCGTCCGGTTCCCCGGCAACGGCGCCAAAAACGTGTCACGGATTTTATTAACAAGTAATAAATTTATAATCCGATATACCTCAAGTGCAAGAATCATAGTAAAGAGGTTGATACCGGGTCGATCTTACGGGGAATCGGAGGTTGTTAACTCTAGTCTTTATTCTAACCTAACTATGTCACGATTACTAAACTAAACAGATACGAAAACAGTAAATAATTCACAGGAAAGATAACAATAACGTAAACTGGACAGAAGATCAATGACCTAAAGCCAGAAAAGATAGTTTCGAACCAATTTAAACTAAACTAAACCTAATATGCAATAAAAGACTAACTAAGCTAAGCAATTCTAGTTCAAGGGATTTTAAATCAATAAGTTACTTAACTAACGAGCAATTGATCCACCTATCCTATCAACATTCAATTCCAATTCAGATTATTTCGTGATTTCTAACCAAGTTGTGATTCATCTTATCAAAGGTATGAACCCTAATTTCTTAGGTAGTTTGTCTATTAATCTCTATCTTCGATCTAAGATTAACGCTTTTTCTAACCAAAGATGTGAACTTTAACGGTTCTAATCTAGAAATCTAACCTAATAACTTTCGTTACTTAGATCAAAGATCTATTCCTTATCATGGTGATCTAAAGTCTAACATGATTTTCATCAAATAAACGATCAACAAAGCAAACATCTTTCGATATAAATTTGCAATAAACAACATAAAGCATGATAAAGGAAACAACTCGTAATAGATACTCACAAAATAATCATGAAAAGAAATCAATTGTTGATCGGACGGCTTCACAACGCTGCTCAATGGAGGTCTAGCCTCTTAGCATCCTCTTGAAGCTTCAATTGTATAGAAAGACATAAAAAGTAGCTAATCTAATCTAAGAATTTAAGAACATAAAAGTTGATGAAAATCGGTAAAACCGCAAATTAAGCCGCCATGATTGTGGTTTTCGAGTATATTGTAGTTGGTATCCCTAGTGGTTGATGGCATCATCAATTTTATCTTTAGAGGCATCATTGATGGCTTCTATACTATGTTTTTAGAATCAATTTTACGAATCGATAAAGCCAATGAGATTCTTTAACAACAAGAAAAGGCTAGAAATCGCCTTATCAACTTACAAGCTATGTGATGTTTTTTCTTAGACACTTTCACATTTGATTTTGAAACTAATCTTTATAAACTTCCTAGCAATGAGTTTGTTGGATTTATAAAGCAATATTTAACCAAAATCCCTATCGTAGGAGAAAAATCCCTTCGAAGGTTTGAAACGGAAACCATCGGGATTGCTGTTAACAGTCTTGGCTTCGCCAATAGAATTGTTAAAGAAGAACTCACAAAAATTTGTGATTTATCCAAACAACAGAAAAAATTGAAGAATTTCAATAAGAAATGTTGTTTAAACGTTATGGATGCACCTACTGAATATGGTTGTATACCACAAAAAACTTATACAAAGAATAAGTTTAAAAAGCATTATAAGAAGAAGATGTTCTCTTATAAAACAAGAAGTAAACGGTTTAAACCCGGTAAGTATTTTAAGCCCCGTCAGAAATCTGACAAGGAAGATAAAAATACTGACAAAAAGAGATTTTGTCCTAAAGGCAAGAGAAATTGTAGATGCTGGATCTGCAATATCGAGGGTCATTACGCAAATTAATGTCCCAATAAACAACAATATTCTCATATAGCTAAACGCATAGAGGAAGTCATAGAATTCGGTTTTGAACCTATAGAAGATATATATGAATCTCTGAGAGAAGTTTATATCTTTGATGAAGTCTCTGAAAATCCAGACTCTGATTATTCTTCTGATGAATATAATTATTCACCCGATGATTACAATTCAGCGGATACAGACTAATCTAACTATTCAGGAAGAACCCTGGATTGATGAAGAATTAGTAATAGCATGAAACATTACTAATCCAAACTCCATTTATATCAAAGGACAATTAAAGTTCTCTGGATATAAACAGATAAATTTACACTGCTATGTAGATACAGGAGCTAGTCTTTGCCTATCATCAAAGTTTGTTATACCAAACGAATATTGGGAGAATGCACCCAATACCATAAGATTAACAATTGCAAATAAAGAAACGTTACAAGTTTCTAAAGTTTGTAAAATCTTAATATAAGAATCGCAGGTGAAATCTTTCACATCCCTATGATTTACCAACAAGAAAATGGCATGGTCCTTGTTATTGGAAATAACTTCTGTCAATTGTATGGACCTTTCACACAATTTACAGATAGAATTATTTTTACCCTTGATAATCAACCAGTGATTATTGGGAAAATAAGAAAAGCTATTTCTTTAGCTCAACCTAGATTTTTAGAATCCATGAAAAAGAATTCTAAAATTCAAAAACTCGAACCTATCTCAATTAGCTTTGAAAAAATTAATTTTTTAGCGGGGGGGGGGAGATCATTGAAGAATGTAAAACTGAACAAGAATTTAATCAAGAGAATGACAAATTCGAAAAGATTAAAATGCTGTCAGAAAACTTTGTGGTGAAAATCCTATAGACCCTAAAAAGTCTAAGAAATGGATGACAAATACCATAAAACTAATGTATCCAAAGACAATAGTCATGGTTAAGCCCATGATTTATAGTCCATTGATGAGAAGAATTTGGTAAACAAATTCAAGAACTATTAGACTTAAAAATTATTAAGCCTAGTAAATCACCTCATATGTCTCCAACATTCCTAGTCGAAAACGGCGGAGAAAAGAAGAGGAAAAAGAGGATGGTCGTCAACTATAAAGCCATTAATATGGCAACTATAGTGATAGTCACAACCTTCCAAATAAAGATGAAAGAAAATCTTTAGTAGTTTCGATTGCAAATCAGATTCTCGGAAAGTATTGCTAGATGATAAATCGCAATTATTAATCGCATTCACTTGTCCACAAGGACATTATCAATGAAACGCTTTTACCTTTTGGGTTAAAACAAGCTCCATCTATATTTCAAAGACATATGCGCAGAATGTATTTAGATCCTTTAAGAAATTCTTATGTGTTTACATTGATGACATATTAGTCTTCAAAGAATACGTAGAAAGAGCACTATATGCATGTCGCAGTTGGTACTCAAAAATGCGAGGAATTAGGAATAATCATTTCATTAAAGAAAACACAACTCTTTAAAACCAAGATGAACTTCCTTGATTAGAGATTGATCAAGGTCAACATAGACCTCGAATCATATTCGAACACATTCATAAGTTTCCAGATAAGATTGAAAATAAGAAACAATTACAGAGATTTTTAGGAATTTTAACTTACGCTGAAAGTTATATGCTGAAATTAGGAAACCTTTACAGGTTAAACTCAAATAAAATACACTTTGGGATTGGACAGAGATTGATACAACCTATGTAAAGAAGGTTAAAAAGAATTTAACCAGTTTTCCAAAACCAGATCATCCTTTACCTGATGATAAATTAATCATTGAAACAGGTGCTTTAGATGATTATTGGGGAGGAATCTCAAAGAAAAAAACTCAACAAGAGTTAATTTGTAGATATACCTCCGTAGTTTTAAAACGCCGAGAAAAAATTATCATAGTAATGAGAAAGAATACTTAGTCGTTATTCGAGTCATTAAAAGTTTAGTGCTTATCTTACTCTGGTTAAGTTTTTAATTAGATGATAACAAAACTTCACTTACTTTTTAAATACTAATTGAAAAGGTGATAATAAACAAGGTAGACTTGTAAGATGGCAAATGTGGCTATCCGATATCGCTCGATATAGAACATATTGCGTGTAGTAAAAATATATTTGTTCATTTCTTAACACGTGAATATGCAGGTTAAGAAGAAAAAGAATCTCCATCAGGAGATAAAAGGGGTAAAACCCATGGACTAATTGTCCTTACAGAACTTCCAATCATGGAAGAATTGCAAAAATTCAAGCTGGAAGAAGCAGCTATGGATCTGGAACTACAAGTTCTATGATTTCGCATTCATTTACTTGAACAGGCATCAAGTAAACAACAAAAGGAAATTGATATTCCTTGCAATAGAAATAGTAGTGAAATATCAGCTATTCCGATGCAAACGGCAATCGGTAAAGAATCATCAAATCCGTTGATTCCAGCATCTTGAAAAAGATGTAATGATGTACTGATATCTACTAAATTGGTTAAACCTACATATTTGATCTCCGGTTTTAGACCAAATACGCAGGACATATCAGGTCTTGGTAAAACTTTAATGCAAACTGATGAGGCAATTCCAATGCCAAATAATAATAAATATTATGTTGTTTATAATGGTCATCATGCAGGTATCTATACAACATTGGAAGTTGCAGAACAAGCAACAAAAGGAATCTCTGGTGTAAGGCACAAGAGTTTTAATTCGCTTTTAGCGGCAAAGGTTGCAGGTGACATTTATGCTAAGGAAAATAACACACCTCCACCAAAATTGATTTCTAATGCAAATTTTCTAAAAGTTACAACTTTCAAAAAAAGATTAAAGGAACTAATTCCTTTACATAAGAAAAAACCTGGTTACGGTGATGGACCGGTTAAATTTGGTAATCAAATTCAATTTTTGATCACTGAAAGCAAAAGAGCTAGATATCATAGCTGGACGAATGGATTTCAAGAAGAAATCTATTTAAGGGAAATTTCTGGTACAAAGAAATTAACTCCTTCAAATAATAAAAATTGGTAGATTCAAATGAATACACCACATATCCTTAAAAAAGGACAGAATTTAAGGATAAAATCCTTAAATAGAGACACCAACACTAAATATTGGTTCTCTACTAACGAAGTTAGTATAAAAGCAATACAAAATTTAAGCAATAACTTAAATGAAGTATCTGCACGCATTTAATTTTACTAGAATTTATAAATTGTTATCCTTTTTAGGATTAAGCAAAGATCCTAGTCAAAATTTATCAAAAATCCTACCATTTGGAATAGATTTTCCAATCTTTTAGAGAGGGGGTTATTACGATAAACAAGATCTATTATAAGAAAATAATCAAGAATTGATGATTGTAATAGAAAAACTCAACACGTAAATACTTTAACTCAGGGTTGGAAAATCGACAGATTTGCCGATCAAGAAGTACAACTTCTTAGTTCTAAGGTCGATAAACATGAGAGCTATCTCAAGACTATATTAGGTTAACCATAGTATCATGACAAGCAGACCACTATGAATGAAACGATCAATCTTATCCATGATGAGATTAAGATCATGTTAAAACAATTAAGAGATATCGAAACAAGATATCAAGAGTTGCTACTAGAACCGGTTGAATACCTAGCAAAAAAAATCATAAAAGAAATTAAAGAGGAAATACAGAAAGTTTCCTATACAAGAGAAGAAAGAACTTCTAACATCTCTACTTCTGCTTTTCCAGAAGATGGAAAATATAGTTATCCCAACCACAATGTGGGAAATGAATAACTTGGTTCAAGTGCTGATCCAAATGCTCTAAGATGGCCTTGTCAATAGATATAGGTACAAAATTAGAAGAATATTTCTGGGATAACCTAGAAAAAGATGAGTTCATTTTAGATGGACAAAATACTTCACCCTTAGATGAAGTAATCAAGTTAATGACTCTAGATGAGTTAGAAATTGAAAAAGAAATGGAAACAAGACCAGAATTAAGTAAGATTCTTGGTATTGAAACCATGTACGCTATTGAAGAGCAATTTGAAGCTATTCCTAAATGTGAACCTTCAGATAAACAACCTGAAGCAGGAGCTTCTGGTAGAAAAGGAGAAGAATCATCCTTTAAGAAAAGAAAATGTACTGATGGAACCTTTTTTACTACTAATTTTCCTAAAGTTCCAGGAGAACCTAAGGAATCTAGAACTCCTATCCTCAATATTGATGGAAGGACAAATAGGAAAGAGCTCACAGACGAATGGGCGACAGAGTTAAGTTTGATTATTCAGACTAACAAAGAGGCTTATGGAACAATCAATAACATACTCCTCTTAGTAAAAAATAGAATCACTGAATAATTCAATCATTTGTAAAAATACAACATGGACTCGACTTTACCACGTAAAATATCTTTAGAGGCATCGTTGATGGCATCTATACTATGCTTTTAGAATCAATTTTACGAATCGATAAAGCCAATGAGATTCTTAAACAACAAGAAAAGGCTAGAAATCGCCTTATCAACTTACAGTTATGTGATGTTTGTTTCTTAGTCACTTTCACCTATGATTTTGAAACTAATCTTTATAAACTTCCTAGCAATGAGTTTGTTGGATTTATAAAGCAGTATTTAACCAAAATCCCTATCGTAGGAGAAAAATCCCTTCAAAGGTTTGAAACAGAAACCATCGGGATTGCTGTTAACAGTCTTGGCTTCGCCAATAGAATTGTTAAAGAAGAACTCACAAAAATTTGTGATTTATCCAAACAACATAAAAAATTGAAGAATTTCAATAAGAAATGTTGTTTAAACGTTATGGATGCACCTACTGAATGTGGTTGTGTTAAGGGTGAATTTATACGATTTATAATGCTATATTTTATGATATTTTCCCTCATATTCGTATAAATTGCATAAGAAACGAGTGTTTAATGGAAATATTGAGTAAATGAGGTTTTTAACGAGTTAATTGCAAAATAGGTTAATTTTGTTGTTTTAATGGTGATTTTATGATTATTTGGATGATATTACATTTTGCGATGTTTTGATGTGTTATAGATACATATTTGAGGCTCAAGAGATGATCAAAAGAAGATAAAAGACGAATTTTATGATGAAGAAGAGATAATGATGGATTTGGATTGAATTAAAAAGAGATAGAGATGAGGCAATCAAGTTTCAAAGTCACTGAACTGGCGTCCAAGTCCCGTCCAGAGTAGACGGGCGTCTACCATTCAAACGAGCTTATTCTGATATGCGTCAAATTTGAAAATTTTGAAAAATGATGAATAAAAATAAAAGTTAAGTCTTTGTTATCATGGATCTTATACTCCAAAGTAGAACCGCATGATATGTCAGTAGGACTATCCTACCGAGTGCGTGGGAAGGCTTTGAGTGGAGTCATTATCGTCTGTACTAGGATAGTCATTGGAATTTTTGAAAGGATAATTCTTTGAAAGGCTTGCTAGATTGAGAATGGCTTGTCACACTTACACCGAATCTATCTCTGTGTTGGTATCATTTGCTATAGTTGTTGTATCTGTTGTTACGTGAGTTAGAGATCTATGTGGATTATTTATAAAGTTGAGCTATAGTTTTGATTGTTTTGTCCGAGGACGCATACAAAGTTAAGTGTGGGGAGTTGTTAAGGCCATATTTATATGATTATTAAGGTGTATTTCATTATTATTTTCCCCACATTTGCATAATTTATATGATTATTAAGGGTTTAAGTGTAATTATTTAATAAAGATGATTTTAAGAGGGTTGTATGCAAAATTTATGATTTTAAGTGTTGATTTAATGGAATTATTATTATTTGGATTTTATTACATTTTTTTGCATTGTTTATTTATCATGTAGGTGTTGATTTTCGTGCATATAATGAGGATAAATGAAGCTCAAGTCGAATTATTCAAGATAGAGTTGGAATTGGCTCAAAGAAATTGGATAAAGATGATGAAATCCGACCTCAAAGATCTTGGACGAAGCGTTCGTCACGGCAACATTCATTCCGCACGGGCGTTTGATAAAGTGAACGAGCGTCCGTAGTTGTATTTACATTCGAGAGTTCGGACGGAGGATGAACGAAGCGCTTACTCGGGCCTGTGCATTCGGGACGGGCGCCCACGAGACCAGACGGGCGCCCATAGCCGACTTACTTCCAAATTCGACTTAAAACTCTATAAAAGCACCGCATTATGAAGCCTTAAAACCCTAACCTTTTACACACGATTTACTCATATACACATAGCTGCGCCCTAGAACCCTAAGGAGCCGTTTTTACACAGAGATGCAAATCTCCCCTTCAACAATCGTGTTCATCATGATTGTTGGCTAAACATCCTGCGCAGCGAGTCGACGGAGGAAGCCTATCAACAACCAAACCAACTAGAGAGTTCGATGCTTATGTTTAGTGAGTTTATTTCATAGTTTTTCATTACTTTGGATCTGTTTTATGTTGTTTAAGTTTTATTGAATTAAGATTTGATGAAACGATCTATGTTTATTTTATGCTTGAATCAATATATGAAAGTATGTTTATTTGAGTTTGATTTTATTCAAAGTAATGCATCTAATCATGTTATAAGAGATTAAGCATGTTTAGTTGAGTAAAAGTTTGGAAACAATCTCGTGATCCTGCTTTTGATTGCATGTTCAGTTTATTTGAAAAGATAAACGAAACCCTAGAATTTGGTTGAAGAAATTTAATTGAATTCGTGAATAAATCACTACTAAAAACTATGTCTTTTAATCACCGCCTAGTTGGATTGTTGGTTGATAGGTGGAATCTAGTCGCTTTGCTGTGTTTTCCTCAATTGTTTGAATTAAATCGCTTAGATTAAGTTTAGTTAAGTTCTAGTTTGATAAACCCTGGTTTTACGCAAGTTTTCGCACGCTTCGCTTTGATTCGAAGTTGGACGCCGTCCGCAATAGCGACGCCCGTCCGTTAGATTCGTTTTTGCACGCTCGCTCACCAAAGTGAACGCCGTCTGCAACTTTCTTTTTCTTATTTTTCTTGCTTGTTTTTACTCTTGTTTTAGTTTTAATTCTTAGGTTTAGGTTTTAGTTAGTTTCAGCCTTAGTTTAGTAGTTTAGATAGATAATTGTGACATAGTTGATATAGATTCATATTTGAATCCGATAAACATTCCACTCCCTTAGGACGACCCGTAAACATCCTATACTACGATCCTTATACTTGGGGTGTTTCGGTATTATAAATTTAAAACTAGTTTTTACCGAACAACATGATGTTTAGTCTTTTAGCTACACAAGTATGTATTATTATTAATTGTTAACTAGCCACCTAAGTGTTTTCAAGTAAGCTCCCTCACAAACTCAACTCTCTTTCTTAGACCACTAAACACGGACACAGCGCCAAGAATTCTGACATGCATATCATGAACACTAGTTCATCAAAGCACAAGCCCTTTCATTCTCTTCCGACCGTCCTGAACTTCAACTCCCTTAAAGAGTACATTCGGTGCCGGAACTAAACGCATCGGAAGCTCAATCGAGACTTGTTCGTTTTCATTTAATCTTATTTAAACTCGTTAACAATACTACATTTCAAGCTAAACATCACAATAACATTAGATACAAAATTCACTGTCAATCAAATCATTATTTTTTTATTTTTTTTTTGAGAATTAAAAAGACACAACACAATAATACAACACAACTATACATTCACTTTCTAATAAAAGAATCACACAACACACATAGTTAACCGCTACCTAAAACTATAATGCTTCTGCATATTTTACACCCCTTATACTGTTCAAAGTAACCCAACTAGTATTCACAAGCCAAGTGGTGCATATACTTTTATTATCTAAACAGGGAGGCATATATGTACAATTATAACTTTTTTTTTTTTTTTTTTTTTGCTACTACATATAGTTACTTTAGAGCATATAGGCGTAGGAACAGTCGAAAACATTGAAATATAATGTTCACAACTATTCATTGCTATCCTGAATGGGTTGTCGACCCTTAATTTTTTCCTCAATTGTTACTACAGAAATTATATGGCCAAAATAAATAAATAAAACAAAACAATATTCTTGAATAAAACAGCAGTCCAAAACATCACTAATTTCTGCACAATATTTATTTTCTTTTACTACCCAACTCATACCAATATCGACGGTACTAAGATACGGAAATTAACCAAATCTAAGACGAAGAATAAATATTTGACTAAAACATCCTTTGCAGCAGTAACTCATCACCAAATCATGTCATATCAATCAATAATCCAATTTAACAATCATGAACATGAATTTCACAAAATAAATATCAAGATTTTTTAACCTAAACATTATAAAACAAGAATGGATCAATATAAAAACCCTCTTACAAACGAATCAAAAATACGGTCTAACCTCTCTAAACCATAATTAATTTGTAGGAAGAGCCTCTTACCTTTTAGCAAGCTATTCCCAACAAACTTTGACAAAGTCCTAACTTTCGGGTGTTGAATCGACGCACTTTTTACGACGATTCCGCTGCTCCACTTTGATTTGAAGACTGTTGTGATTCGACTTAGATACTAATAGAAAACTCCCTCAACCCTGAAAGCTCCATGCCGTTCCCTCTCTCAACGATGGAAAATTCTGATTTCTTTTTTGTTGTGGGAACTAATGGGATCTATTTTCCTTAAATAGCAAAATCTCAATAGTTAACATAATCTTTTATTTTCCTTAATTACCCTTATTATTAACTAATAAAATTTTCCCAAGTATATATACATATTTCGACTATGTATATATTTATATTAACAAAATACTTAACTCCAAATAATAGAAGTAAGAATAATAATATTTTGTTTTCGCAAATTGACACGTCTGCCCTTTCCTGAAAATCGAAATATTACAGCGGTGTCTCTGCATCAGGGGTGTCACTGCATCGCGGTGTCTCTGTATCGGGGGTGGTCACTGCATCGGGTGGTCAGTGCATCACGGTGGTCACTGCATCGTGGTGTTCAATGCATCGCGGTGGTCAATGCATCACGGTGGTCAATGTATCGCGGAGGTCAATGCATTGCGGTGTTACTGAATCAGGGTGGTCACTGAATCCCGATGATCAATGCATCGTGGTGGTCACCGGGAAAAAAAACATACTTTTTAGCATCCAGAAAATAAAATTAAAAAAATAATTAAAAAACCAACTTGCAGTTGCAGCCTGTTTATATTAGCGCTTTTCGTATAGTAGGTAGTATATTTTATTATCAGTATAGTAGTAGTTTAGTTTTATTTGTTGATGTTCGTCGCTCTCTTCTTTTGTTTTTCCCTCTTTGTCTTATCTTCTTCTCTTTCTCTTAAAGTGCTCAGCTTTTCTTCTATTTACCGTTTGGCCTCCATTCTCCTCTGTGCTTCTTCTCCTGCTTGCTCCAATACTCTTGCTCCATTTTAGGCATTGGGCGACGTCGCTTTGATTATGAAACTCCGCCGGATTTGTCGGGCTTGACCAGTCATCATGTGGATCTCTTTCGTGGAGGTTTTCAATCATTGTTCTAGGTTCCCACGCCTAGCTGTTCTTGTACCACCTACGTGTTCGTCGTGGGGCTTCTCCGTCATCTCCTCTTCCCAATCTTTGGCGTCGTGGCATATCTTTGGGATGCTCTATGCGATGACCGTGTGAAAGAGCAGGTGGGGATACATAATTGAGGGCGGTGGGTTTGATAGAGCTGTTTACAAGGTATGTGCGAGATGTGGATAAAGATGCAGTGTGAGGTCCTTCCTACCGTTTTTATGTACAATTTTTTTTTCTCCGTTATGTGCTGCGTATTTGTTTGATTTCCATTAATTGTGGTTCTCCATTGGGTTAGTGCTCTTCATCCGTTTCTTGCCTTCGATTAGTTGTTGCTTTCGTTTGGGTTAGTTGTATTAATCTGCTTCATTGATTTTAGTTAATCCTGGGGATGAGCCTCAAGTTTTTGCGTATGTATTGAGCTTTTTCATAATTGAAGCTTCATTTGTGTGTCATGTAGCTCAGTAACTTTGGCCCCAAAAATCATTACTCGAGACTATTTTCGCTTTGTCTTATTATGCACAAATTTTACATCGTTTTTTTTGTTTCTTAGGAAGACGAAAGTGGTTAGAAGACACAGGGATTTTCCATTCACTTATTGCCAAAGTGCAGGCTGCATTACATACTTTTCTAGCAAATACATATTACAACCACTTGTTATTTTCACATATTGCACAACACAAAAGTTAAAAGAACATGCATGCACATACATAGTATCTGCAAATGCATTTCTGCTACATGCACACACACTTAGAATAATTTACATACATTTAGCATCATTAGTTCAGTCCACTTCAAAACACAGGCTATGCTCACATCTACCCCAGTGCCAAAAAGCCATACATACGACTAAATACCTGCACCAAGCTAGAACTCGCTTGCTGAACCTTTTGCACCACCTCGTGACTGGAACTCGGCCCGGGTACACCAGTTGATCCACTCCACCGTCTTCATAGGCATTCGGTTTCTCGGTAAGTGCTTGAGTCGAGGCGAAGGCGATCTTGGTACAAGCCCTTATACATTGTTTTCGCTCACGACCTCTCTTCGCGCTATTTTTAATCGATTTCTTTCATGAACAAGATTCATGACTACTTCATCTGGGTATGCACCTACTTTTATGACATCTTGGCCGCTTATATTCTCCCAGGCTCCTTTTACCGGAATAGGAGGTGAATACATTTCCTCTGTCCCTGGATCGTGCGGTGTATCACAGTTGGATACACTTTGCCATGAATTGCTTCTCCTTCTGTGCCATTTTTTTGGATTTAATGGTGCTTTGCTAAGCCAGCAGAATACTTAAGCTTAGGTTTTGGTGTGGGAGCATTTAAATTCCATCTACACTGCTATTTATACATCGACTCTTCTTTGGAAATACGCTGCACCGATTTATCTCCATGACTGCACGCAAGAGGTTAGCTACCTCTTTCTCCGGCCTAAGAATAGAGAATGATTGTCTTTACACTGGTTTCTAAGGCTAGATTCCCATGATCATTATCCCCTGCCTCGTAACTGGTGAGAGAAAAAAGCAATTTTGCTCGTGTGGTTACGCTATCTGCATGCATGCTTTACCCCAGTCTTTAGTGCTTTATCTCTCTCCTTCCCAATGCTGGAAAAAAAAGTTGCTTCCACACATTTCCTACCTCCGATGGTCCAATAAACAACGACCATGTACACCTCCCCAGTTTCCTTTACTCTGCATGCATATACGACAAGTTTCTCATCTTTATTACTTTCTTTACAATATGCCTTTACCTAAATAATTATTAAAGTTATTATAAATATTTTACTACTCCAAACGAACATTCAGTCTTTTGGTCTTATCCTCACATTATACCTAAGTATATTTACCTGGTCAAATAACTTGCGAAATGCATTGTACATACTTGGGTTACAAAAAAAACTGAAATAAATCTTACACTATCATATATTTTGTTAAATGTATATTACAAATCATATATTATAACTCTTTCACAAATGAATGCAAAGTGTCAGGTGAAGTACAGTAGTAACCTAAGTTTCTTACAAATAATAGTACTTCATATTCCCTTAAATAATTACTATGCTTACTACACATATTTCTACGCTTCACATAAGATATTACCCTAAATGTCTTGCGTTTTTAACTTCAGTTTCATATCTTTGACTGCAGATGTGTAGATTTCCCAAAGACAGCATCGTAGGATAATTTCACCGGTACCACTCCTAGGTTTGTTCCTATATTTTACAACCTTTGTTACACAATGCATGGTTATGTAGAATACCAAACAATGGAATACTAACATACCCAAAAGCCTGCATAGTTCAGTATTTATAAACAATAGTAGTTAAACTGCAAATAACACAAGGCCTTAAAGCCTGCATAGTTCAGTATTTATGCAATCCTTAAATAGTTCCACGCCAACACACTCAATAGACACATTGAATTTACGTGATGTTCTTGGTTTCACACACCTCTGTAACAAAAAGCACCTATTACTCACAAATTAACAGCCATTCAATAATCATGCACAGTGAACGTTACGTGCTTCGGTACTACTACTTTACAATTGGAAAAGATACAGCAACTCACTCAGAACTCTGTCCGACCAGGTACTACTTTATTACTTTCAGCCTTTTAATTCCTTCTTTACTTTGCACAGGTTAATTACTTGTAAACTTCCTTCTTCCCCCCACACTGTTGCCCCTCACTCACCCTGCACATGGAAAATATCGTTAGAAAAGACAAGAACAGTAAGCGGCGTTTAGCTTATGCTCAAATGGATCCAGCTACAAAAGCAGCTCTCCTTAAACGCAGACGTTCACAATACAGTATTCGGAAAAACAACAAATGTACAACTGCTCAGAATTCCCCAGTAACTACTAACATTTCCGACATTGAAATAGGCGAGACACCAATTTTCTTTGATTCAGTAGAATACAGTGGAGCAACAACTAATTGTACCACGCCTAACACACAAAATACCATTACGATATCTCAGCGTGCATATATAAATCACTCTGTCTACCCTGTAGCTAAAATGAAAGACTACATTCTTTCCTCTTCTATACTATCTAGAATCAAATCTGTGAGCGTCCCTGGTATCTTACCATTAGTCCCTAAATGTGAATACTGTAGCGCGGAACGCTTCCACCTAGAGCCTCCATCGTTCTGTTTCTTTGTCAGGTGAAATCCAATTAAACCTCGCCAAGAATGCCAGCTTCTCTGGTGTCATTGTACACCGATGATTCTCCGGGCGTGAAGAATTCAGGCGATACATTCGAACTTACAATAACAGCTTTGCCTTCACTACTTTCTCTGCAAAACTGATCCCGACCTGCTAAAAAAACAATAAAGGCGTTTACACCTTCAAAGTACAAGGAAAAGTCTATCATTATTTGCGGGCTTGTACCCAAACATCGACTCCCCTGCGGAATCCAGCTCTACTTTTACGACAATGATTCAGAGCTCGTCCACCGTTTAAGAACATCTTCACGGTTAAATGAATCCATTACCAGACAATTAATGGACATTTTAACCACCAATCCATACACTTTGTTTCAAAACAGGCTGAGACAACCGGAAAACCTTGAAGAACACATGCTCGCCTAATTAACTCTCCTAAATTAGACCAGGCGTATATACAATCATCCCACCAAAGGTGATGATGTAGCCGCTATCATATCAATTGATGATGAAACCGAATACAACCCCAAAGTCACATTCGGATATACACAAAAGCCGCACTACCACAAAGAATTTCTCACATCTACGCATGTTATGACCTCTACAATACCTCTTTATTGTTCCCACACGGAGATCCAGGGTGGCATTGTGGAATTGAGAAACTACCCAAAAACATGCGAAGCGGCTACACACTTGTCATACTCCGCTTGAAAATGCCGATGGCAACATCCGCACAAATGAGCAACTTCACACAATCAAGAACAAGGTTCACTCCCATCTAATTCAACATAGTCGATCCCTTGCTCGGTGGTTCCCCCTCTCCCCGGGTAAAATCCTTGCTAATATCTGAGACTTCCGATTGTGCGGTTCTTCGTCTGAGGCCTTCGTAAACATAATATTGTATCGTGCGAGACAATATTATTGCTATAGACTACAAATGCGCGACTCTGCTACCTCAATGATCTTGCACACCGTAGATTACTACAAGAAGACATTGTCGACATGTTCGTAAAAATAGAAACATCTAGACTTGAATACCGAGGAAACAACAAAAGAAATTCAACAGAATGCCTACAAGGAATAGTCGATAGCATTGCTTCTGGTAACAGTTTGGGTTCATCAGTAGGCCGCAAAGTAATACTACCACCTTCTTTTATGGGTGGTCCCAGAGACATGAGAAAACGTTATCTAGACGCAATGTCTTTAGTTCAACAATTTGGGAAACCTGACTTTTTCCTCACGGTAACCTGCAACTCCTCTTGGCCTGAGGTGACAGATCATTTGCTTCCAACTGAGCTACCACAGAATCGCCCAGATCTCCTTGCACGCGTGTTCCGTGCAAAACTTGAGATGCTTAAAAAGGATCTTTTAAAAGATCATGTTCTCGGTATAGCACATGCATGTGTTTACTCCATCGAATTTCAGAAACGAGGATTGCCTCACGCTCACATGCTTCTTATAATGAGAAAAGAATACAAACCTTTAAATCCTGAAGCCTACGACCGCTTCATTAGTGCTGAACTACCAGACCCTGACATAGACTTTGAACTATACGCTCTTGTGTGCAGGCACATGATGCACGGTCCATGTGGCTCACTGAATGAAAATTGTCCATGCATGCGAGACGGACAATGTAAAAATAAATATCCTAAGGATTTCCTCAACTACACCACTCATGGAGCTGATAGTTACCCACATTATAAACGCCGGACTACTGGAATCACGGCGAAAGTTCGCCGTCATATACTCGACAACCGTTGGGTTGTCCCCTATAATCCCTACTTACTCAAGAAATACGACTGCCACATTAACATTGAGGTGTGCTCGACAGTGAAACTTGTCAAATATATGTACAAATATATTTACAAAGGCCCGGATAAAATTGCTTTCCAAATTGCCACGAGCAATACAGCTGACGAGATCGAGGAATACCAAAAAGGCCGTTGGATCTCGCCACCTGAAGCAGCATGGCGGCTCTACTCATTTTTACTCTTTGAAATACGCCCTGCTGTTGTCCCACTACAGATACACCTACCTAACAACTACCAAGTTTCATTCTCTTCAACTCAAGACCTTCACTCAATTGTAACCAACACTTTTCTTTCACAGACCATGCTGTCACAGTTTTTTTTCATGAACAGAACTAATGAGCATGCCAAACAGCTGCAGTGTTTGTATAAAAATTTCCCACAATATTTCGTTTGGGATAGTAGCAAACGTACATGGACTAAACGGAAAAAAGGTAAAGTTATCGGCCGTGTAGTCACGGTTAGTCCAACTGAAGGTGAAAGATATTACCTACGCTTGCTCCTTAACCATGTTAGAGCACCTACATCTTTCGACGACCTACTAACTGTTAACGGCCATAGACATATTACTTTCCGAGAATCAGCTCTAACTCGTAACTTGTTGGCTTCAGACTACGATATTGACAAATGCTTAGAAGAAGCTTCTCTATACCAAATGCCAAGACAATTTCGTCACCTGTTTGCATCTATATTGGTC
Source organism: Gentiana macrophylla (assembly GCA_026214975.1). NCBI lineage: Eukaryota > Viridiplantae > Streptophyta > Magnoliopsida > Gentianales > Gentianaceae > Gentiana > Gentiana macrophylla. The sequence continues at coordinate 189,279 of JAOBSW010001112.1, read as the reverse complement.
TACTGTCTCCCAAATAATCCGAAACAACTTTGGGAAAAATACTTCAGCTCATTGACAGAAGATTACATACATGCCCAACACTTAACCTCAATAAATACGTACACAATACGAATAAAAGCTTTAGAAGACCTTTCTCTTTTACTGACTAATATGGGGAAAAAGTTAGCCGACTACCACCTAGGTCCCGAAGCCTATATAGTTTCAAAAGATATGACTCTCACGAAAGAAGTAACATTCGAACGAAATATTATAGTCGATGACAATGATTTACTGAGTGTAAACAAACTTAACCCACAGCAGAAAAATGCATATGACCGTATCTTAGAAAAAGCCTTAGCAAATGAAGCTGCTGCGTTCTTTATTGACGGCCCTGGTGGAACCGGTAAAACATACTTGTACAAAGCTATATTAGCAACTCTCAGATCTCAAGGATATATTGCTCTAGCCACTGCCACCTCTGGAGTAGCCGCATCCATTTTACCCGGCGGCAGAACAGCACATTCTCGCTTTAAGCTCCCCTTGCATGATGAACCGATCCAAATCGCAAACATAAGCAAACAATCTAGCTTAGCAAAACTTATACTTGAAGCCAAGGTGATAATATGGGATGAAGCTCCCATGGCACACCGGCAATCAGTCGAAGCATTTTCAAACATGCTGAAAGACATAACCGAAACAGAGAGACCGTTCGGAAATAAAGTCGTGGTCTTCGGCGGAGATTTCCGACAGGTTCTCCCAGTGGTCCAACGGGCAACTCGAAATCAACAACTAGATTCTTGTCTAATATACTCTCCTTTGTGGCCAACGTTCACCAGAATTGCATTAACTGAGAACATGCGCGCTCTAGCAGATCCTTACTTCACCGAGCTGTTACTGAGAATCGGAAATGGTACAGAACCTGAAGACGACGAAGGCAATATTTCAATACCATACAACATGCATATTCCATATACTGACAAGCTAAATTCTCTGAAGCAGTTAATGAATTTTGTTTACCCAGACATTACATACTTTCAGTCAAATCCCTCTGAAGTAATGAACAGAGCTTTATTAGCACCAACTAACGACTGTGTAGATGACATCAACGATTACATGCTACAACAAATGCCTGGTAATAAAGTCGTGTACACTAGCACTGATATTACCATTGATCCACAACAACAAGGCGATTACGAAGACTTTCTCCATTCTCTACACCCTAGCAAAATTCTTCCACCACATGAATTAGTCCTAAAACCTTATTGTCCAAAGTGTTACTACTACGCAACCTTAATCCTATCGACGGTTTCTCGCAATGGAACTCGCTCATATGCCGCGAACTCCAATCGCATACAATCCTGGCGAGAATTGGTAGCGGTACATTCCAAGGCAAATCAACTATCCTCCATAAAATACCGCTACAATCTTCAAACAATGATACGCCGGTATTCCATTCAAAAGATACCAATTCCTGATTCGATTGTAGCCGCAATGACGATAAACAAAGCACAAGGCCAAACTCTTGACCGCGTAGGTATATACTTGAGAGAACCAGTGTTCTCCCATGGACAACTTTACGTCGCACTCTCACGTGCAAAGAAATCTGATGACATTAAAATATTAGTAGCACCTCCCACGTTCGGTGATCCAATTGCCCGCAAAGAAACTAAGAATATAGTCTACCATGAAATCTTAGACAATGCCGCTCCTCCCGACCCCAGGAAAATCAACAAAGACACTATAAAACATTACATTCCACCGCTCACCACAAACGATAACAATGGTCTACTAAAACTACACTCATCAAACACAACTTTGAACATTACTAAAGACATTTTCCTCCCACCTCAATATACACATATGCTCATTTAAACATGAAAATGCCCACTAGACAAGACACATTAAAAATAAATAAACATGGACTGACTAATCACGAAACATTTGGCAGCACACAAGCTTCAAATATGACAAGCCATCGAACATCCATCTGATCACCAGACAAACACCAAACTGGAGAGCCAAAGTAATCGTACTTGAAAAGAACAACACTTACAAAACAGACGATGGCCGACAAATTCAGAAACTATTCTTAGCTGATCAACTTGTACGTACGCTTCCAAATTTACTTTATTATTTCCCTTCGAGTGAACACACTTACTTTATTTATTATTACAATAAACACCTAATAGCATATCACGACTTTGAGTACTTCTCTTTGCTTGACAACAACACATTCATACACTTCTTATACTCATCATGTACACTTTTAATCGACAGGCAACAGGTTCAAGGAATCATATGGAACACAAACATTGAATCGCTACAAAACACCTTACAACCATTTACAACATATATCATTGGAAATGCAGAAGTAGCAGACATAAAGGAAGAGCATTTGCGCGCCGCAGATGGGGCAACAATAGAATGGCGATTAACACGAGCAACTTTCATAAGGTCTGTTACAGACAAACAAGAAGCACTCACATACCCTCCAATCGAGCTTCTTCCATACACTGATCTCCCAGCTCATATATCCCACGGAACCTATCTAGGTACGTTCCTCACTTGGTCATTAATGTCCTCAACCCAAATTTCCAACCCCCCCAACTTTCAGGAAAAAATTAACACCGTGTTCAACTCCCTGCAAAAAAAAAGATATATTGGCTGTTGTCCTGCTTGTCCAACCGCCTAGGCAACGTGAAGTGCATGGCAGGCTCACACCGCTGCAGGAATGTACTATAATCCAGCAAGAGTATGTTTACCCACACTAACACTTTCGTATGTATTATTACATCCCATTATTACAAAACTAACAACCACCTTTCCACAGTATGAAACCCCTACTACTGACGTTGTGGGGTGCACTGACGACGCAACAAGGTACAGAACTATTCAGGCTTCAAAAAACTATGCCCATAATTCTCTGCAAAAGGATTAGAGCCTCTACGTTCTCAGGTATACATCTACTTTATTTCCCATCAAACAACTCATCTTACCATTATAATTTTAACATTCATTTGCTTTCTGGCAGGACTTTCCCTTACCACTACAGGATACACCTACATTGCAATCAACCCAAACATCCCTCAAGCAAAAGAATTGCACAACTGGTACATTCTTAATTTTCCTACCACTTATTAACCATAGGGTGTAATAATAATTTCAAATGGACAAAATTCAAATATTTGATACATAATAACATTCAGGGCTGACAATAATGTTGAAACAATTCGCCATGCACAAGCAGAGGGACTCGGTGAACCCACAGATTTACTCCTCTCATACAACGAGAACGTGGACATAATCCCAGTTTCCTACATAGAGCCTGATTCAAAGGTTTGCTCATGCCACATAAATTACACAGCAACAATTTACGTTATACTATTTCTGTACTAAAGCATATACATATGTCTATTAATTTGAACAGAATGCATGGGTGGAGGTAACAATCAGCATTGCAAACATGCGACAAGATTTATGCTACATGGCATGTCCACAATGCCTGTACCGCACAGTAGCTCTCCCTAATGAGGTTTTCCCATGCACCACATGCGAACGCGAACACATTGCTGTCCCACGGTAAAGCAACTTCACTCCACTCTATTGACATAACATACACATTGACAAACACACATACTACAATACTTGCCATCCATTTATACAATCACAAAGAACAAAACCAGGAACTAACACGTAACATCAAACACCGCAAGGTTGTTTGCGACGGTGACCGACGAATCAGTATCACGATAAGAGCAACTTTCTTTGACCGCAGTGCAGAAGCTTTGCTCCACCGCACCGCACTTGAACTGCATGCAATGCAAGATCAGGTAACAAGCACACTAAGAACAAATGCATAAACCAACAATACATACTTCAGTACTAACATTTTCCTATTCTTTATAAATTAACAGGGATTTACACAATTACTTGACGAAACAGAAGAATGGCTCAAAAACCGCAAGATAATAGCAGAAATAAAGGCTCAACAAAGTAAGTTTACCGATCACAAAACTCGATTCACTGTTCAAAAATGGTCTCCAAAGGAGTTTAATGAGAAAAGCTCAGAAAACACAACACCCAGTCCCAAACGTCTCACCAACAGCACATCACAAGGTACAAAAATAACAACAAGGAAAAAAACAAACTACACTTTTGAACATATCATCTCCAAACTATACACAACCAGTAACTTCCTTAATTTCCTATCTTCTCTATTTAACAGAGTCTGAAACACACGGCAGTAGCTCTTCAGCAACTCCAACAACAATGACAGAAACCAAGGCTTCCACCAGAAAAAGTAACTTCCTCAACACACACAACTTCCAAACTACCACGTAAAATAAATGCGACTTAACACTGTATTTAAAGAAAGCGAAGCACAAGCAAGAAAGCTTTAACACCCCCGCTAGTTATAGTATTAACTGTGCATCTTCCGTCGTCTCCCCCTTTTTTTTATTTTCTTTTAGGTCCTTCCTTCTATCCCTAATTCCCACTCTAGACCTTGCTTTTTTGTGCCTACGCTCCTCTCTGTTTCCGTCTCCACCTTCCATTGGTACGGCTGAACGGCGTCGTAGGACTCCTTAACGCCGCCGTCCATTTTCCGATCCAGATCATCATGTAGTATGGGTGGGTACGTGGCTACTCTTCTTGTCACACCAGGTAATTATGTGGCTTCGATACGTGGCCGCCGTAAAGCGAGTGTAGTAGGCTTCACACCTGCCATGGGTCTGGATACGTGCTTGCCGGTGGTTGCTCCGTCTTCTTGTTGGTCCAATCGTTTTCTCCTTCGTGGCTGCTACTGTGATGAAGGGGACAGCTCAACAGTCGCTCCGATTCAAGATAGCTGAAGGACGGTGGCTTTGGAGATCACATTCCAACTTATCGAAGGAAAAAAAACAGGTTTTCTTCCTGCGCTTTTTTATTCTATTTCTTTTTCTTGTCTTCTTCTATTTCCTGGGTATTAATCATCACATTCTTCATTTTTCCGAGTCTCCCTCAAACTGAAAGAAAGGGGTCGAATTTCTGGAGTAATTAAATGTTTTCTGGGTCTCCTTGCACCCTTTCAAAAAAAAATCTCCTCGCTCTTGCCATTTAGTTTTCCCTCATTTTCTTTTGTCTTTAAATCTGTGTATGTATATAAATTTTATTATAACTATAATACCAATAATTTTTGGTAATTATTGAAGATTATTGGTTCGTCTTTGTAGAATAAATAAATGAGAAGAATTCATTAAGCTCTATGTCAGCAAGTTCGAATTAGCTGGAGAGAGGCAACGATCAATATATAGCTGTTGCTCTGCTGCGTCAATTATACAACACGTGTAATCGATCTATACAAGCTACTCATTATCTTTCATTCTCGCTCTGTTTGGAAGGTTGGTTCCGGATTTCGCTTCAAGACTTTGCTCTGGGATTGCAGCCGATACATTTTCCATTAGGTGAGTGCTTTTGTGTTCTTCTATGGTTGCTCTTCTTCCTCTCTATTTTTCTTTGATTTCACCGATTGTTATGTGACTGGGTCGTTCTTCAGTTCGTTTGTTTACCTAGATGCTCTCGGATTGTGTTTCTGCTTCAGATATTTGGAGTAAAAAGAACATATTTAGGTGGAATAAGGTGAAATGATGAAGACATAGGTGATTTCACTATTTCTTTATTTTTTTTTATTTCTTTCCCTGCATCTTCGTTTTTCTGTTGTGAAATATATATGTTCCCGATTCAGCTTTCATCCCCTTCATCTGTCCACCCAAGGTGAATGACCTGTGCTTTTGCAGATGATTCTTGTTTTGTTGCTTTCGTAAAATTATATTTCTCATACCGTACAAATTATGCAATTACAGATCTTTATTTCAATTTTCTGCAAATTATGATGTATTAATTTTAGGCTTTCAGGTGATAAGTAACTTGTGGTAAGTAATCTCTGTTCGCATTTCGCATTTCTCACCTCAATTTGTTTCAGACTGCACATTTGCAGAAATTAGAGTAATTGAATAATTAATTTACAGATATTACTGTAATGAGTGGCTCAAATCTCCAGAGACAGCTTGAAGACCAATGCTTATATGTCAACTTTCATGATAGGTAAGTTGTTTTTGGTCTCTAGCTACAATCTCTAAACTAAAAGTACTAATATCTATTTTGGACAAATATACAAAGGTAATGCCATTGGTTTTGGCCCTCAAGCCCTAAGGAAAAAAATTAACACACGGGTGGGGTTAACACAAACATTACACTATCAATGCACACACATATTAAGCTATCCCCTTCCCCAATTTCGTTAACCGACACATGTTGAAATGCATAACCCAGGCACGTCTGGAGCTCCCAGGACCATGACCAAGGCGAAAACTCTTTTCCAGACAAACCAACATCCTCAACACCGACAAAATGAAGACTGAATCTACTACCGAAGAAATCAGATCACCAAGTGACGCACGATAAGCCCCCTTAAAAACCTGAAGATCAAGACAATGAGAATACCATCTTACCAACCACTACTTAACAAGTATTGAAAAAATATATTCGAGGGCAACGACCGTGCAGCATACGGTGTCCCCCCACTAGTTTGTATTTGTTTGCTCAGCGTTGGCGCTGCTTTGTATTTGAGGGTAGAGTGGTACATTTACTAATTTTATCTTGCTTATAACCAAATAAGATTTAAGTGTGTCTATTTGTCTAATTAAATTTAATATGTGTTTTTTGGATGATTTATATATATATATATATATATATATATATATATATATATATATATATATATATAGAGAGAGAGAGAGAGAGAGAGAGAGAGAGATGAAATGGAATACTAAGTTATTTTTATAAAATGAAACACCCTAAAAATGTCCCAATAATTTAAAACAATGCGACATTATTTCCACCACCCTCCGGCACCCGCCGGAGGTGGCTTTTAGCTCCTAAAATTTACTGTCTTTCTTCTCCTGTTTCTTTATCTCTGATCTCCTCATTTTGATGGTGTTTCTCTACGTAGTTTTCAATGTGGAGGGGGAGATCTTCGGATCTAGATCTATTTTGGTGTATGTCGGCTTCTCTTTGTTGAGAGGTTTCGGGTCCGATCTATTGTTTAGGATCTGAGATCTCGTCGTTGGTGGCAATCGGAGGCCGGATTTTTGTCGAGCGGCATGACTGTCTCCCTTACTGGCTGGTGGTGCATCGGTTATCCGGCGCTGCGTGGCTTTCATAATTCCATTAAGGCTTTAGGCTCTTAATTGGCGGTTATGGTAGTCGTTCGCTTAAAGGATGCGTTAGTCATCTCTTACGGGTTTAGTCTGGCGTTTCGTCGGGTCTGTTGTAACTTTTGGTTGTTCGAATTTAATAAAACTTTCGTCTTCGGTGAAAGAAAAAAAATATATTATTTCCTAAAAGTTTAAGAGAAAAAGACAAATAATTCATATAGATAGTGAGTAGAGCCCCATTCACCTTCACATTCTTTCTAATCACGTTGGCAATATTTGGGCTATTGTAGCTATCAATAACTTACCACCTTTTCTTTTTCTGACAAAAGAGCATTGCTCAGTGTGAGAACAAGCACTATTGTATGTGCTCAAATCACACATTTATACATCCGGGCTGGTATGAACCTGGGAAAAAAGTATAATAAATATAAATATAAAGCATTTCTGTTGTATTTATAGGAAAAAAGAAGGAAAAAAAAAAAGATAATAAGATAACTTGTCGACGATGGGTCGTGTCATTAAATTTTAGAATTAGCCGGCGTATCTGTATATATATATATATATAACCTGTCGTCGGTGGGTCTTTAATACATGAGTCGTATCAATGTGTCTGTGCCGTGCGGCATAACCGTAACGGTGTTTGTGCAACATACTTATTGTTGCAACTTTTTTTTATAAAAACAAATTACAAAAAAAAAAAAAAAAAATTACACGTGTCAGGCAAATGGAATTAGACGTATCGCCGTGTCCGAGTCATGTCGTACGGCGTATCTGTGTATAATATATATATAACCTATCGGCGGCGGGTCTTTAATACATTAGTCGTATAGATGTGTCCGTATCGTGTCGTGCGGCGTATCCGTATTGGTGTCTGTACAGCATACTTATTGATGCAACTTTAAAATAAAAATAATTACAAATTTTTTTATCCGCATCAATAATTTTAAAACATTATCGTGCGGCGTATCCGTATCGGTCTCTGTGCAACATACTTATTGATGCAACTTTAAAAAAAAAAAAATACAAAAAAATAAAATAAAAAATTACACGTGTGATGAGGCAAATGGAATTAGCCGTATCTCCATATCCGAGTCGTGTCGTGCGGCGTATCTGTGTATAATATATATATATATATATATATATAAATAACCTGGCGGTGGCGGTTCTTTAATACATGAGTCGTATCGACGTATCCGTATCGCGCCGCGTGCGGCGATCCATATCGGTTAATCATGCAATATACTTATTGATGCAACTTTAAAATTAAAAAAAATACACGTGTCAGGCAAAGAAGCCGTCCACGTGGCCACCTGAGGATGAATCTCCCTAGCTTTTAATATATATATATATATATATATATATATACTAGTGTTATGGATGTATGCGATGCAAGCGCATACTATCAAGCATGAAGCAGTGTACACAATGTAATGATGATGTAAATGTATTGTTATCTTGTGTTGGACATGATACACATGATAATATTGCAGTAGTAAAGATCTTAAGTAAATACATGGTGGAATGCAGAATTAAAGAAGGACATACTGGTGTTTGGTTCCCTATTTTCTTTCCATGGTGTTTGTTCCAACTATCTAGAGCATAGGTTTTAATTTACTGGTTTTATTCTTCCCTTCTCTTTTATCTGTTTGTCTGAAATTCTCTAAAACTATATGTTTGTTCATTAGTCCTTCCCTACCTACCATGTTGGAATTTCCTTTACAATGTCTTCGTCTCAGGTTCACATCTCGTATTCAAAAATAGCCACTCTACTAAAATAATTACAGGTTTGGGACAAATATTAGACAAAATGAACATAAACATTTATTTGACAAGGAGGCTGATCACCACCCTATCTATCAATTCACAAGAAATTCCACAAAATCTTGTCAAGTTTTCCATAAAATGACTCTATGCATCTTGAATTTCAACTACAGCCATGTATTTATGTATGCATGAAATAAGCAAGATTATCATGCAAGTGCAATAGAAATTTAATCAAGTTTCACATACTTGATACTTCTCTTTTGTAAAAACAATGATCAAATGGGCACAAAAATTAAAACAATCCACTATTTTGGCTCCCACGATCGATCATGATTAGGTATTAATTAAGATGAAAAAAAGAGACATACAAAGGACCTAAACGTCAAAGCTATATAGAGGGGAGAAAGAGAGAGCCCTAGAGAAGACAATACATGATTGCAAGAAGCTAAAACACAATTTTTTGAATTCTACATGTAGAATTAAACAATTATTCATGATCGATCCACACGATTGACAGTTGCTCCTTGATACTAAGTGAAGATGTGTAGATTACTTTTGTAATATTCATCTAAGAACATATCAGAAGAACATTCTTTAGCATTACGGTTGTTCCATATTACTCATCGATCGGGGATATAACAGGGAAAACTAATCTACATAGAATTCATCTATAAGAAGCAAAACCATACTATATACGATAGGCGAAAATGAATTAAGGTCAAAAGAACAATGGTCAACAAAATAAACGTAAAAAGAAAGATAATAGATCACCCAATAACATTGACTCGTGAAGTAGGGATGAATTAATGTAGCAATTCATCCAAAGTCAAGATATCATCAGGTGATTTCCTCCGACATTCCTTGTGCCTATGAACACAAAAAATTCATTGAATCCCCAAAGGCCTAAAGTTCCAAAATGATTTTATTAACGAAACATAAGAGCGCTAAACTGAATCAAGCCCTTGAAAGTACCATCCTAGTTTCTGAAGTTTCCTTTTTCTTTGGGAAGCAACTTTCGATATCTGTACAACTTATAAGATTTTTTGTTACATCATTAAAGACAACATCAAATAAATCTAAATCCTTAAGTTAATTACCACAGACATAGCTTGTACCGTTATTTGCAAGTCTGTTCTAAGTATCTCATACAAGTGAGTTTTGTGGTGCAGCAATAAAGCTAATATGTATTATTACAATCCTAGAAGATGTTATGCGGGTGATCGTAAGGGTAATAAGTTTCAGGCATTTTTTGAATAGAAGTGTAGAAATAAATTCACTCACAAGGTGTAAATTTATTGACCCGGTCTTCTTTCAAATGTCTCAGACCTGCCCTGTGACATGCAAATTCAGAAAAAGTGAGGCACATAATTCACACTCATCACTATCACACACTACTACCATCAACGATGGCCATTTAATAGTGTATGAATCAAAAGGATAATAAGCACATCAAGTACGAACACGTCTAATCACATCTAAAATTATATTTTTTTTTAGAAACAGATGCTTTTAATGAATTCTACATCTGTCCTCCAATACGCCTCTTTTAATGTTTTCACAAATTGATTTTATAAAGTCATTATTGCATTGGTTGTAAAGTTTGAAAAGTTGTTAGATAGGTGAGGATTAAGGAATAAAGTCAAATTTTCCTAGTAATGTTCCCTTAGGGTATTCTAAAACGACAAATAATAAGGAACCATCTTTTATAAGAACGATGTATATTGAGGGGCAAAGGTAGTACTATATGACTCTGTTGGTCCATGGGAAAGGCTAACACAAGTTTAGAGGGTGGGTGAATAAACTTGTCCCCAAAAACTAACTGCAACCGAATCTTGAACAGATTGAGTTCAGCTTTAAACTTGTGAGGAGTTAAGCTAACTTAGCTGAGTATAAGTCAAGACTGACTTATCCTTGACTAAGTTAACCTGTAGCGGATTATATTAAGCCTTTAAGTAAAACTAGAGTTTATCGGTTTGTCTAGATGAAATGCAATGCTGTGTTGACTCAGTTTCTTATGTTTGCTGAGTGTGATCTGGTGCGCATAAACTTAGATGCAGTAATTAAATGCATAAAGTAAATAAGTAAATGAGACAGAAATTATAGAGGTTCCAGGTGGTGTAATCATGTCAGTCCTCTCTTCCCCTGTGATGTAGGAGGCCATGTTCTTGAGGTTTACAGTTACAAGGCACAAAGTAAATTCTAAACACTGATTGTCTTTCACTAATCCCTAGCTTCACAATCTTCCAGCTTCAGTCTTCAACAGGTAGAATTGATGTTTGAACTAAGCTTGATACACTGGTCTTTGAAGGGTTGGATTGCCTCTTTACCAGCTCATCACAAACACAGTCGTCCTGACTGCACTCAACTGTCCTTCACACCTTCTTGGTGTTTCACAGTCTAAACCTTTGATAAAATCAAATTTGAGACTTGAATCAATAACTATGATTCAACTTTGTGATTTGAGCTTCTTCTAGATGTATATGATATGTTCAGCTCTGTTTTTCTTCAAATGATTGATCTTGATCTTTCTTTGAATACTTGTGATCACATGAAGATTTCTTGATCTTGCAATAAAGTATATAGCAGGTATTCTTTTAGTTTGATTTTTCCTTTTAGTAGAATCTTTTCTTTACTAGATCAATTCTTAGAATTCCGCACCTCTTTTTGATGTAGAAGTAATCTATTTATAGGGATTTCTCCAACGGTTAGCTGAATTTGAACGTTTAAATTTGAATTCTTGTATTTGTTGGTGGTTCTGCTTGTCCTGATGTATGTCAGTGTCCTTCCTGACAATTCTGTGCGTCCAATAAAATTGTCTGCATTATAACGGTTACATTCTCCTTCAGTTTTTCTTGACCTCAGCATGAAAATTGGTCTTATTGATTTAGTCAGTTTTCAGATTAAGAGTTTTAACTGAGTTTTTACTCTTCTTCAAAAAGCTTAGTACTCTATTCTTCATCTGATTATAATTGTCTTAATTAGATTACACCATAAATCATAAATCAGCTAAGATATCATTGTCCTTATGTATCTTAGGTCTTCTTCAAGATCCATAAAGTCAGTTCAGGTCATCATATAATTTCCTGAATTCTAACTTTACAGTCCTAGCTTTATCTTCCATAACTGAGTTTGAACCCTCACTTCTTCGATCTTCAATAACTGAGTTTGAATCCTCAGTTCTTCAATTTCTAGATAAGTCAACCGAGTATGTGTCCTCAAATGACTTACCTTCTTCATTGATGTAATGAAAGTCGATTTTCTTAACTCAAGATCTTTAGTAATCATTAAGTCAGTTTCTTGTTTTCTCGATTCTTAACCTAGAACTATCACAGTGCTTGTTTGATTTACTTATACAAATATCAGACTCTATTAAAATATTGTACATTGATTTCTAGACATCTTTTTGCTTTCTGTTATAACATGAGTTATTATGACACTTCATCAATGGGGTTTAAAACAATAATTAAAATTACTGATTAATCATCATCAAAACATAAATTTTATTTCCAACAGACTCTAGTATCTAAACTACACAAATCCTTGTAATCTAAGACAATGACTTCATTGGATAAGATATTAACATACCAACTGCTTCACAAACAACATCAAATTTCTCTGGTAGTTCTTCAAACTTTTCAGCAGCTCCAATTTCCCTATGCTAGCAGTAGCTGCTACTTTTAAGCACCAAACACTTTGCTAGCTGCCTCATACGGAAAAAAAAAGATACAAATAGAATTAGCTTAACGAGCATTAATAGATAAATATTCAATGAAATTTTCAATAACCAACATAAATTCACCTAAGTTCCATATTAAGTATGAAAACGACATAGTACCGGTGGATACATTCTTATCTCACTGCCATAAAAGCTTAATTCTCCCCTGCTCTACTCACTCAATACCCTATTTTATGTTTGCATACCAAACAACCACGAAAATTAATAGCATTTACCGCACATGGTTTCCACCGTCCTCATTGGGGAAAAGCGTTTCAGTCGATGACAGCAGCTTCTCTATATATAACTTGAGAAGCACAAAAATGCTACTTAAAGGTGTATAAAGCCAACATGAATGAGGTGAAGACGAAGAACAACATCTATTATTGCAAGGGTACATAAACACTATCTATAAAGACTAAATACAACCCAAATGGACTAACGTGGCCAAATGACTGCAATTATTCTCACAAATGGACTAACGTGGCCAAATGAGATGATGTTTTTATACAACCCAAATGGATGTTTTTTAAGCAGTGGACTTGGATGTGTTGCAAAACAATATTCAGTAAAATAGTTTACTCACATTTACAACGGAATTCTGTAAACACCTCATTTTACATCAGTTGCAAAAAAAATTTAAAGGAAAACAGTAAATGTCCTGCCTTGGTAATAGAATCTCTGCAAAATCGAAAGAAAAGGCAAAGTGTTAGACGGACCTGTAAATCTACAACCTCCGACAATTATCTCCATCATATGAACATTAATCATCTTCAAATATTCTAATAAACACAAATCGCCCTAAAAACCTGCATATAATTCCAAAAAAAAAAATCATCAGTGAAAATTATAGCTAAAAAATCTCCATGGATACAAATTTCTAAGTAGGCAGTTGAAGCTTCTTTATTATAATTATTTGTTATGCAACAGAGGCCGGGAAATCAAAGAGATGGAGTTTGTGGAGTTTTTACCAGAAATACTTTAAAAAGGAGAACCGTGCTCTTCGAACGGGTTGAGAAATCATACATGTAAAAAGATAATTTGAGGAATAAGGGGGCAAATGACCGGTGGGAGAGAGAATTGGGATGTGAGAATAGTTTGGGAAAGATGGAACCATGGAATGAAGTAGGATGGCAGTGAAATGTGTTGTATGATTATTTGTGGCTGAGAAGTAAGCGTACAGCCAGTAGTATCCAGTAAGATAATAAACGAAATTGCAAGAAAATTGAGATCCGAATCTTTCTCGGTAAGCTTCATCTAAAAAGTAATAAAATAAATAAATAAATAATAATGCAAAAATGCAGACTTCCCTATGTGGCAATAAAGAAGCAATGTGGCGGCCATTGCATATACACCCAGGCCTTTCTCTTTGGCCTTTAATAGTATAGGGAGATATATATATATATATATATATATATATATATATATATATATATATATATAATAATAATAATAAGATTAAAAATTTATTCTACTCAAATATTTAATCAACCATATCTTTTAATCTATACATCCGATTATAATAATTTTTCATCACAATTCATTTTTTTCGTCCCTCTCTATTTTGATATTTTATTTGTATCATTCCAATGTAATTTCTGCAGTGACATGTTTTTTATATGAAACATGTCAATTCATTACTACGTCAATCGATTAATGTGCGAATGTGTATATAACTGGAGCTTTGGATAATATATCGCTATTAATTGTCACACCAATTTACCGATAGTACATAAATAGTGTAATTCAATTTGTTACTACTATTCGACGCTATTATGTAGTAGTAATAATAATCGGTGTCATACAATTACACGACTAATTGTCACATTGATTCACCAAAAGAACATAAATAGTGACATTCAATTTGTCACTAGTAATTAACATTATGACAGTAGTGACGATAATCAGTATCACACAATGACACTACTAATTGTCACACCGATTCACCAAAAGTACATAACTAGTGGCATTCATTTTGTCACTACCAATTGTCATCTTGATTCACCGAAAGTACATAAATATTGTCATTCAATTTGTCACTACTAATTAACGCTATGACGGTAATCATGGGCGGCTTTACATGGGGAGATACGGGTGCGGCCGACCCCCTAAAATAAAAATATTATGTACAAATAGTAGAGAATTTTTTTTATAAACACATACATATGTGAAATTGACCCTTATTTTTATGTATTGACTTCTATTTTTTATCTATTTCCTGTAATTACATGTATAGAATTGAGTATCTAAATATATATGTAATACGGAAAAAATTAACAAATTTCGACCCGTGTCGAAAATCCTACAAATTACCTTTCTCGACGGTAATGACAATAATCGATGTCGATTAAACGACACAACTACAAATTGACAATGTGAGAGCAATGTCACACCGATTCAACTTGAATACATAAGAAGTATCATTTAAGTTGACACTACTAACCAGGTCATTATTGATGGAAGTTATGATGGCGAAAGGACAATAACCAGGTCATACAATGTTTATGAACCGATTCTCACACTGATTCATTGTAAATATATAAGTAGTATCATTCAAGATGACACTACTAATTGACACTTAGTTGACATTATGCTGACACTTAACAAAGGATAAAATAAATAAAGAGAACAAAAAATATGAATTACAATGAAAAATTTTGATGATTGAAAACGTAGATTAAAATATGTAATTGATAAAAAAAAATTAAGGTTAAAGGATGTGGATGATCGTGTTTTTAATCTAAAATGGGAAAAAAGACAAGAAAAAAAGATAGTGGTTGAGAAAGACAAAACGCGCTTTTTTACTACATTGTATTACACAACGCGCAGAATAAATAATGTAGTAACGTACGCGTTTTCTTCATACTCAAATCATTATCTTTTTTTTGCTTTTTCCATTTTCATATCTTATTTTTGTCGTTCTAATTCACCACCACCCAAAAAATTAGATAGAAAACATTTTTTTAGAGATGAACGTGGGTTTTTTAAGAAAACATGGGTGTCAGGATTTTGTTTTGTTTTTAGTTCTAAAAAAAGGATTTTTTTTTTTTTTTTTTTTTATTTATCAAGAAAACATGGTAGTTTTTTAGGGTGAATAGAGGGGCAAAATTGTCAAGATGATTTGTCCTTTTTACTTTAAAAAAATACAAGAGTGGATCAAATAATAAAAAAGAAATTAAAATGGACTTTTCAATAATTTTCCATTTTAATATTAATATCAGCCAAAATTGTGAGGAATAAGATGATCTTAATCAGCTTGGAAAAACAGGCAAGTCATGTGAAAGAAAAGAAAGAGACAACTTTCAAGGGAATTCATATGAAAGGAAAGAAAGACGGATTTCAAGAGATAGATCTTAATGCATATGCTTTTGAATCATTATTATCTATTCTTTAGGGAACACGAAATCTAAGTCTAACAAGGACACGGACCACGACGGCTTAGGGCATAATACCCCTCTATATACACCATCCCTAAGAAACTACAAAGACTTGATTCCTAAACAATTACATGATACGTAGCGAACTTGAGATATCAGCTTTACCGAGTTCGATCTAACCACAAATTCACCTCTGTTTCATATCTTTTCTAGTGTTCAACCTTGAACAAGTCGTCGATGAGGATAAACCGCCCCGAATTACAACCCGACGATTTCCAGCATCGTCACCATTGCTTCACTAACACGGCTTTTCAATTTCCCATGAATGTTTTTTTCTACCAACATGTTATATGCTGCAATACGATAATCGTTGCTCAAACATTTCCACTTCCTTATGTTGAATTGTGCCTCTACTTGATGCACATTGTCATTTCCTGGACAGTGTGAAAAAAATGAAAGAAAGAGAAACACTGACAAAACATATTAGAGAGATTATAAGGTGGAGACTGGAGACTCCCATATAAGGAGTCACCTATGTGGCTTCATCTGGACCACACAGTTTCATTGCAAAATGAAACTGTGTGGTGTTGATGAAGCCACATAAGTGTCTCTCCATTTGAGAGTCTCCGCCTTAGAATTTCCCTTGTTAGATGACTAAAAGTCCACTACGGAAGAAAGAAAAAAAAAACATAAAAAAATCCAATTAAATCCGACAAAACCAAACATAGCCACATGAACTGACGCTGTAAGTTTTTAGATGGCCCCCCATCACTGTCAATGGCATTATTTCGGAAAATTCTGATTAGGGCTTTAAATGACTTGGGCTACTCGTGAGCTACTCGTAAGAGAGTTCGACTCAATTCGGTTTTTTTGAGTTCGAGCTCGAGTCAAGCTACTCGAATACTTAACCGAGTCAATCTCGAGTTTTAAAATATATTAATCGAATAGCTCGCGAGCTTATCGAGCTTGATTAAATAATTATTTAATTAATCTAAATTATTATAAAATATTATTTATTATAATTCAAAAAATATTATTCGAGTCGAGTATTAGACGAGTCAAGCTCGATCTTGTTATATTTCATTAAAAATTAAAAGAATTCTACAAAAATGATTGAGCTTACGAGCCGAGTCGAGCTTTATCGAATATTTAGCGAGTCATGTTCGATCTTACCTTTTTATAACTCGATCAAACTCGAGCCGAGTTTCGAGCCTAAACTTTTTTAGTCGAATCGAGCTCGAGCCCTAAAGAGAATCGCCTCGATTACACCTTTAATTTTGATGCACGGTCGCTTTAATATAACAGACCTTTAAAACTGGCCATCGGATTGTACAAACATATTTTGTCTTTTTGTATAGTCATCCGACAGTCGGTCCGTTCTTATAAAGAATCTGTGTGATCCAAAATCACTAGGGTTGCTCTTAAAACCATATTGATATTCAAAAATAAGAAGCTGACCACACCATTCCAGCACAGCAGTCCCGAGATTTTATAGGTGGCTTTCGCTAAATTATGCAGTACAAAAAGGAAGGAAGGAAGAAATTATGGAGGAAAATCACAATACATACGAGTATAAAACTAAAACAAGCATATGCCCTTTAACTTTAGGGGTTCTATTGACACACCTCAATTTACTACTGACACCCTATTACTTTCAAAGACCACAAAAATTACTTGATGCCGATGATTTTTATAAAGGAACGTCGACACCTGGTGTTCGCTTTGTTGAACACCAACGCCAGTGTCATTAACGTTGGTGTTCAACAAGGAACACCAATGGCACCGACGTTCCCTTTATAAAAAGTGTTAAAATTTAAAAACGTCAGTCCATGAATTTCCACTGGTGTTCCTTGTAGCACACCAACGCCAGTGTCACCGTGACTGACGTTTTTTTCATCTGAAAAAATAATCAAAAAATAGGTGTCAATAGAAATTTGGGGTGTGCCGATAGAACCCACCTAACTTTAACCCTGCACGGCCAATTCTTGCAAGTGAGTAATAAAGCCTTGTAGGCTAATGTCATCTGTATATATAACATCACTACCATCTGTATATGTCGAATCCTGCGTCAAAGACGGGTTCAACTTAGCAAGAAGAAACCTAGCTTGACTGCTATGCTGATCACATTTTACGAGCTTTGGAACCGGAATACGTTCCCCAACGAGCTGCTCCGCGTCCATCTCCGGTGCTTCCAGAAGCTTTCTAAAACTCTCATGGTTCAAGTCCTTTTCATACCCAAGCTTTTTCCATTGTGCAATCTTTGAACCATAATGAATCACTACAACAAAGAAGGAATCAAAGAGCAAAATCACGTCCGGGGATATCGATTGAACATCTAGAAGAACTGGTATCGGAGGGCCATCGAATGAGTACTGGAAAAGAGTAGGTTGGATCATTATTAGAGAAGTAACCACCGCCTCACGGTTTAACATTATCCGAAAGAATGCGGTTTCATCCGGAGTGCTATTGAAGACATTGATGAACTGGGATCTCCTCAAGTAATACATAAATTGTGGATAAAGCGAAAAGTTTGAAGAAAGACGAAAGGATGAAGGATCTTCTTGAACATAATCTCCAAACTTCGATGCGAAACGTATAAGCCGTTTATCTAACCATCTGATAACATCTGCAGGAAAACTAGTTTCGGCTTTTTCAATGGCAAGCCTAGCCATCACTGTAGCTGCAGCTTCCTGATCAAATCCAGCCGCGATTTCCGGAGAGTTGTTCCGGACCCACCTTCTAGCCGCGGTGGTTACTCTCTTTCGGATGCCGCCGGTATTATTTCCATATCTATACTGAGTTATGAACTGTAAGAAAAAAGCAGAGCCAGGTTGAGCCTTCTGTTCATCGCCCAATTCAAAGAAAAAAGCTATGGATGTTTTGTTGGTTAAAGTACTTAACTTCCATTTATATGTACCCCCTTCGCCTATTTCTTTATCACATACAGAAATGTTTTTTTCCTGCATAGAAAGACAGGGACCGAGCGCTCCACAGATTTTCACGTCTTTTGTTGTGATTAACTCGATTGTCACATCAAAACAAAGTCTTAGATTCCCTTCTTCATCATGGGAAAATATGTGATGCAAACATTTTCTGATTTGATCCGAGTCGAAAGACTCGGCTAGAATCATAAACCCACCAGATCTTTCAACAGGAACTCGTAGCTCAGCAGCTCCAACTTGATCTAGTGAGCAAGCAAAGAGATCAAGGACAATAGAAGAATCGGATAGCCTCTGTGATAGTTGCTTGTAAAATTCAAATGATTTTTTATAACAAGGAGCGGAACCACTAGCAAGATCCTGGTGGGTTCTGATCGCGTTCTTGAAATCCGAGTCTATTATCGTTCCCGGGCCAATGGTTGCAGGCCCGGATGTGAAAACCATGATATGAGAGCCGGTATGGATTGAGCACCCTTCAAGAAGTCCAACTGCTACTGATATTGCCACTCCTGTACATCGTAGTGGACGATGACCTGGAACGGGGGGAATCGAAGGTTGAATATTTTCAACTGCAGTTGAAATGCTGAACTCACAATCAGAAACTGGCAACAGATATCCCTGGTTTTCAAAAGTTGATGTCTTTCCAAGCTGTTGCTTTGCATATTTGATTCCCAATAACTGCTTGGTCTAGTAAAGATAAGATGACACGTTTCAGTAACACATCAGACTCCCACAGGACAAATATTCAACAGATTCTGCAAATAATAAATGGGAAATTAGGGATAAGGACACAATCTGGAATATTTTTAAGTACCAGGACATCTAAATATTTTTTATAGGGAGAAGGACAACTGCATAATTTTTATAGCGAGAAGGACAAACAGTGAATCCCGAAAAACAGTAAATCACCCTAGTGAATCCCGAAATCAGTGAATTTCGACAGTGAATCTCAAAAATCAGTAAATTTCGACAATGAATTTTGAAAATTAGTGAATTTCGACAGTGAATTTCGGTAGTGAATTTCGAACACAAGTGAATTTCGACAGTAAATAAATAGTTTTGTCCTTTATGCAAAAGTTTCAAAAAAGACTGTCCTTCTACTCAATTGATGAAATATTTATGTCCTTCTTCCTCATTCCCCCAATAATAAATGAGTCAGGCTTCAGTGCAAACTATTCTTCTGAGTTTTAGTCTCATTTGGATATGAATTATTTCACCTTTTATTCATATCTAGTGAAGAAATTTTAGTTATATTGTTGTATGGATATTGCATCAGGTATTTCGAAATAAAGTGATGTTGTGCATTGTGAAGAAAAAAATTAAGTGACAATTCTTTATTCAGATTAAAAAATTTAACTTTATTCAAATGAAATAAGTGGTGCCCTAAAAGTGGATTAGAACTCGTGCATTGACGCCATAATATCCCAATTAATAGCCTTTTTTCAAAGATTACAAACTCTAGGTTCCACATTCCTAGTTTCCTACAAAATAAGAGCATTTATTCCCTCAGTATATGTTTGAGTACTATTACAGCACAGTTAAGTACGTGTGATACGAGAAACAAAAACAACCCAATGGTTGCAGGGTGCCTTAGACTTGTATAGTTCACATAGGCTGAGAATGTAAATAAATTAAAACAGGCTTCCAAAGTTCAGAAGAGTAAAGGCAAAAATAGGCTTCCAAAGTCCGGGCCGAACCCTGCAGGCACAACCCGGGCCGAACTCCGAATTAGTCAGACCAGTTGGTTCCGGATACCGGGGGCTCTAAGCAAAAAACAAGAATAGGCTTCCAAAGTGCAAAAGAGTTAAGGCAAAAAATCTATGAGAAGTGAATCAGACAGGAACAAGTAAAATGTCGGATTACCATTTGACAAAAAAAGTACCATAACAATTTGATTCATCAAAGCGACAAAATGGTCCAAAATCTACACATAGTAGTTCAGTAAAACGAAACAAAATCAACTTGGAAGCTATTTATAGCGTATGGAAAGCAGAAAGTAAGACAACTAAAACCAGGCGAAGGGCAACAGAGCAGAATTCTCAAAATCCTTAGCACAGAAACTTAACATCGTTCTTGAACAATAAATGCCCCTTCCTTGTAACATCATCAATGGAACAAGTTTTCCATACTATATTCAAATTCATTTTCTACCAAAAAAAATCAACAGCTACATACCCCGAGTACTAATATCTTCAGGCATCCCAAGACTCAGGACACTTCAAGCACAACTTCTTATTTATCTAAAACCATATCCCAAGCAAATACGCATTGCATCCTTAACACGAAAATTTGTACATCAACTGATGTTTTCAGTCCAAATGTCCAATCGCCAATGTCCATACAAAGAAATAAAAGGAAAAAAGACAAGCAAATTCTATTGACAAAATCAAGAAACAAGTGAATAGCAGCAGACACAACAAAACGTAAGTTCTAACTGTTGGAATGAAATTTCACCTGCTCAGGTGATAGATCTCGTGCACCATGGAATACCACCACCCTTGAGCAATCTGGAAAACCAAGATCATAAACCCTCACCATAGAATCAAAAACAACCAATCCTACCAAAGCGTGTTCTGGCAACTTGGTAATGGCATGCAACAACTCACTCTTCACCATTTTAAGGTCCTCTTCTCCGGTACAGGTATCAACCACGAACACGAAAGCAGGGCCCGGTTCAAAAGCCACACCGGCCCGGTCCAGACCAGACAACGATGAATTAGACACAGAACGTGACCCCGTTTTGAAAAACGAACTGGAATTGTTCCTGGAAAAAGCCATCCCATTTCCAAGCCTTGGGCTAGAACTAAAACTTGAATATTGAGATGAATTCGATCCTTTTTTGGCTAATTGATATTCCACAGTGCTGTAGGTAGGAAAAAGCTCAGCAGGAATATTATTCTCATTTATTCCAAGATATGATTTTGGGAAAGGATTTCTCCCAAAACAGAATGGGCAAACCCAGATTCTATTCTGATAATCAACTCGAGCGTAAGGGTTTAAAACAGCGTGGCAGTGGGAGCAAAATAAAGGGTCATAAGAAAGAACAGGAAGCTCATTGAACTGCATTAATGGTGTGCATATAACGGACAACGGGATCACCAAACCCGCTGTTTCCGATTTCGATACTGGCCAAGAATTCCATGACCATCGGAGACCTTCAATTGCTTCCAATTCCACAAAATCCATTGAAAACCTAGAGGGAGGGTGAAAGAAATCTCCTTTAGAAATTACAATCAGATCATTTTGTCAGTGGTCTACCATTTTTTTATAAAGAAGAGTGACAAAGAAAAAGTGAACTTAAAGAGGGTTTTGGAATCAATCGCAATGGGAGGTGACGAAAAACGACGACAAGCAGGAGAAGACGTCAAATGGGAGGTGACGTGTCATGGTGCGTTTACATTAAACACTTCACAATGTCATTTTGTCCTAAAAGACTCAAAATTATCTGACATTGTATTACCATCCTTCTTTTTATCACATTATGAGCTATTATTTCTGTCATAAAAATATAAATCATTCTAAAAGCTTTCATATAAATTAAGAAAATTATTAAATTTCGTAAATTTAAAGGTTAATATCTAAAATATCCTTTCACTATTATTAATACAATAGTTGTTAAGTAATTAAAAGTGACTGGATTGATAATAAATTTGGGTAAGAAAGAAAAAAAAAAGTAATAAATTTTGAATTGATAACGTAGAAGACATATATCATGACAAATCTAAAAAGTGTAAATTCTACTATATTTTAAGACGGATGTAGTACAAAGGTCAAAAGTGAAACGCCTTTTTTTTTTTTCTTATCAAACTACAAAATATTAACCTGACAAGTGACCATGGTTCGAGTCCCGTTAGGGGAAATAAGGATGCGCGTGTAAAGACCTTTCGTTTCTGTAAAAAAAAAAATACAAAATATTAACCAAATTTACCACAAAAACTAAAATATAAACGTAATATATATATGTTCAAATTAATACAAACCTGGAAATTTCTAAAAATACATTTGTTATACAAAACTCCAAGAATGTACCAATTTCATGGCCAGATTCAATATAAAAAATGGTATAAAAAAAGTTAATCGATGGCATATAAAAGCCAGAATATACTGAAATATAAAATGGAATCGGAGCTTAAGCTCATCCTAGTGCTAACCACTGCGCTACTCCTGGCGCCTGAAAGTGGAGCACAAACACTTCAATCATTGACTATCTAGTATCAGTTATGGAGCACAAACTAGAAATTGGAAAATCAGGTTGTGTCGGCGCGCGACACTGCAAATCGCGTTGTCGCTTTTTCCGATACGTGGAAAATCGGTAAATGTAAGGATTCTTACGCTCAAACGTAAGGAAATCAAATAGCCGACACTTGCAAATCGCGCCGCGCTTTTCCGATACTTGGAAAATCGCAGAACGTAAGGATTCTTACGCTTAAACGTAAGAAAATCAAATAGCTTACAAACACTCAACCTAGGAACTTACGCTTAAACGTAGGTATCCTTACGCTTAAACGTAAGGATTATTACGCTTAAACGTAAGGTCCCGAATATTTTGAATAACACACACACACACACACACACACACACACACACACACACACACACACACACACACACACACACACACACACACACACACACACACACACACACACACACACACACACACACACACACACACACACACACACACACACACACACACACACACACACACACACACACACACACACACACACACACACACACACACACACACACACACTCTCTCTCTCTCTCTCTCTCTCTCTCTCTCTCTCTCTCTCTCTCTTATCCCCTTCCAAAAGTTCTAATCCCTACGTTTCTCATCAGTTCTTTTACGTCTGGACGGCGATTTTGCACCAAATATTCAGATTTGCCACCTCTGCTCTCGAGCATAATGGATCAAAGCAATACTGAATTTGTAAGTGTTTTCCCTTATGATACATTTAAAACGTTTTATTGTTATATTGTTTCCTAAATTATGTTCTATATATTTTCCAATTTTTAGTGTTTGTAGTGGTGATTAGCCTGATATTTGTTGGCCTTGTGGTGATTAGCCTGATATTGTTGGCTGATATAGGGGATTAGCTTGATTTTTCTTTATCTGGGTTGAAGTAGGGGAGTTATTTTGAAGAAGACGATTAGACTGAATGTTCTGTGTTTAGGCTGATTTTTCTACGTTTGGACGTAGGTTTTCTACGTCTGGACGTGTTTTTCAACGTATGGACGTAGAGAGCCTACGTTTGGACGTAGAAAACTGCTCTTTAGTGCTCTTTTGTATTTTTGTATGCAAATTTCCAGTTTATAGGGTTTAGGTTGATTGTAATTTGATAAAAACATGCAATTTGTGGCTAGGTAAGTTTACATTGGGACATGGAAGTTGATAGTGTATGAGTATGGTGTTACTATGCATTTTTTTCATGTATATGTTCATGTTGAGATTGATTGAGGCTTGATGGTGAGATTGATGGTTTGATCGTGCATAAGGATGTTGTTCCTACCCAAAATGGTACTTAAAATGATTCTGTTTTTCAGAGACCATTGTTATTGGAAATATTGATCACACTTACACTTACATTAATCATTTAGGTATTGGTAGATCTGTTATTTCTTCTTTGGTAGTAGATGTACTATATAGTTGATTTACTTCACAATGTTAGTGTATAAAGCGTGTGATTGACTAGTATGTGTGTGTGATTGACTTGAAATTTTTCTTGTGCATTAAGTATACTAACTTTTTCTTGTGCCTTAATGAAAAAAAAGTATACTAATGAAACTATCCCTTGAAATTATCGGTAACAAATTAAGGTCGTTTGAAAATACAAGAACAATATCTCGAACTGAATTCCATGGTACGCCTCGGCCTGATGAGGTTCTTAGAATTGCATGCTTTCCCTAGGGTGTTTTTGATTCCTTTTGATCCGATGTGTCGTGCCTAATCCTCAGGCTTTGAATTGGGGCTCCTGGTAGGTAGCTCGTAGAAAATTTCATTAGGTTTGCTCAATAGAGCATCTTTTCCTGTCCCCAGCAGCCAGGTAAATCCTCAGCTGGAAGTGAGGCACCCGTTAGATTGAAAATATAAGTTCTGTTCTGCCGGCTCTATCCGGCATCTGTTCTCCCTAGTCATCATCAAGTATTCTATGACGTTGGTAAAAACACTGTTCTCTTCTTCTCATACCCCCTTTAATGTTATAACACAACACAACACAAAACAATGACATTCCGAAAAACAAAAACAAATGATAAGACATTTCGTTATATATATATATATATATATATATATATATATATATATATATATATATATATATATCACACACATATATAAATCCTATTTAATATTTTTTGAAACAATCATATTGACTTTATACATATACTATAGTATATATATATATGTGTGAACACACATGTAGAAATCCTATTTACTATTTTTTGAAACTATTATATTCACTTTATATATTATACTATATATATATACACACACACACGTACAAATTCTATTTACTATTTTTTGAGACAATGCTATTTGTTAACAGCTGATTGGCCTCATGGTTCGATGTCTACAAAGTAAAGGAAAATTTGACATGGACTTTTAGAGGGGAAAAGACCAAGTTCCGGGATCTTCTTGAAATTCACATGAGAAGGATCGGATTCGAGGGAACATTGAGAGGTGGGGTTTTTCGACAATTCATTGAAATGTACTAGGAGTGGCAGTTTTCCTCCAAAGTTTGCCAATATGTATGTTTCAGTGCCGTTTATCCGAATATGCCCGGTGAGCTTCAGTTTAGATTTGGTGAGACGACCGCGAAGTTCGGTAGGCGGGAGTTTTGCATGATTACCGGTTTTAGGTTTGGTGATTTCTCGGAAGCTCCCCAACCTTATTCCAGGTGTTTTGATGAGGGGACACACGGCCACATCCATTATCCTGACGGTAGACCGATCACCATACCGGATATTGAGAGATGGTTATTGGATGAGGTTGAGCGTCCTGAAGTTCTCTACCCTGTAGGTTTAGTCTACTTTATTCACGGGATTATGATGGGTCATGATGAGACTACTAGGGTACCTCGTGAGACCTTCTATTTGGTCAAAAATGTAGAAGGCCTAAATGACTTTCCATGGGGTACTTGGTTGTGGGATCAAACTTATAGAAAGATCTGCCGCATGATGAATACCTACAAGGAAAGTCCAGAAGGCAGGGTGACTGTACAAGGGTTATACATGCCTTAAAGTTTTGGTCTTATGAGACCCTCCAGGACATTGATGTTCCGACTATTGCTGCCACCCTCAGAGCTCCTGATGCGGCTCCTCGGATGATGAGATGGAGTTGCAAAACTACCCCTCTGCAGTGGAAGGGGTTGTTGGCGAAGGCAAAGAAGGTAATAAGCTTAATAAACATTTTCTTTTAATTATATCCGGTTTGGTTAAATATTTTGTTATTGTTAATTCTAATGAAATATACATTGTTTGTAGAGCCGTGTTATAGGATATCTGGCTGCAAGGGAAGTTGATAGGGAGTTGATGCTAGATAGAGGCATCCCTGATGCGGAGATTAATGAGCCGCCACGTGTGATCACTCGGCCTGCAACAATTGCACGGCCACCTCCTAGACGTCCATCTACTACACAACAGCCATGCTCTACTACACAACAGACAGCCTCTACTTCACATACCTCTACTTCACAATAGTCAACCCCTTTACCTCCTCATTCACGACGTGTGCCGCACAGTTCCTACACTGAGATGCTACAGGCGGAAGAAGATGAATTTGATGAAGAAGATGAAGCTGCTGATCTTTATAGGGCTATGAAGAGAAGGATAGATAATGGGCTGAATGATATTCGGGAGGAAATTCACCGGCAAAATGACAAGAACCGGCAAGTACTTCGAGAGGTGGTTCAGCGGCAGAATGAGCATGGGGCGATACTTCTTGAACTTAAGAGGTTGATGCAAACGCTGTCATCCAGAGATCAGGTAAAAAATTATTTCATTTTCAATTTCTTTATGCGATAAATTTAGTTCTATGTATTATGATACTAACCGGGCCACATCTTTTCAGTCTACCCCTCATCGGCCTCCATCTCCTCCACCTCTCCACATGATACTGACCAAGCCACATCTTCTCAGTTTGCCCTTGATCGGTCTACACATGGTCATCATACTGATCAACATACTGATCAGTCTACACCTGGTCAGCATACTCATCAGCCTCCACCTGGTCAGCATACGCATTAGCATACTCATCCATCGCCTACCCCGTCCGACAACCCGATGATGATGTTCGGGTATGATAAGATTCTTGAAGGAGTTTCCCAACCCGGGCAAGAGGGAGTGCAGCTGGAGGGAGTTCAACAGGAGGGAGTCGAGGAGGATTTCGTCGATGATTTATTGGTGGACGATCCTTATATGGTGACCACGTTTGATTCGGGTAAGCATTATATTATTTACATCTAATTATTGTTTAGTAGGTTGATTTATATTGAATTTTGTATTATTAACATAGATATTGTTTGTTATCGTGAATTGATGAGAGTGCCTATTTTGATGCAGATACTGGCGATGCTACTACCCCACCCCTCCCGAGGCTACGACCCCTCCCCCTCCCGAGGCTACGTCCCCTCCCCTTCCCGAGGCTACGATAGGGTCATGTACTGCCATCAGCCAGACATCGGTTGTGGAGCCTGAGATTGATTATAGTAAGTTATTTGTTTTTTAATTTCGAAACTATAAATTATATTGTGAAAAACTAACTTGATCATGTATTGAATTTTGTTTAGCTGGTGGTCCAAGTGTTGTACAATTGGGTAAATGATATACCCGGATTGGAATGGGGCCCTGTTCATCCATATTGGGCCTACAATCTTGGCCCATCAACACAGATAAATGGGCTTTTATCACCGCTGGCCGCTGCCACCAGACTCCTTCTAGTCGCTCGCCACCGGCCGGGACATGTCCGCCACCAGTTAGCCGACTCATTCTCTCCATGTGATTCCAAACTATATACTCAAGGCATAAGTGAGTCCGTTGCTCGACCATATTTCTCGATACTCGCTGCTCGCCATGCTTATCCAGCTGGCCAATCCAGCTGGCAACACTTTACAGCTGGCTAGGACACTTGTATTGCATGCATAAGCTATGTACTCTCAGTTGTCTTGTCAATGAACAGTGAGATGACTCACTTTTTACCCTATATATATGGGATCACTTTGTAATAGAAAGGGGATCTCAAGCTTTTAGCTATAAATCTAATACAAGCAGAAACTCTGCCAATTTGTCGACTGATCAATCAGTTTATCTTATAAACTGATCCGGCAGCCTTGTTCTTACTCGCCACCCTAACCACACCGGAGAAATCATTCATATCAGTCTTATATCCTCAAGATAAACACTGTTACCGCAAATCTGGTGTTCCACGCAACATCAGTTGGCTCCGTTACCGGGAAAATCGTTATCATTCAGCATTTAGAGGCCACTTACTCCACCACAAAGACGATTTCACGGTGTCTCAGGCGAAGTTATCATCATCTACGGTCTGTCGGTCACCAAAGCTTTAAAACCTTTTGGGATAATACAGCCCAGAAACCGCTGCTCTCCTCATCTCAAACAACTTACACAGAGATCATCAACCTCATTGCAAACTCACGCTTGAATCCATCTAAAATACCCAGGTTGGTTTATACATCTTTTCATCGGTTTCGGATCTTCAAGTAAGGAAAGTTTGGTCATCTTTTAGTTGCAACACCCGTAAATCACAAGTCATGGTGGCATGGAAAAACATGAACCCTGCAACACCGGTTAAAGCAGCCAATCAGGGACTGCCACGCGGAGCGAGCACACCTCGTGGAGAGGCTAGCCGAAGGGTTATGTCAGATGGGTCAGATGTCAACCCTGCCCTCACAACCGACATGCGAGCATACATACGGGAAAGGACTAAAGCCCATGAAATACACGAGGAAGCGGTTAGGAAAAGCAAAGGAAAGGGAATCGCGGGGACATCTAGCCCAAATAACGAACAAGAGGCTATTTCAGCCGGAGGAGCTCCCACACAACAAGATACATATAAAATAGCTCTGCAAGCGCACATGGAGTATGTTGAAGAAATGCGGGAAGGAAATGCACTACTCATTGCAGAAGGATTACCACCTCGGTCAATCCGTAAATTCAACCCTCCTCAACCCGCACAAACTGAGGTTCAGCCCACATTCATTCCTCCAAAAACGGTTCGACCACAGCGATCAGAAATAGAGGAGAGTAGTCATGCAACCTCACATCCCAAAGAGGGTAGGAAATCTGCGCTAGGTAGATTGGGGCCCGCGATCGACGATCGTGGTGCAGCCCCATTGCGACCAAAGAACACTCGGCGAGTTCGCACCCGCTTGGAAGGACAGGGGGACTCGGAAATTGAAGAAAGTTATGTTGCGCTCCCACCTCAACCCCCAAATCAGGAAGAAATAGGCATCATGAAAAAACAGATAGAGGAATTACAGAAAGGTACAAAGGGTGTTAAAACGGTTCCGACATGGGGGACAAGTGTGCTTCATCCCAGCATACTGAAAGCGGCTCCAAGGGGAGGAACTCACTATCCTAATTTCATAAATTACCACGGAGCAACAGATCCTCTGGATTGGGTATCCGCTTTCCAGAGCAGAATCAGCTTATGTACCTCTAGCGACGAGGCCTGGTGTATAGCATTTGTGGGATCGATGCAAGATCGGGCAGCATCATGGATCCGCAGCCTTCCTCCTGGATCGATTTTGTCATGGGATGACCTGATCAACAAGTTTATAGCAGAATTTAAGTCAGTGGGAGGACCTAAAAAGACGCATATCGACCTACATGAAGTACGACAAGGCGACAATGAGGGTACCCGCAGTTATTATGAGCGATTTTACAAAGTGTATGAGCTAACCAGGGGTATAGCAGACAACGTTGTCATGAGTAGTTTCGAAACAGGGTTGAAGCCGGGATACTTGAAGTCTTACTTCGCTTTGTCGCCACCAGCGAACCTACAAGAAATGTTGAGCTCGACTAGGAAGTATATTGCGACTGCGGGAAACGAGGGAACGTCTTCGTCCAGCAAAGGCAAACAGAGGGCTGAGCGTAGCCCGCCAAGGGACACCCGCAGAGGGGCAGATAGGGAATCAAGAAACCTGAAAGATTTAAGGAAGAGCATTTCACGCTTGCACTTTCCTATTCTCAAGTATTGAATGAAATCGAGATGAAATACGAACCATACCCAATGGTTCCCGATACCCTTGCGATGCATCCAAATTTTGTGGCTATCACAGGGATAAGGGTCACACTACCGACGAGTGTATCCAATTCAAACGAGCAATAGAGAAGTTGCTCGCTCGCGGACATCATGATCATCTCAAACTTGATACCGGTGGTCGGATAGGAGGAATCGACAAGCTCGTCGATTCGATAGAAACATTAGAATGATAACGAGCCTCCTCCCAAAGAATAATCAGATTAAGAATCGCATTGGGTCCATCAACAAACATGTAGAAAGCCTATAGTTTTGCGAGGAGTGAATGCCCTTTGCCTTTACTCGAAGTGAGCTAGTAACTTCAACCAATACAGAGGACATGTGCCTTTGCATCTCGGTGGTCCTCAATCGGGCTGTGTCGATGAGAGTGATGGTCGATATAGGGCTGCGCCGCGATATCTTATACTACAAATCGCTTCAAAGAGTTGGGGTTCAGCCGATTCTAATTTAAGGCCGTATAATGGCACCTTGAGGCTTCACCAATCATAAGATACAGTCAAGGGGGCCATCGACCTGGATGTACAGATGGGAGATTATGCACCCTTTCGAATCCGAAAAGGTGATGTTTTTAGTGGTCGATCTTCACCCCAATTATAACATGATAATGGGGACACCACTTTAAAAACAGCTTTGGATGGTAGCTTCCATTCCGCATCGCCGACAAAGTTTTATGTTGGGGGCGGGATCGGAACGTCGATCGATGAGCCTGCCATTTGTCTAACATACATACATGAAATGAGAACGGGAATAAGAGGGTTCGAATCGAATGTACCACTCAACATGGAAAACATCGACATGATCGGGTCGCTATTGATCCTGAGCCATTCAAAGTGGAGTGTGAAACGTTGCAAGTCAGAGATGAACCCGATTTTACAGCAGAAGATGAGTTGGTCGAGGTGGTCATCAACGATGAATATCCCGAACAAAAGGTTAAGATAGGAGCTCGGCTGAGTCCTGTCGAAAGGGAAAAATTAATACAACTACTCAAAGATAATTTGAGTGCCTTTGCTTGGGTGGTTACCGACATGCGAGGAGTCGAGCCAGACGTCGCCCTGCACCATCTCAACGTCGACTCAACTTTCAAGCCGATACAACAGCGAGCGCGTCAATTCTCAACCGAAAAGGAAGCGGCGATAAAGGTAGAGGTCGGAAAACTTTTGCAGGCTGGAATCATAAAAGAGCTTGCCTACCCTACTTGGTTGGCAAATGTGGTTATGGTAAAGAAGCACAACGGCAAATGGAGAATGTGCGTCGACTTCACGGACATCAACAAAGCGTGCCCGAAGGATCCTTATCAGCTGCCACGAATTGACCGGTTAGTTGACTCTATTTCTGGCTTTGAGGTTTTAAGTTTCTTAGACGCATATTCTGGGTATCATCAAGTGCGGATGGCTGAGCCCGACAAAGAAAAAACGGCTTTCAGAGCCGCTGGAGGATTATATTATTATGAAATGATGCCATTTGGGCTGAAGAATGCGGGTTCGACCTATCAGCGAATGGTCAACAGGGTCTTCAGTTCGCAGATAGGCAGAAATATGGAGGCCTACATAGACGACATGGTTGTTAAGTCCGCTGGGGACGGTCACGCTGCTGACCTTCAAGAAACTTTCAATAATGTCCGAAAACATTCGATGAAGCTGAATCCGGCCAAATGTACTTTTGGTGTCCAGGCAGGCAAATTTCTGGGGTTTATGGTTAGTCGTCGTGGCATCGAGGCTAACCTAAAAATTCAAGCTTTGATTGACATGAGAGAGCCTACCACTATCAAAGAAGTACAGAGGCTCAATGGCCGCATCATTGCGCTAGGTCGCTTCATATCAAAATCAGCGGAAAGGTGTCTCCCTTCTTCAAAATTCTCCAGAGGCGACAAAACTTTTTCATGGAACGCAGAGTGTTCGCAGCATTTCAAGCTTTAAAAGAATATCTAGAAACCACCCTTTGGCTAGCCCTATAGAGGAGATGTCTTTGTTTTGTACTTAGCGGCTTCGGACGGTCATTGTCGCCGTTTTGTCAAGGAGGCCGGAACCTCCAAAATCCCGCTTATTATGTAAGCAAGGCTCTCATCCGGTGGAGAGCCGCTATTTTAATATTGAAAAATTAGCCTACTCGCTTGTTATTGCCGCCCGCAAACTCGTGGCTTACTTTACCTCACACACGATAGTTGTCTTAATCGATAGACCATCACGTCAAATATTGCATAAACCGGACCTTTCTCGGTCGACTTCTCGAGATGGGCAATCGAAATCACCGAGTTCGACATACAATATCAACCTGAAAAAGCTATCAAGGTCAAGCGCGCGCCAGATTTTATTGTGGAGACAAGCTTTAGCTCGCCTCAACCCTCGCTCGCCATTACCCCACGAGCCCGCCATGCCAAGAGTAAACCAAATCAATGTTGGCATTTATATGTTGATGGGGCATCTAACCGAAATGGTTGTGGGGCGGAGTAATTTTGATGGAACCCGGATCGACGGAGGAAATCGAAAAAGCTTTAAGGTTCGAGTTCCCGCCACGAATAATCAAGCCGAGTACGAAGCAGTCATAGCTGGGCTCAAACTGGCCAAGGAGCTAAATGTGGAAAATGTTGAAGTCTATTGCGATTCCCAACTCATCGTCAACCAAATCTCAGGGGACTATGTCACACAATCGTAGTATTCTCGAGAAATATGGTGAGATTGTTCGACGATTCAAAAGCGGCTTCAAGTATTGCGAGTTCATCAGAATCCGGAGAGAGGACAACGAGCGAGCAGACTATCTCTCAAAATTATCACTCAAAGAAGAAATTGCAGACCCTTCAATTATGATAGAGTATCTAGTCGCACCATTATTAAGGAAACACAAATCATGGAAATCGATACACCAAATACCGACTACATGTTGGATCGATGAGATTCAGCTTATATAGAGACAGGCATCTTGCCTGATGGAGCGGATAAAATTCGCGCACTTAAGAAAAGAGCGCGGTATATCATAAACAATGGAATACTCTACGAAGGTCCGCAACAAAGCCTTTATTACGATGTGTTCGCGAAGAAGAAAGCAAGACAATCCTTATCGAGCTTCACCAAGGAGTGTGTGGGGACACCCGCTAGTCGCTCTTTAGCGCGAAAGGTTATAACCGCATGATATTATTGGCCAACAATTCTTAAAGATTCAGAAAAATTGGTTAGAGAATGTCCAGAGTGTCAAAAGCATGCGGACATCCCCGCGATACCATCATCGAAAGCGAGCATCATAACCGCACCTTGGCCTTTCGACATGTGGGGGCTCGATCTCATCGGACCATTTCCACCAGGAAGAGGCGGATGCAAAGTTATCATAGTAGCTGTGGATTATTTCACAAAGTGGATCGAAGCAAAACCTATGGTTAAGATAACCGCAAAAGCCGCAGGTTATTTCTTACACGATCAAATTTTTTCACGTTTTGGCATTCCACGGGCAGTAGTATCGGATCATGGCCCACAATTCAGAAAGACTTTTCAGACCTTTGTGAGGAATTCAAAGTCAAACACTGGCAGTCGTCCGTGGCTTATCCTCAAGGAAACGGCCAGGCTGAGGCCGGCAATAAACAAATAATCAAGATGCTTAAGAAAAGCGTAGATGACAAGGTGAAAGCAGGAGGGTGGGTCGACGAGCTACCCGCCATACTCTGTCACTTCGCACCACGATCAAAACACCCACAGGAGAAACACCTTTTGCCCTTACCTATGGATCAGAGGCTATGATTCCAGTCGAAATGGCACTACTACCCAAAGATCGTGGTCGCATTATACGAATCAGCGAATAATATTTTAAACAGGCAGATCGACTTGGATCTAATAGAGGAAAAAAGGCTGGCGACATATCATCGACTCGCGAACTACAAGCAACTCGCCAAACAACAACACGACAAGCGAATCCGCGATCATTCATTTAAGGTCGGGGATTTTGTTCTTCGAAATAGAAAGACCACTGGCATGGAGCCAAATAAAGGCAAGCTAACAGCAAACTGGGAAGGCCCTTATCAAGTCGCGAGGGAAATCAAAAAAGGGACTTATGTTCTCAAAAATCATCAAGGCTACGAGCTCAATAGACCTTGGCATGCGGACAACCTCAAAAGGTACTACATGTAATAAATCGGCTAGGGTTATGGCTATCCTCTCGTTTTACGACGGAGTGGTTAGGCTTTCTTACTTGCTTGTAATCTTCACTCATCTAGCGGGATGAGTCTAAATTAATAAAGCCCGATTTTACATTTTCTCTTTTAGCATGTTATCGAGTATACGCGGGTAGAAATTAAACATGTTCGAATAAATTTTCAACGAAGCCCTCGGCCAAACTTCAGCCTTTCCAGCGGCCAAACTTCAGCCCTCGGCCAAATTAATAAGGGCAATATTTGGAAAAATTTAAAGCGGTCACGATTTTCCAGCGAACAAAAATCGAACTCAATATTAGACAAGCAACGAGCGGACAAAAAACAAACTTGTGGATAAAAATTATGAGTTGGACAAAGTACATACTATTACAGAGGCAAATGTACGGGCAAAAGTACAGAAAAGAGAAGAGTTATACATATGCGAAATCAAAATAATGTCTTACAAAAAAGGAGCACAAAATTAAGAATTCTCAGGCCGCATCTCCTCATTATGGACGTTCTCTTCGCGGAGAGAATGGTGAAGCATCCGATGCGATTCGTCTCGCACTCAAAGAGCTCTACCATCGGCTCAACGGTTTGCTCCACCTCTCCCTCTTCAAGCAGCTCTTTCTCTTTGCTTCAGAGCTGCGCACACGCCCTCGATTCACCTCTATCACGCGAGAGCCACCCACCGAGATCACACTCGGGGACATAGCGTTGAAGCTCAACATCGAGAGAAGGGTATGCGATCATGGAATTCTCTTAGATAATCGAGAGAAGGATGGGTGAGAATCCATTCCTCTAAAACATCAAGGTCGTGAGTACCACCTTCATGAGCCAGACGCACCTCGCGATGTGATAAAACCCTTGGTCATATCCCATCATAAAGCCGCCATCGGGCGGGCGGTCTTGAGCCGGCCTTCAACACTTGAGCCTAGATCCTTCATTTGTTTCTCGCAGATCCGCACACGCTTTTTGCTCGGACTCCCAATGAGCTTGAGCCTCGCCATTTTTCGGCTTCATCTCTTCCATAGTGCGAGCAACGGATTTACTCGCCTCCACGAGGTCGAGTTAACCTTATTTGCCTCGACAAGCTGTGTGCTCTCGCCTTCTCATTCTCCGCCTCACCCGCTTAACCGCCCACGAAGACCAAATGACACATCGCATTTGCGGCACCAAGAGCTTTCGGGTTTCGCCACTCTTTTTCGACATCGGCGCCTCGGCTATTGTATTTCTATAATCATTGACGAATCAAGCGCCAAGCCGCACTCAACCTAATGGAGGAAAATTAAACAATGAAGTCAATATTGACTTGAGAAAAATAACAAAGAAAAGAATAAAAACAAAAGCAAGAAGAAGGTTTACCATGCTCACCGTGGCGCCATATAAGCCCCACAAATCATCAATACTCCCGAGAAAGGCACGGCGGGATCACCGATCCGCCATAACAACCCTATCCGCTATCCCGCGGCCTATCTCCACCGGATGTCGCTAGGATGCCCCATCTAAAATGCCTCAACGGGGCACATCAAATGATACCCCTTGCAATTGTGCGTGCCTTGGGGTGGTCGAGAGGTTGTTGCCGCATAAACTCTTTATCCAACCAGCGCGGGACAACCTCTAGGCCCAATAGGAACTCCAAAGAAGAGGCACCACTGCTTTCGTGGGTCGCAGACACAACCTCATCGGCCACAGGTTTGCCTTGATCTACGCCTTTTTCCTTACCCTTATCGAGCCTGGATTTTTTAAGGAGGGACCTCCCCTGCAAGCCGCTTTCATCTCCCGCGGGCTCAATCTCTTCAACAGCAGCCCTCTTCTTCTTATCACCAGCAGGCGGCTTTGTAAGAGTGGTCTGCTTCATAGTCTTGCCCACCGCGGCTTTCTTTACTATCAAGGGCGGTGCGGGATGGTTTTGCGACCTTAGCTCCAGAGACTCCGCCGCCGACGCCTGCAAAGTCGACCATAGGAAGGGTCTGTCTTAACCCCTTTTAGTTCAATGCCCTTTTCACCTCGCCGACGGTCTTTTGCTTTGACAATTGGCTGCGACGAACTAATCTATCCATGGTACCTGCGGGGAACAAATATTTATTAGCGACCATAAGATATTAAAAGAAACATATTATGAAAAGAGGCAAGAAGAAAGCAAGTAAAAATCCTACTCGGTGCTCGCATATTAGGATAACCGCCGCAGATTTCGCACTGAGAAGGCATGAACCTCCCGTGGTGACATTCGCCGTACCAATCAGGATGGGTCGGCAACAAGTCGACTACAACTAAAGGTTCGCCGACACCGGCTCCAGGAAGTCCGGCCTGTATGAGATAGGGCTGAGCGACGTCAAGCAACAACCTCCAGTTAAATGCCCTAGCCTGAGGTTCATTTTTACGGGTATAGCCCAGATCGTCTTTCAGCTCGGAGATAAACTCATCATCATCAAATTGGGTTTTTATTTTGTTCAAGTGATCGGTCTTGACCGAATTCTCCGCTAGCTTCTTAAACGGCCAGCCTACCCGGGACTCTACCTTCATACATCTTTTGTCCCAATCCGCCACCTTGTCGGGAAGATCAAATAACAAGCGGGGTCTACCATGACTCGATCGACTACGCGTTGGATTTGGCGGCGCCGCTTCTTCCGGGAGAAACTATAAAAATATAAAAGCACCGGCATCGATGGTTCGCGCCCGCTCAACCTACTGATTATGATAAAGGACATGACCACGCGAACAACTCCCAAACTCAGTCGCAAGGCATTACCTCCACTCTCCTCCATAAACTTAACAAAAATGGATCGAAGGAGGTCTCGAGTCCGCCGCAAAATGATCATAATGCAACCACGATAATCTTGCCGGTCTCGCCACGTGTCCATGACACGTTGGTCGCGCTCATGCCGACAAATCGATAGTCCGCCGAGACATCATACGCCCCAAAGCCGGCGTATAATCTTCTCGATCTTTAAACTCCCTCCATCGGGCTATAAGATCACTGTCTGCCCGTTTTTGCTCTGCGAGCTTATTTTCAACCGCAGCGGACCTTTTCTTGGGCGCCCTTTTTTTTTGCGGGCTCCTCAGCGGCGGTTTTCTTTTTTACAACAATCTTTGGAGACTTTTTGGGCTTCTCCGATACCACAGCCGGTTTCCACGGCTTCGCTGATCTTGCCGCTACGCTTAGCGGCTCCAGGTTTTAAAACTCTCTCCATCCTGGTGAGGAGATTGCTTAGTGCCGTTTGGTCGTCATCTTCGACCTCGCCCTCCGCAGCGCCCTCACCAATAACTGCGACCTCTGGGTCAGATTCTATGTTAATGGGTCCAGGGTTTGGATTTCCTTCCATCTCCTCCTCGTCACCGCTAGAGCTAGCATCCTCCATGCTCACCTCCTCTGACCCATAACCCGCTGCGGCCCTAGCCTCTTCGTCTGATTGTGTGTGCTCTGATGACATTCTGGAAAAGAAAAAGGGCAAGGTGGATCAGTTTATCACCCGGACATGGAAATCGGGTCGAGGTGAAAGCAATCACACCCGACACCTCGCCTTCCATCTTCCTTAAATGAGATACAAAATTCCCAGAAAAACCCCAAACATCTCCCCAGAAAAACCCCCCAAATTCGAAACCCTAAAATGCATAGAACCCAAATACTGGAAAGCATAAACAAAGGAGTATCAATCGGAGCACATGCATATAGGAGTATTTTTGAGCAATCAAAAAGAAGGATCGAAATCACAGAAAAGCATAACAGATTGGGCTCATGGCATTCATCAGAAAGAGGTACAATCGCAGAGACAAGAGTCACAGCATTCGTCAAAATTTTGTAAGAGAAATAGGAGAAATAAAGAGCATAATTAAATCAACAAGCAATAAAGGAGTAAAGTAGAGTACCTGATTGATAATAAAGATGATAAAACGTTGATCTTTGACTGGAATAAGCACTCGTCGGAATCTGCTTGTAAATCGCCGGAAGTTCTTGGTTTATCACCGAAGGAATTTATCTGAGAGAAGAAAACCGAAAAGTGGATGAGTTGGGGGGGACTCCTCTATTTATAGGAGGAAAAGAGAGGGGAAACGACGTTTGGGATTTTCAAAATTCAAACGTAATGATGGCAGGAACGGTTACCAATTTTTCTCCGCCAATCAGAGCTAAGGACGGTTCAGTTCCAACCGCCGTGTCGCTGCATCGCGGATCGATGTGGACGCTTTAGTACCGACCGATCGTCCGTTATTACTTTCCAACCGTTTAAATCTTTCTAGCGACCATCAACTACCCGCAGAATAAATGACTTCAGCATATTGTCAACCTTATTTCAAGCGGCTACCCTCGATCAATGCCCGCTAAAGCTTATCCTGACAAAGCATCCTTGATAGAGCGCTATCACTTAAAATAAGCCCGACAGAACGTTGTCGGCAATCAAGCCTGTCCGCTACAAATGCACAGCATATAATCGGTAATTCGTTACGCGATACTAACACTGATTCAAGCCCGATAGAATGGTATCGGCGATCAAGCCTGTCCGCTACAAATGCACAGCATATGGCTAGTGGTTTTCACCAACACTAGTTCAAGCTCGATAAAACAGTATCGAAAGCCTCTATCACAAGCGACTACGAAGGAGCTCCATCGAAAGTTCTTTTTCAAGTTCTACTCTCCGCCTTGGCGGACACGCCAGGCACAGAGTAGGGGGCCATTGATATACCCGGATTGGAATGGGGCCCTGTTCATCCATATTGGGCCTACAATCTTGGCCCATCAACACAGATAAATGGGCTTTTATCACCGCTGGCCGCTGCCACCAGATTCCTTCTAGTCGCTCGCCACCGGCCGGGACATGTCCGCCACCAGTTAGCCGGACTCATTCTCTCCATGTGATTCCAAACTATAAACTCAAGGCACAAGTGAGTCCGCTGCTCGACCATATTTCTCGATACTCGCTGCTCGCCATGCTTATCCAGCTGGCCAATCCAGCTGGCAACACTTTACAGCTGGCTAGGACACTTGTATTGCATGCATGCTTAACTTAGCTATGTACTCTCAGTTGTCTTGTCAATGAACAGTGAGATGACTCACTTTTTACCCTATATATATGGGATCAAATTGTAATAGAAAGGGGATCTCAAGATTTTAGCTATAAATCTAATACAAGCAGAAACTCTGCCAATTTGTCGACTGATCAATCAGTTTATCTTATAAACTGATCCGGCAGCCTTGTTCTTACTCGCCACCCTAACCACACCGGAGAAATCATTCATAGCAGTCTTATATCCTCAAGATAAACACTGTTACCGCAAATCTGGTGTTCCACGCAACATCAGTAAACGAAAGGCGGATGATGCAATTGACAGAAGATTGACGACCCGTCAAACTACTAGCCGACTGTTAGGTGTAGTGTCCGGAAGACAATTATCTAATTGTTTTTATGACAGAATTAATAATTCATCTGCATGTATGCTTATAATTAAGACACTACTGAAAACCCTAAGTACCTCGTTTATGTAAACACATAACTCAGTGTATGGCTATACACAAGAGGATTGAGTTAGTGAGATGTACTTAAAATTAACTTAGTCCGTAGTGTTTATTAATCTGAGTACCGGTCTTAAGATTAATTTGCTAATAATGCGCCCAGAACAATTTAGGTGTGACATTCTTATCCGGACTGTCGGTAATAGGGTACCTAGTGGGGCATTTATATATGATGATAATCATATAGGGCTGGACCGATTTGATTTGAGTTCTCGATATAATTCCATGATCGAGAAGTCTTATCGAATCACAAGATGATCATTTATGGATTAATCTCAATCTTGAGGTGATCACAGACGACTTCTTAGACTAGGGTAGAGTTTGATGTGTTAGAAAGGATTACTTCGAAGTATGTGGTCCAACACTTCTCGTTGGCTCTATTTTAGGATGAGTGGGTAGTCTGTGCTATCACAGATATGGAATCCATTCCTTCCTCCGGGAATGAGACAGACAATTCCCTTATTTGTTAATCCTAGAAACTGACCGATGCGCACAGTTCATATTATATTAGTTATGAACTATTTGGTCACTAGGGGGTTAATGATAAATAATGATAAGAGGTTTCGAGTAGGGTTTACGGAAATATCCCGAATCGTAACGAACAGTCTATGGAGGATTTATCTGTATGTAATGATTATATCAGTGGACGCTTTTTGACTCAAAGTTGAGTTTAAGTTTATATCTATATTCAAAGAGAGTTCGATTTGGGTTTATGGTGGTGTAATCCTGCAATTAATAGATTGAATATTATTGTTCGGTCGACGATTAATAATTTTATTTAATTTATTATAGCTACTGAATATGGGTCCATGGTCCCCGACGTGTCTCCTAACATGCATATGTTTTCTCGTCGTTTCACCTCAATTAATATTAAATAGTTGGATTGGACTGTTTAATAGATATATGGATTAGTTGTTTATTTGGACTAAATAATTAATACATGAAAAAGAAATTTTTCGTATACTCGGCCCAATTTATGTTAAAATGCGTGTAGCCCATTTCCCAATTAGGGTTGGCGCATTTGTTATTTAATTATTGGGAAATTAGTTTTCTTGATAATTATATGATACAAGTAATTAATTACTTATTTTTTAAATAATTAATTAATGAAAATATTTGATTGATCCTTAAATATTCTAGATTGATTCTAGATTATTCTAGGAGTATCTTTTATTTAATAGGATTATTATAATTGATTTTGTATTAATTATAAAATCCTTGGAGGACAAGGATTACTCTCCTATATAAAGAGAGTTCTCCCAAGCCTTTTCAGAACACATATTTTCGGTTTTTTGGGAAGTATTGAGCTTAGATTTTTCGGCTCATATACTTGTGTTCGAGTTTGAGGAAAACTTCGGGTTTTTCTAAGGTAGCATATCGAGGAGGTCAAGCGGCTTGGATCACCATCCACCTGGTGTTGCTTGGAGATACACGCCGGAAGACGGTGGCATCTCAATTTGCTTGGATCTTGGATTGAAAATTGTTCTTGGAGTTTATTCACCATAAACTGGTAAGCAATCTAACCCCCTCGTAGGTTAGATTTATTATTCACGTATTTTGATTGTTTAGATTTAGATCTTGTACTTTCCGCTGCGTAATCGGGTGGATCTTTGTTCGATTCGGCGATATTACATCCTACAAGTGGTATCGGAGCCTTTGATCTATCAATTAAAGTATGTGAATTTTAGATCTAGGAGTGGAAAAACATATTTTAGATGTTTTTTTTTTATTTCGTTTGTATTTTTACATGAATCGAAATATATATCATGATTGTATGATGTGATTGTCGTGGTTGAAGAGATGGATTGGGGTTGTTAATGTTTACCCGTAGATCTATTTTGTAGCTCTCTTGATTAGTATCAATTGAGCATAGAACTTGTATTTACTTTATGTATCGAAAATAATGTAAAAGTTAGCATCTTTGTATTTTTTTTTCTTGATCCGGATTCGAGACGACGAATATCATGGTGTTGAAGATTATCAAGAAGGTAAAACGGAAGGAGGCCGAATTGTTTAACTTTTTTTTTTGGTCTCGGCCTAGGCCTATAAACGAGCCGAACCCTGGCAGGGTTCGAGCTCGGATCGGTATGTTCGAACCTTAGGCTCGGCTCGGCTTATATTTTCATTATCCGGCTCGGGTTCGGCCTGGTATTTGGGGAAAAAAGCTCGGCTCGGTTCGGCTCAAACATGTCGAACCGTTCGAACATGTTCGGCTCGAACTGGGTTTTAAAAAAAAATCAGAATTTTGTGTTCGAACATGTTCGGCTCGAACTGTATATGAATTTATGATATCCGAGCCGAACATATTCGAACATGTTCGGCTCGACCACCGAATATCTAATTTGTAATGTTCGGCTCGAAATTTGAACCCACGAACTGAGCCCGAATCAAGCTATTTTCGAGCCGAATACTCCGAATCGAATCGAATACTTAGGTTCATTTACAGCCCTAATCTCGGCGATTGTATCAAGGAATGCGGCAGCCTGTTTTTTAGGTTGACCTTTAGGTCAATGCTTTACAAAAAAAAAAAGGGAGGCGAAAGTTTTTTTTATTAATTTAGAAAAAAAAAAAAAAAAACAAAAACTTTTCTGCCGTATACAACAAAAAAAAAAAAAAAGGTTTTATAATTTTTTTCTGTGTTAGCCGAGGGCTTTATAAAAAAAACAATAAAACAATAAAACAATTTAATATAGATAAAACAATTTAATATAGATATATTTTAATAAAACAATTTAATATAGATATATTTTAAAATATATTGGTATATTACAAAATCCCTTCGTTTGTGGTTAGCTCATACAAGATCGAAGGTTCGAGATCCTAAAGTTTCAAGATAAAGATCAAGATCGAGATTTGAAGACTTAGAACTAGTTTTAGTTTTCATTAGAAAATAGGTTAGTCGAAGTACTACTCATTCATCTCGCTGTTTAATTTTTCCGCTTATTTTTCGTGTATGATCGAAATTATGTGATAGAAACCGGAAAATTGCCATGACATTTATCATATCATATCATGAATGCACTCCAATGCATACA
Organism: Gentiana macrophylla; assembly: GCA_026214975.1. NCBI lineage: Eukaryota > Viridiplantae > Streptophyta > Magnoliopsida > Gentianales > Gentianaceae > Gentiana > Gentiana macrophylla. The sequence goes on along the minus strand of JAOBSW010001112.1, from coordinate 146,370 downwards.
TGTAGCTAGTTTATTTCAATAAATTAGGCATGTATAACTCGTATAATTAGTTAAAAGCTTTTTTAATTAATATGTGGTAGTTAATTAAAATAAGTAACTAATTATAAAAACCGAGGAACCGGGTTTTGTCAATCGTTACGATTTTAGTGATGGATTCTCGGTGAATCCCACTTAGATAAATCGTTGAGGTTTCGGTGATGGCTTCTCGATGAACCCACCTTAAACAGAAACGAGATTACGCTTTGGTTGACAACATAGAAATCGGAAAGTCTTAGTACATGGGTTCGGAAATGGTCTAACCATGGTTGGGCGAGTCCAACCGAGCTTCGGCTCGATCGACTCCCCACCACGTGTGATGTACGTTACAGTGGTTCGACAAGACTTAGCATAGCCGATAAGCCTTCGGGCTAAACGGGGCTTTTCTTGCCGGATCAGCCTGAACTGTCATATATGTTCCAACGAATAAGACGGCGTAGGCTTGCCTACTTAACCGACCCTGTTCGGAGTACTTTGATTTATTGTTTCTTATTGTCAAGACCGAAACCGTAATTAGTAAACCCACCAATTTTTCAAATTATTGAGTGGGAGCGGAGAAGGTGACAGCCAACCTCACGGCCTCTACTATAGATGCAAGCACGTGAGAGAATGGTGACACCTCATGCCGCTTTGATTTCGGCCCCCTTCGGATGGTGTTCACCGCTATCAAAATTCAAGGCTTGGTCTCCGAAAGGATAGGATATCGGGTACTCGCCGGGTCATCGACCGCCTCGTAGTAGGCATACTCGGGCGTACTCGAGATCCGATATAGTAGGTCACACTCTTTATGGATATTTTCAAATATCTAGGCTAGAAAAAAGGAAGGTAATCAATGATTAAGGTCCGGGATGTCCGATTCCCGTGAGATGTTCGATTCTCGAAGCTTAATCATTGAGAGATTGTCTCAGTTTAACCGTCATAGTGTTGATATCGACCTCTCGGACAAGATTTTATGCCAAAGTTAAATCCTTGGAATGGTAGGATAAACTTTTTATAGTTTATAATTCCTAAAATAAAAATCTAGTACTGAAATTTACTTTTGAATTTAAATTTCTGTCATAATTTTACAACTTTAATCTCTAGGCTACTAAACTGTTAGTAATAGGACTTCATTAAAAATGTGGAAAGTAACAAGTACGTTGTAATTATCAAAAGAATGCAGTTAATTTTTCGGAAAAGATTTTTCCTTGAGCCTTTAAAAACTTAAGTGACATAGTATAGGTATGTCACGGATGTCACTCGTGTTGAACGAGAGACAACCATACTTAGTTTACAAAAGATGATATAGGACTATAAGACAAATTCATTCAGTGAATTTTAAAAGTGTAATTACACAAGAAATTTCTAAATTGAAAAATTGGAAAATCATATACATAAGGCGTTGCTAGTTAGACGGTATTTGGAACCGATAAACTAGTGGGAGCCTTAGTCTTATGATTTGTTGTCTTTCTGAATCATTAGAAATGTGTAATAGACTGCACACGAGTTTCTCCATTTATTGGAAAAACAAGAATAAAGTGTTTCTAGTTAGACAGTATTTGGAATTGATAAACTAGTGGGAGCTTAGTTCTGAATGTTTTTCTAATCTTTGAAAAATCATAAATACAAAGTGTTGCTAGTTAGACGGTATTTGGAACCGATAAACTAGTGGGAGCTTTGGTCTTATGATTTGTCGATTAGAAAAATCGAATAGTCCAAGCTACTAAAACAATCCTTAGACATCCCACAGTTCAAGAGTAGCGTCTACTCAAACGAACTGCTAGTTCAAGACCGTTTCCATTTATGGAAAGTCAGAAATGGGAAAGAATGTCTATACATGTTAGTCATCTAAACTGAGTAGTTTTAAGGCTAAACCGGAAAATTAATAAATTGGAAATTAGAGGATATGGAAAGTGATTTCGGATCACTGACCAATGCATCCTTAGCAATTTTCTCAAAAGCTAAGTTCTTTGGAAGAACTAGGTAGCTTTGCATTAAACGATAAATACAATAGACAACGGGCTGTTATTTCAGATAGACTAGTGGGAGTGATATAAGGAAATGAATCTCGGATTCAATTCTTGAGTATCACGTAAAAATTCATTTTCTGCTTTGGATTCGTTGGAACGAACGTATTCATTTTCAATAGGATAATTTGTTTGTTTTATTGACGATAAATATAACATTCGTAGCACGAATCCAAGACTCGGACTTTTGTTTGATAAAGTCAGAACCACTGAGCATTGCTGAAAAGGTATTAGTAACACATCTTAAAATATATGAACGCAAATGGTTTCCGTATTTCGATAAACGCTTCTTTCTGTTCTATTAATTAGTGCATATTCCCTAAAGACAAGATCTCAAGATCGGCTTAGGGTGATTCCTATCTCCTACCAAAGGAACACTGCCTCAAAGGAACAATGACTAAGTTCCCTTTCAATCAGGAAAGGGTAATAGATTTAAAGAAGTAACATAGCTTGTTCATAACAACCTTCGGGGTCATATGAAAGGTACAATCTAGTGGGAGCTTTTGAAGTAGTGACATCTTGTCTGACAACTATTCGAGACTCCGGTAAGTTTATCCAAAATATTTGGAGGAAATCTCTGATTTCACCAGAGATAGAGTATTCCATACTCTGAAATATGTTATTGCGTAGTCTTCGGGACTGATGCTCGGCCTGCCTCCCAGTGAAATTTTTTCACTAAGGGATACACCATAAATTTGCCTTATATAGTTATTGATGTGCTATGATACGCTGCTAAACTCATTTAAGATATTGGTTGCAAAATAACGGTTTACGTTGTAATGAAAAACCGAGAAGTCTACCTAAAAGATGCGTACGCATTTGTGGATAAGGAGTGAATTCGGTTCACCCCACTTCCGTAAATATAGACATTTAGCATTTAGTGCTTGAAGGTAGGACTGGAAATTTTGCGTACACGTTCATGTCGTGAAATATCTTAATGCATTGAGCAAAAGGTTGGTTATAAAACTCGTAAAATCAGAGAATGACGGTTATACTGTCAAACTCGGTCTGATAGAGTCAATAAATAACAACCTTAGATCTTGAAGTATTTGTACTCAAGATGTTACTAACTGATTTGTTCAGTCCACATCCAACAATGACAGTTTTTTTGATAACACTAATAAAAACTACTAAACTAGATCAGTATATCGATCCACCCCGAACGTAGTGGAGTATGGTTTGTCCATTACCCATTGCAGGACCTTACAGTCTATAGGGTAGATTGATGACCTATAGTCCTTTGTGGGCTGTGTAGATCCTCGATCATGAGGTAGGTTTAAAAGCCATAACCACGTGAATAGAGTTTGATACTCCGGTTCATTGAAACTCTTGTAGAACCACCCGAGTATCTCAGGCCCAGTGGGAGTAATTGGAACTACACGGAGATGAGTCGAATGAATAGGAAAGATTAACTTTCAACGCAAAGCTAAGTAATTTATGGGTGATTCCCTAAAAGGTAGAGAGTTAACCATACCGTGATCTCTCTTACCACTCAGTCTTGCTTGATTTCGCCGTCGAGCGGGAAATAGGGGTGATTCCCTAAGACTTCCTTGCCGAACAACGGAATCTGAACTCATTCAGAACATAAGGGTTTTAGCAAAGAACAAATAACGGATTTGTTACAAAGTAGAAAATAGGGGTGATTCCCTAAGACCTTTTTGCGAGACTAACGGTATCTTAATTTATTCAGATAGAACCTTTGGTAGGATGTCTGCCACAGCTTATATCCTTTGGGGATTAAAGCATTCCTCTGGGTCATTTCAAAGTCATATATTTTAATATTTGGAGTTGACCAGAATATTGATAAGTCTTTCATAGACTGGGCATCAATATTAGTAAAGTAGTATGTAGATTAGTGTTTGTGAATGGTAACACTGAAACTGTTGGAAACAACATAGGTGTGTTATCTGAAGTCAGAGGCTAACATGCCATCGGGCTATTTTCTAAAGAATTTGACTCACTCGAATTCTCGAAAATAAGCAATTGGCAATCCCATTCATCCATCTCAATGGTTAAGATGTTCTTGCATAGAGGAATGCAACATTCAATGATGTAGTCTACCCTACCTCTCAGGAATGCTTGTCTAAACCTGTGGATGAATACTAAATGGGATATTTAGTGAATCCTCAAGTCTTTTCGGGAGAATGAGGAATAATATGCTTGTATATTCAGGTGCAAACTAGAATATAAGTGATAACACTGATTCTGACTTTATGTCAAATTAAGGATGCTCGTTAAGTCGATCTCGTCCTCAGTGTTGGCTTAAAGGCATATTGAAATCGTACCACCGGATTAGATGGAAAGGCGACGTTTCGATCTCAAAGATTGACTCAAGCCGCCAACCTACCTGCTCAGTGTACCAAGTCACATGGTATTGGAATTCTAAGTACGCGCTGGGTCACTGACCTACCACTGCGGCGGCACACTCCGGTCGTGCTTGGAAGGATGAATTACTAAGATGCGCTTGGAGGGTATGATTCTTGGGGATATGTCTCACTTGTTTTGAGCAAGTGGGAGAATGTTGTAGATATAGATATAAAGGGTGTGCTCTAAAACAATTAATGTTGAAATAGTGTCCTAAACCCAATCGGGTTGGACCGGATCCGACCGGGTTGGATCATTTCTACTATTTCTTTATGTTTATACATATATTAAATGGCTTTTCTGTTGTCATATATATGTTCTTTTAAAGAACCAATTATGAATTTTTATATGATGATGTCCTTAGTATTAAACTGTGATAGAGAAACCATGATAGACGATTATGGTTGATGAGATCTCTAATCACTTTAATAAGTTTGATACTTAAATGTCTCTAGGCTGATGTACTATCAAACAGGGCATTGATAGTATGAACATGCTAGCACATATTAGATGTCTTCTGTCTTTAGGGCAGGGATAGATCTCGTCTATCGAAGTGTAGAGACACTTGGGTATGCGTGGGCGTGTATTAGATAATCGTCGTTAGGATCGACCCACTTACACGGTTAAGTGTCACACTATGTGGCGGTTGTGTAATTATCCTTTGGACCGAGTCCTCATGGCATCACGGTGTGGATTGTCATGCTTTGACACTATTGAGGTTTCCCACAGCCACGGGGCGATCATACGGTAGTGATTGGGTATGATATTGAAGCATGCGGAGTATACATGATTGGTCGTCTGGGAATCGCGTATCCTATGATTGGGATCGAATATCCGAAATGGCCTTCTAATAAGGAATGTCTTACTCTCGTGAATCTTTGCAAAGTGGGAGTAAACGAGTTACTTCGAGAGAGCTTGATATCCAGATTATAAGATACGGTCGTTAATGTTTGACATTCGACGTACGACCGTATGGATATTATTACAAATGATAGATTGTAAGTTACACTGTAGAATCGTTTCACATGAAAGGTAGTAGTCATTGCATTTGACTCTTTCGATGATTGGGGTCACGGTGTGTTTAGACGCTATCCCGTGATCGTTAGGCATGAAGGGCATTTTCGTAATTTGCACTTTGTGTCTACGGCCAACATATTCGGAAGCCTATCGGGTCACACACATATGAACATCTAGCCGGATTAAAATGTGGTTATAGATGATAACCAAATAAGGAAAGAATTTATCTCGTACTATAAAGGTTATGGTGGTAAATTAATATGGTGGTATTTATTTATTATGAATAAATTAAATTCAAGATATTAATTATATTGATTAATTAAAGAATATTCCGGATGCCAATTTATTGGCATATGGGGCGCAACTTATTAGTGTATAAGATACACTTGGATTGTGCAATTTAATTAATGGTATTACCATATATTAATATTGGATATTAATATATTATGCGATATGCATGTGCACTTGTGTAATAACTATATTTGTATATAGATTTATATATGTGATATATACACATGTGTAAATTGATTTATGGTAATAAGAAATTCATAGTCAATATTAGATATTGACAATATCTTGAAAATATTCAATATAAGATATTGACAATATCCTAGATTTATTTAATATAAGATATTATAATAAATGAGATAAATCAATCAATTATATTTTGCTTATTTTATTGGAAAAATGTTTTCTTCTCCTCCACACTATATATGGCGCCACTTTCCCTATAAAAGGGAGTGGGTGTCAAGCTTTTTTGTATATAATAATTTCAAGAGTTAATAGTTCTTGTGTAAAATAGAGAGCATCCTATGTAGAGTTGGAGAGAGGAAAAAAGCCGGTCTAAAGAACCGGAGTTTTCCAATAGCAATCCAGATGGGATTCCGCGGGTCTGTTCGTGTGGACTAGCGGTAGAGGCCGAACACTTGGGTGGCTCTATGCAGAACTACTCTCCTTAGACGGTCAAAGCGTCGATCTTTTAGATCAAGCAAGGTAACCACCGTCTACTAGCTTATCTGTTAATAGCTTAAACGAAGTCGATCCTGGTTAAAAGGAAATAAAATTTTAAATTCCGCTGCGTTCCCGCGTAGATTTCCTAACAGTGGTATCGGAGCGAGCTTCGAACTTAAGCAATAAGCATGTTAATTTGCGTAGTTAATTTTATTGTTTAAATCACGTAATTAAAAGATGAAAGATTTTAGATTCGCAAAACGATACACGAAAAGAATAAAAGAAAAAAAAGGAGATCGGGTGGTGCTCGGCCGATTGGCGGCGGCACCACCACCGTCCGGCGGCCGGCGGCAGCTTTATGGCTGTCGGCTGGTGGCTGCTTGACGGGTCTCTTCCTTTTGTTTTGTGTATTTTGTGTTTCTATATGGTTCATAGTTGTGATTGGTAATTCGTCTTTTGTTTAGTTGTGTCATATGGCTAACCAATGGTTCAAATAGTTTGGGCCATTGGGATGCCACATGGCATTAAAATAATAATGGTCTTTTCAAACTTTGTTTGGATTAGGCCTAGGCTCTTTCCAAATATTTGGTTTGGGAAAAGGCAGGCCTAGGCCACTTCCAAAATTTTGATTTGGAAAGTGGCCAGGCCTAAACCAAAATTATTTGGCCTTTCCAAATATTTGATTTGAAATAGGGCTGGGCCCTTTTCAAATATTTGATTTGTAAAAGGCCTAGGCCTAGGCCATTTCCAAAATTTTGATTTTGGAAAGTGGCCAGACCTAAACCAAATTTGGTTTAGGAAGATGCCTTTTGGTTTAGGAAACCAAAGACATCCCTTTTGATTAGGAATCAAAAGGAAAGAAACAAAAGAGACTTAATTTTAATTTTGATTTATTTTTAGAATAGTTCTAATTAACTAAAATTAAAATTAAGTCTCTTTTGTTTCTTTTCTTTTGATTAGGAATCAAAAGGAAAGAAACAAAAGAGACTTAATTTTAATTTTGATTTATTTTTTGAATAGTTCTAATTAATTAAAATTAAAAGTAAAATCGCTTAAAATTAATCGTTAATTTTATTTCGATTAAGATCATTTAATTAATTAATTGATTGGATAAAATTATTTAATAGATTAAATGTTAATTGATTAATTAAGACGCAAGTAGTTAAATTTTAATTTTATCTTTTTCATAAGATGTTATTGTATGGATTAGATATATTAGATATAATATGATTATATGGACCCGATTGATCATGGACTCGAATTTAGGATAGATGTGAATGATTTAATTTTTCTCGTTGGTTTAAAAATTGTTCTAGGCCATTATGAAGAACGTGACCTAGTTTATTTTCTCGCATTTATCCCATTCCTCGCAAAGCTCCCCCGTTTATGGCGGGTATATTTATTTTATTAGACAAATTAAATGTAACAAGAATGGAGCGTAAGATGGAGACCAAAGAAAGAAGAATAAAGATCCCATTGGAGATGGCGCATTAAAGATCCTATTAGGCGGTTGCATTACCTTTAGATTGTGACCCGCGGTTTCGCTCGATTTGTATTCGAAAACGCACTCAGGAAAAGTCCATGATCATACCGGTTACTCTACGCATTTATTTATTTTGTGCTTGTATTTATTTTATATGATACGATAGATGCATGACTAGGCACGATCTAGATAAATGTGTAGGATATATATCTATATAGATAGATATAATTCATGCGACCGAAATTTAAATTAATTAAGTGAATTAATTTACGAAAAAATACTTCCACAACAAAAATCAAGTCGAAATATTGTCTCCCAATATTATAATGACGGTGAAGAGCCTGTGTTCGGATCCAACTGATCGACCACCGCCGGGAGTTGACCTACCTCGGGTATATCGTCGTTATTGAGATATGATCGTATGAGATCTTGTTAATATTGGGTTATGACTTGACTAGAGTCTTTCGGTGATTGGCCACCGTCAGGGCCGTCTGACTTTAGAGACAAGGGGTTTATAATGTTAGTAATACCATCCGCAACGGAAGCGATTTAAGGATCTAGATCTATAAATTACACGTAATAAAATAATTAGATCTATATCTACAAGGGGGTTGTAGAACATACCTCTTGGATCTCAAAATCCAAGTTGAAGAACCGCAATAGAAAGAACGAACAAGGTGTAAAGAGCACCACGATCTTCCGTACGTGTGATCCAAGCAACTCCCGGTGGAAGGAAATCCTCGTCTCGAATCCTTCCGATATGCTACCCGGAAAATCTCCAAGATTCTCCCCTTAACTCCCCTTGGCCGAAAATTTTCACCTTCTCCTCTCTAAGATGTGTAGGTCGAAATATTGTAGTGTGTTGTAAGGCTTAGGAGAACTCTCTTTATATAGGAGAGTAAAACTTAACCTCCAAGGATTTAATAATTAATACAAAATCAATTATAATAATCCCATTAAATAAAAGACAATTCCATAATATTCTAGAACAAATCTAGAATAATATTTATCTTTATTTCTTTCCATAAATATTTATCCAATAAATATTTTATGCACATGTCTTAAAACAATTTATTGTTTCCTAAAACATAAGCATGGGGCGAAAATTACATAAGCTTGTGACCTAGTCACAATTTTCGACTAACACACATTTTGGGCCAAGATTATGAAAAATGTCTTTTCCACATATTTAATTATTTAGCCCAACTAATTTAATAGTCCACTAAACAATTAATTCACATATCGTTTTAATAAAGTCCAACAAGAACTAAATTAATATTATTAGGATTCGACGTCCGAGAATAGCCATGCTATATTTAGGAGGCACGCTGGGACCATGGACTAATAATCATCGGCTCGATAAATCAAATAAATAATTATCTTACGAATGTAATAATTATATTCGATAAATCAATCATAGGAATATGCCACCATAATCCCGTGATCGCACTCCTCCGATTATGAGATTATATTTATCTCCTCACGAGAATAATAATAAGCGTCCATTGATATAATCATTACATATGGATTAATCCTCCATAGATCGCTTCATTCTAAATCGGGAAGTTACCGTTAACCCTTTTCGAACCTCTTATCCTTATTTACCATTAACCCCTAGTGATCAATTAATTCATACAACTCACCGATAGCTAATCGCTGTAATATGAACTCCATGGATCGATCGCTTTCTAGGATTAACAAATAAGTGGAATCTGTCTATCTGCTTCGTAAATGGAAGGAATGGATTCCGTATCTGTGATAACACGTACTACTACTCAATCAATCGACAATGCCAAGATGGGGTAATTCGGACCACGACTCAGTGTAATCCTTAACCGTCAAGTCAAACCTCATACTTGATTCAAGCGGCTTGACTCGATCACCTCGATTAAGATATATCCATAAATATGATCATCCATTGATTCGATAAGACTTCTCGATTACGGAATTATATCGTGAACTCTAATCAAATCGGTCCAAATTTCATATGATATATCTATCATATATAAATGCCCCATTAGGTTCTCTTAACCGAAAGTCCGGATAAGACAATCACACCTATTGTGTTCAGGCGCATTAATAGCACGTTAAAGGAGAGACCCGATACTCTCGATTAACTTTACTACGGGCTAATTGTATTTTAAGTACATCTTCACTAACTCAATTGATATCCAGTCTACTACGGGCTAATTGTATTTTATCCTTCACAAACACTAATATATATTTATATACACTACCGTACTAAAATTGATATCCAGTCTACAAAAGACTTATCAATATACTGGTCAAATCCACATATTGTAGAAATATATGACTTCCAATGACCGAGAGGTTTGCTCTTTATCAACAAAGGACATAAGCCTTGACAGTCATCCTGTCATAAGTTCATAAGGCAATACCCTTTTGTTTCGAATGAATCCAGATTCCGTTTGTTTGGCAAGAAAGTCTCAGGGAATCACCCCTATTTTCTGCTTTTGAACGAAATCATGCAATACCGAACTCATTCTACTCTTTTCCATGTAGATCCAATTACTCCCACTGGGCCTGAGACGCTCAGGTGGTTCTACAAGAGCATGAACAGAACTGGAGTACCGAACTCCATTCACAGGATTATGGCTATTAAACCAACCTCTATTATCAGAATCCTATACTGCTCACAAAAGAGCCATAGGTCATCAATCGATCCTCAGACTACAAAGTCCGCAGAAACCGTAATGGGTAATGGATAAACCATACTCCCGATACTTACTGAGTGGATCGAAATTCTGATCTAGTTTAGTAGTATTTAGTGTTATCACCAACAACCGATGTTGGATGTGGTCCGATTTTAATCGGTTAGTAACTACCTTGAGTAAACGTGCTTTCAAGGTTCAAGGTTTTGTCTTTTTCATGGACTCTATCAGGAAGGATGCAACAGTATCCTTTCCCGATTTCAAGAATCTTATAACAAACCTTTTTCTCAATGCTACAAGATATAGAACGATTGGTCACTGACCGAACGTGTTTGCGAAATTTCCAGACCTACCTTCAAGCACCGTGTGCTAAATGCTTATATTTATGGAAGTGGGGTGAACCGAATTCACACCTTATCCGTAAATTCCAAAGAATATTCTAGGTAGACTTCTCGGTCTTACATGTCAATGTAAACCGTTATTTCGCTTCCAATATCTTTATTGAGTTAAGCAGTGTATTGTAGCATATCTAAAAACTATATAAGGCAATTTTAACGGTTTCTCACTTAGTGAGAACATGTCATAATGAGGCAGGCTGAGCATCAGTCTCGAGGACTATGAATGGCCTATTCTGAGTATAGAATACTCTATCTCTGTTGAAAACAGAGAAGCCTCAAAATATTTTGGATAAACTTACCGGAGTGTTTGAATAGTTATCAGACAAGAAGTCACTACTCGGAAGCTCCTACTAGCTTGTATCTTTCATCAGACCCCAAAGGTCGTCATGAACAAGCTATACTTCTTTATAACCATTATCCTTTCCCGATTGAAAAGAAACTTAGTCATTGAACCATTGAGACAATATAACCAGACTGGGAGAAAATGAATCACCCTAAGCCAGTCTTCAGGTCTTGTCTATTAGGGACTATGCACTAACTATGGAATATGAAGAAGCGTTTATCTAAATATAGAAACCAATTGCTTTTAACGATTCTTAAGATGTGTTTTATATACATATTTCAATGATTCTAAGTGGTTTTGACTTTATCAAACAAAAGTTCGAGTCTTGGATTCAGTATTACAAATGGTATATTCACTTTCTATACGACAAACAAATCATCGAATAGAAGGTAAATCCATTCGCTCCAACGAATCTTAAACCGAAAATAAATTTTCCACGATATCCAAGGATTGAATCCGAGATTCATTTCCTTATATCACTCCCACAATTCTAGCTAAAATTAACTGCCCGTTGTTTACTCCTTTAATCGTTAAATGCCCTGCTACCTGTTTCGCCAAAGAACTTAGCTTGAGAAAATCGCCAAGGATTCATAGGTTGGTGATCCAAAATCACCGCCCTTATCCTATGATTTTCGCTTTAATTAATTTTCGGTTCACCTTAAAATTTTCTCGCTTTAGATGACTAACACTTTTAGACATATTCTCCCATTCTTGACTTTCCGTGAATGGAAATAGTCTTGAACCAAATGTTCGCTTGAGTAGACACTACTCTTGAACCGTGGGATGTCTATTTCGAGTGTTACTCGTCGGGACTTCTCGGATTTTCTAATATACCGTAAAAACAACAAATCATAACATTAAAGCTCCCACTAGTTTATCGGTTCCAAATACCGTCTAACGAGCAATGCTTTATTTTTCATGATTTTCCGATTTTTTCGATTAGAGAATCTTTCGTATATAGTTCCAATGTTTCCAGAAAAACAACAAATCATAGAACTCCCACTAGTTCATCGATTTCCAAATATCGTCCAAATATCGTCCAACTCGGAAGTTTTCATTGTATACTCCTCGGGTCGGAAGGCGGCGGGGAAGGAGGGGACACAGGCGAGATCTATCCGCAGCAATGAATTCCCATACAAATAGAGGCGCCTATCAAAAGATACTCCGAAGGCTTCGAGATCGAGGTCTCATTAGCCGAAGAAGACCGTGGCCAATCCACGTGGCCTGCTTGACGAACGTCGGCGACGGATACATCGTAAATTGGTCCGCGGGCATCGCGATAAGTCCTCTGTCCTATTACAGGTGCCGCGACAACTTTGACCAAGTCCGAACGATTGTCGACCACCAGATTTCCGGTTTTTCAATTAGAACGGTTACGTGTGTACACTTTTCTAATGTTCTAGAAAAAACAACAAAAAAATAAAGCTCCCACTAGTTCATCGATTCCAAATATCGTCCAACTAGTAACACTTCATGATTTTCCGATTTTTCAATTAGAAAATTTCTTGTGTAATTACAACACACTCAAAATTCACTAGAAGAATTTCAAAGTCCAAAATCACCTTTGATCAAACTAAGTTTGTCTTCCGTTTGACACGAATGACATTAGTGACATACCTATATGTCACTCTGATTTTTAAAAGGCTTAAGAGAAAATATCTCTTTCGAAAATTAATTGCATTATCGATTAACTAGTTCAACGTCCTAGTTACTTTCCACTTTTTAACGAAGTCAATACTAGTCAATTATAAAATTTAAGCAATTTAGTAAGGGATATAATGCTGTAAATAAAATGACATATATTAATTCAAGTTTAACACTACTATATTATTTTATTTTAGGAATTGTAAACTAAAAAATAAGTCTACTCTACCATTCCAAGGTTTTAACCTCGCATCTCTCGATTGCACACCGTAGGGTAGGTCAAAGAGATGACGGTTAAATCGAGACAATCTCATCAATGAATAACTTGTGAGAATCGAACATCCCAAGAGAATTGAACATCCCTTTATTCATTGACTACCTTCCTTTTTTAGCCTAGATATTACCAAAAATATCCTTTATGAGTGTGACCTACTATATCGGATCCCTTAGGTATGCCCCGAGTGTGCCGTCGTAGGATAGGTCAGTGACCCGACGAGTACCCAGAAATCCTATCCTTTCGGAGACCAAGCCATGAATGTTGATAAGGGTGAACACCATCCGTAGGGGACGAAATCAAAGCGCCACGCGAGCGCCACCATTCTCTCACTTACTTGTATCTATAGTAGAGGCCGTGGGGTTGGCTGTCGCCTCCCCCGCTCCCACTCAATATGTTGGAAGTGGTGGTGGGTTAACTAACCACGTCTTTTTGATGTTAACATAAAAGCACATCAAATCAAGGATTTCGAATGGTGTCGGTAACGTAAGCAAGCCTACCCGTCCTATTCGTTGGAACATATGTGACAGTCGGACGAAATCGGGTCAAGATAGCCCCATTGAGATAAGAAGGAATCACCCCTCCGCTCTCCGGTGTAGCTTAGTCTTGCCGGACCCCCGTGCATACATCACATTAGGAGGGTTAAGTCGGTCGAGCCAAGCTCAGTTGACCACCCAACCTATAGCCGAACCGTTTTTATCCAAGATTTATTGTTCTTTTACCATCATTCAATCTCGTAGACACTACGAATCGAAAACGTGATCTAGTTTGAGCTTTAAGGCGGTTCACCGAGAACACACACCGAAAGGCTAACGATTTCATAACCCGTCCTCGGATCTTTAATTAGTTACTAAATTAATTAATTACCACGTATTAATTAAATTTCAACTAATTACGCGAGTTTGTATACATGCCTATTTTAATTACCAAAATTAAAATTCTACATGTATGCATGGAGTGGATTTATGATATGATGCATGTCATGGCAATTCCGATTTTATATCTATTTTATGATCAAACACATAAAAAATAAATTGCGGAAAATTTAAACACCGAGATGGATTGTTGGTACCCCCGACTAACCTATTTTCTAAAGAAAAGTAAAATTTAATCTAAGTCTTCAAATCTCGATCTTTGATCTTGATCTTGAAACTTCCGGATCTTCAAACTTTCGATCTTGACACGAACCACGAACGACGAGAGAGAGGAGGCCGTAATATACCAATATATTAAAAAATATATCTATATTAAATTGTTTTATAAAAAAGAATTATTAATTTTTATTTAATTTTTTTTTTTAAATTCACGGCAGCATTATCAAGTTTTTTTTTTTTTTTTTTTTTTTTTTTTGGTTACAGGATTAGGCCTTGCGGCCAAAGTCACCAAAAAAAATTAGGTTACCAAATTTGCTGCCGCATAACTTTGCTGAAAAGAAAAAAAATTGCCGGAAAAAAAATAAAAATTAAAACAATCGGCCTCCTCCCGTTTTTACCTTTTTGATGATCTTCAACACATCATCTTCGTCGTCTCGAACCCGGATCAAAAATAAAATACAAAAGGTACTACCTTTTACAATTTTACGAATTCAACATAATTAAATTACAAATCCTATGCTCAATTGATACTAATCAAAAGAGCTACAAAATAGATCTACGGGTAAACAATACCAACCCCAATCCATCTCTTCAACCACGACAATCATAACATAAAAAAATAAACATACATGTGCATCGGCCCCAAAAAAAAAAAAAATTTGGGACAAAAAATCTACATGTTTTACCACTCCTAGATCTAATATTTTATACGTATAAATATAGATCACCTTGGCGACTGATACCACTGTTAGTAATACCATCCGCAACGAAAGCGATTTAAGGATCTAGATCTATAAATTACACGTAATAAAATAATTAGATCTATATCTACAAGGGGGTTGTAGAACATACCTCTTGGATCTCAAAATCCAAGTTGAAGAACCGCAATAGAAAGAACGAACAAGGTGTGAAGAGCACCACGATCTTCCGTACGTGTGATCCAAGCAACTCCCGGTGGAAGGAAATCCTCGTCTCGAATCCTTCCGATATGCTACCCGGAAAATCTCCAAGATTCTCCCCTTGGCCGAAAATTTTCACCTTCTCCTCTCTAAGAGGTGTAGGTCGAAATATTGTAGTGTGTTGTAAGGCTTAGGAGAACTCTCTTTATATAGGAGAGTAAAACTTAACCTCCAAGGATTTAATAATTAATACAAAATCAATTATAATAATCCCATTAAATAAAAGATAATTCCATAATATTCTAGAACAAATCTAGAATAATATTTATCTTTATTTCTTTCCATAAATATTTATCCAATAAATATTTTATGCACATGTCTTAAAACAATTTATTGTTTCCTAAAACATAAGCATGGGGCGAAAATTACATAAGCTTGTGACCTTGTCACAATTTTCGACTAACACACATTTTGGGCCAAGATTATGAAAAATATCTTTTCCACATATTTAATTATTTAGCCCAACTAATTTAATAGTCCACTAAACTATTAATTCACATATCGTTTTAATAAAGTCCAACAAGAACTAAATTAATATTATTAGGATTCGACGTCCGAGAATAGCCATGCTATATTAGGAGGCACGTCGGGGACCATGGACTAATAATCAGCGGCTCCGATAAATCAAATAAATAATTATCTTACGAACAGAATAATTATATTCGATAAATCAATCATAGGAATATGCCACCATAATCCCGTGACTGCACTCCTCCGATTATGAGATTATATTTATCTCCTCACGAGAATAATAATAAGCGTCCATTGATATAATCATTACATATGGATTAATCCTCCATAGATCGCTCATTCTAAATCGGGAAGTTACCGTTAACCCTTTTCGTAACCTCTTATCCTTATTTACCATTAACCCCTAGTGATCAATTAATTCATACAACTCACCGGTAGCTAATCGCTGTAATATGAACTCCATGGATCGATCGCTTTCTAGGATTAACAAATAAGTGGAATCGTCTATCTCGCTTCCGAAATGGAAGGAATGGATTCCGATATCGTGATAACACGACTACTCACTCAATCCAAGAAGACAATGCCAAGATGGGGTAATTCGGACCACGGACTTAGTGTAATCCTTAACCGTCAAGTCAAACCTCATACTCGATTCAAGCGCTTGATCGTGATCACCTCGAGATTAAGATATATCCATAAATATGATCATCCATTGATTCGATAAGACTTCGATTCACGGAATTATATCGTGAACTCTAATCAAATCGGTCCAAACTATATGATATATCTATCATACATAAATGCCCCATTAGGTTCTCTTAATCGAAAGTCCGGATAAGACAATCACACCTATTGTGTTCAGGCGCATTAATAGCACGTTAAAGGAGAGACCCGATACTCTCGATTAACTTTACTACGGGCTAATTGTATTTTAAGTACATCTTCACTAACTCAATCCTCTCGTATATATCCCATACACTGAGTTAAGTGATTACATAAACGATATACTTAGGGTTTTCTCAGATCAGAATACTATTGTCACATCGGTGATTATGAGAATAATAAATATGAATAATAATATCATTTCATTTATTAAATAAAACAATTACAAAATTGTCTATCGGGCATTACACCTAACATATAACACATAATGATGTGTATCGTCAAAGAGTTGACTAGTCAACCACTGAGAATCACATAGAGATGTGAATGGTAAATAGTTACCTACCTTTCGAAATTATCTTGGTTGATCGACCACCGCCGGGAATCAGGGTAACTAGATTGGATCTCAGCCACTAAAGAATTTTTGAAATATTCTTGAAAGTCAATTGGGAGTAGTTGACTAGTGGGAGCAAATCATAAACCAAACGACCATTTTTGATTTTGCGTGTATAAACAACAACACTTTTTTATTTTCATTTTTATGTTGTAGTTTTAGCAAACTTTATATTTATATTTTTTTCTCGATTAGTAAAACCAAATTATGACTGTTACCTTTTGAGAAATGTTCTCAAATATGGTTAAGTAATTTTAATCATTTTAAAATAAGCAATGACATGAGCAATCCCGTTGTAGCAGTTGATGGGAGTCAAATTGACTATCATTTACTATGTGATTATACCCCGTTTATACCTTGTTTTATATGTTTCCGGAGACATTTGGTTGTATTTTGATGTATTTACACCTTGGTTATCATTTCGGGACCTAGGACGTAAAGTCCGGGATTCTCGGTCTTTTTCGGTGTAATTTACTATACTCTCGGTCACCCTAGTGTCCTGTAGGGATTACGTGTGGTATTTGTTGTGATTAAGTACATGTATTAGGTGTTCGAGAAGGCCGGAATGCAAGTTACGAGGATTGGATCGTGTGCCCGAAGCTTAAACGTTCAAACGGATCAAAACGTGTTGGTACTACAACCACACCTTCCACTGATCTGCATTTTTATCCACCTTAGAGGCATTTTATGGGCTGGACATATTCATGAAGGTTGTAGAAAATTGAATCAGCTTTCCAACGCAACTTGAATCACTCGATTCGGAGGTCTACACGCAAAGTTATGACTGATTTACTGAAGTGTGTCAGCTAGGCCAGTTGCTGATAGAATTTGTGAAGAAAAAAATCTGACAGGCGAGCGCCTGTCAGTACAGGCGCCCACCTGTGAGTCCAGATCCCAAAAAACACCATAAATACCCCCTCATTTGATCTAGATGAGGATCCCCCTTTTTTAGATCATTTTTTCTGTGTTTTTCTTCATCTTTCCCTTAGATTAGATTAGTTTAGATGTATATTAGCTTAGATTAGTTGTAGATCGTTGTAATCCGGAGGATCTCGGTGATAGCTTGACACGTTATTGACGGGATTTCGTTCGGTGGATCGATTTTCTAAGGCATAATATATTCGGTATTTCATTTTCATTTCTTGTTCTTGCTTTCAATCGTGGTTTATGTTAACTATTATTGTTGATTTCTTGTTGTTTTTCTTGTTATGATGAGTAGCTAGTTTCCCGATAGTCGAGTTATGTGATAGCCTTCGAAATCGAATCCTTAGATCGTTGATTGAAGTGATTTTGATGTGTTGATTGTTAGATTCTCGGTGTTGTTAATGTTCTAGAGCTTATTCTTAATGACTTTTGTTGAACTGACCACTCAATAATCGTGTCACACGTATCGTCTTTACATATGTATTTTGCGAGAGGGTGCGGGAAAAGGGGTTCTAGGATCACCGTGTAAAACCGACTAAGTTGTTCAGATTCGGTTTCGTGTGTGAGGTTTATATCGTTGTTAACGAGCGTCCTCATGGCGTGAACCGTGTCGGGTCGATTAAATCCGTCGTCGGATTTGTTGAATTCGACATAGGAAACTAGGTTGTTGAAATTGGCGCTTAGTTTCGGAAATAGGAGACGACACCCTTCAACGATGCCGAGAACATTAGAGTTTGTCGCAACACTTCCAGAAACGAGTTAGGGTTAGAGAGTAGTCGATTGGATCATAGCTCGGCTATCTCTTTTATATAGTTTAAAATCTTTGTTTTGTGTATATTTTAGTTTGTAGAACCGGTGATCTGACAAATCACCACGTTCGAATGTGTTGGCCTGAACTAGGCACGAGACCGACTTTGGTACTCGACCAGATTCCCTGTGGGATACGACCTTGACTCACCAATTCTAGGCTATAGTTGACCCGGTACACTGCCGGTGAGATTGGACACTTAGAAAAGGCCGATTAGCAGTTAGAGACAAGGAGACTACATATTTGATGCAGTACTCCAAGACTTTAATTATTAATGAAAGGCGGAAGCTCATGACATTGGATACGATCCAATATGATCATTCAGTCATATGATGACAATTAATTCAACGTTAAGAATGACCACATATAATTTTGGAAAGGTTGTTTTCAAAATTATAAGATTTAAGTATCGACTTAATTCTACCATTTCTTAAAGGTTAATTAAATAGTTAATGGTAGAATTAAGTCGATACTTAAATCTTATAATTTTGAAAACAACCTTTAAATAGTTAATGTTTTAAATACGATTTAAAAGGTTAAATAAACTATTTAATAAACTTTAGATTTTCTTTATGAAAGGAAATTAAAGACATAGCTCTTGTGATCTTTCTTAAGTCTTATGAAGACTACATTAAGAAATATTTACAAGTGCTTAAAGGATTGAAAGGAAAGTTAGGGCATGTGCTTAAATAGAGAGCTTATTGAAGTCTCTATTCTAGGCAAGTGTGTTGAGATAAACCTATCTAAGTTCAAGTCAACTCTTAGATATATAATATCTTACGAGTGTGATTAAATTAGAAAGGTTAATACAGATATGGAAGGTGAAGCAAACGTTGTAACACTTACCATATTCTGGATCTAGTAAACTGATAAGGGAACTAAATAAATGTTATTATGTTCCGGTTCTTATGAAGAACATACTTTCAGTTATTTGTTAGGATCTAGTAGACATATTCAATTGTAAAGAATAAATGTTATTCCGATAAAGTTGAAAGTTCACTGAATCTAACATACTAGATTGATGTCACTATATAGTTGAAATATGTGATGAGATCTCAACTAAATATTTGTATGGCTGTTATCCTTGATATTTGTAGTTGTTCTAGACATAGTCTCTTTAGAAGGGAAGCGTGTAATTAAACGTCATTCTGATGATGTTGAACCATATGATTCTGAATCATGTGGGTAATACGTAGCTTATCCAAAGATGACTAAAAAACCCTTTTATGAAAAGGGTTGTAAAATCTAGAAAAATTGTCTAAAGCCTGAACATGCCGATGTTTGTTGTCTTATGACAATTAATGCCACAAATAATTGTTTATTAATCTCTACGACTATTTTTTAGAAATAGTCAAGTGTACTCAGTCAAGTGCATAATTCGGAAAGCCCAAAAAGTTCGAGCTAGTACGAATATGAGATTGATGAGCTACTTAGGAATTAATCTTCAATTGGATTGAAGTAATTAATACCTAAAGGGTGTTTCAGAAGTCGTCTGAAAGGAATAAGATTCTCCCTTGAAGGATACCATCTTTGGGATACGCAATTAGATTGTGTTCCCAGAATGGAAACAACATTTTATATGATAAAGGTGTGACGCAAGCCATGCGAAGTATCCCTTACCCGTTTCGGGATAGTGCCCTTATACTTAACCGAGTTCCAAAGATAAAGGTTGAATAAATTCCATATTAGATATGGAAGAAGATAATGTCAAATCTATCTTAACCGATGATTTGAAGTTGTCGTAGGCAGAGTCAGAAAGGCTTGGAGCCTAGTACGACATATGCAACTTTGTGAAATGTCTTAGCTAGTACGCTGGATATTATTTACTTGTCTGCGGAGCAAAATGTTTGTCTCCAAGCATGCTGTCTTCTAAAGGAAGTGTTTCTTCCAAAAGAAACAGTGGGAGTGAATCAGATCTCAAAAGAGTTTGAGAACCACAAAGATATATTCAATCATAGGAACGTGAGCAGACGCCACATAACGATGAGGTGTAGAACACTGCTCACTGCACACAAAGTTCTGTAAGTCTATGGATAACCTCAAGCCTGAAAAGGCTATCAGTATGTTCATCTTGAAGAATGAATATCTCACGACTTATGAAGGAATGTTTGAAAGGCAAGATTGAGAGATATGGCCAGGAGCCCTAATATCTGAATTAGATTCCATCAGTGACAACCAGGTTATGAACCTAGTCATGTCTTACCTGTAGGAATGTCCCCGTGTAAGGTGAGCCCGATTCTATTCGAGATAATACTTGTTATAACCGTATCATGACTATATGATAGTGTTGAAGACGCGTTGTAAAGCTCGATGTTCATAGACGATGACATGATATGTAAGCCCATGAGATCCATTTATGGACTCAAACAAGTTTCTATAGACAATTTCTTTGTTTGATATTCGAAGGAGTTTGATTTAGTCAAAAGAAGGATATGCCCAATGTGCAAGATGGATAGTGGGAGTGTGTTACGATTTTTGAGTAAGGTATTGGATATCTCTCTCGAGAATTGTCATCCCATGTCACAATCAATTAATGTTTGGTAGTTCAAGGTCTTTACGAAAGCACTTGGATTAGCAGTTCTTATTTTAGAAATAAGAATCTATAGCGATAGATTTAACTGCTGTTAGATTATAGTTTACCTATATAGATGTGATGCTAAAAGAGTTTAGCATAGGTCACGACAGGGGATACTGCTAGTCGGTGTTCTCGAGATCTATCTATGTTAGGACGTTGGTCTTAAAGATAATGTGAAAGATGATGCTTATGGAAGGTTTCCTTTGCTACTGCGATAGGAACCATCTTATAGGTAATGCCGGATGTTCATAGTCCATGAATAGTCATGGGCAAGTATGAAAGTAAATCTGGTGAATGTCGAGAATATCCTTAAACAAGTTAAGGAAGAGTTCCTAGTTTATCGAAACTTGGAATTAAATAAACGTAGATTTACAGACGTATATCGTGAGTCTTATGAAGGCGAGTGGGAGCTACAGTCTGGGTTTGTAGTCACTTTGATTAAGTGATACAGTGAGCTGGAAATTTTCTAGCCTATGGGTCACTGTAAATTCTACAACTAAGCCAAAACACAGTAGTGCCTTGAAGGCGCAGCGGGAGCAGTACATGGATCTAGAAGGTACATTCCTGAACCTTGTGTGGTTCTTCCACCTTTTCTATATAGATGATATAGTAAGTGGATTCATTGCTTAAAGCAAGAACCAGGATCTCGTCAGAGATTCATGTGTGTGTTGAGGCGGTACTATCAAACAGGGCATTGATAGTATGAACATGCTAGCACGTATTAGATGTCTTCTGTCTTTAGGGCAGGGATAGATCTCGTCTATCGAAGTGTAGAGACACTTGGACTGTACGTGGACGTGTATTAGAGAATGCGTATGTTAGACTGACCCATTTACACGGTTAAGTGTTATCCTTTGGACCGGAGTCTTCATGGCATCACGGTGTGGATTGTCATGCTTTGACACTATTGAGGTTTCCCCTAGCCACGGGGCGATCATGCGGTAGTGATTGGGTAAGATATTGAAGCATGCGGAGTATATATGATTGGTCGTCTGGGAATCGCGTATCCTATGATTGGGATCGAATATCCGAAATGGCCTTCTTATAAGGAATGTCTTACTCTCGTGAATCTTTACAAAGTGGGAGTAAACGAGTTACTTCGAGAGAGCTTGATATCCAGATTATAAGATACGGTCGTTAATGTTTGACACTCGACGTACGACCGTATGGATATTATTACTACGATAGGATTGTAAGTTACACGTAATAAGCTTTTCACATGAAAGGTAGTAGTCATTGCATTTGACTCTTCCGATGATTGGGGTCACGGTGTGTTGCTAGACTCATCCCGTGATTGTTAGGCATGAAGGGCATTTTAAGTAATTTGCACTTTGTGTCTACGGCCAACATATTCGAAGCCTATCGGGTCACACATATATGAACATCTAGCCGATTAAAATGTGGTTATAGATGATAACCAAATAAGGAAAGAATTTATCTCAACTATAAAGGTTATGGTGGTAAATTAATATGGTGGTATTTATTTATTATGAATAAATTAAATACAAGATATTAATTATATTGATTAATTAAAGAATATTCCAGATGCCAATTTATTGGCATATGGGCGCAATTTATTAGTGTATAAGATACACTTGGATTGTGCAATTTAATTAATGGTATTACCATATATTAATAATAATATATATATATATATATATATATATATATATATATATATATATATATATATATATATATATATATATATATATATATATATATATATATATGTATGTATTTGTGTACATGCGTGTAGTGTGCATATATGTGATATGCATGTGCACTTGTGTAATAACTATATTTGTATAGTGAATTTGTAATTAGCCAATTAAGGAGTTGTAGTGAAGATACTGAGTGACAGTTATTTGGTTTAAATGCAGGGGTTACTATAAGTGCAGTAGCATTAGAGGCTGCCCTGCAAGGAAACATAATCACCTCAACACTTTTTGGCTCCAGTGGTTTCCTAGTGACTTTCTCCGGATGACTTAGCTCTAATTTAGGCACATTATCCTCTAAATTCTCCAACATCGGGAGATTTATATATGTGATATATACACATGTGTAAATGGATTTATGGTAATAAGATATTCATAGTCAATATTAGATATTGACAATATCTTGGAAATATTCAATATAAGATATTGATAATATCCTAGATTTATTTAATATAAGATATTATAATAAATGAGATAAATCATCAATTATATTTTCCTTATTTTATTGGGAAAATATTTTCTTCTCCTCCACACTATATGGGGCGCCACTTTCCCTATAAAAGGAAGTGGGTGTCAAGCTCTTTTGTACATCATAATTCCAAGAGCTAATAGTTCTTGTGTTAAATAGAGAGCATCCTATAGAGAGTTGGAGAGAGGAGAAAGAGGCCGGTCTAGCAACCAGAGTTTTCCAATAGCAATTCAGGATGGGATTCCGGTGGGCTGTTCGTGTGGACTAGCAGTAGAGGCCGAACACTTGGGTGGCTCTATGCAGAACTACTCTCCTTAGACGGTCAAAACGTCGATCTTTTAGATCAAGCAAGGTAACCACCGTCTACTAGCTTATATGTTTATAGCTTAAACGAAGTCGATCCTGGTTAAAAGGAAATAAAATTTTAAATTCCGCTGCGTTCCCGCATAGATTTCCTAACAATTAATCCACTTGCCTTTCGTGCAAGTGGGAGATTGTTAGGTGTAGTGCCCGAAAGACAATTATCTAATTGTTTTTATGATAGAATTAATAATTCATCTTATTATATGCATGTATGCTTATAATTAAGACACTACTGAAAACCCTAAGTACCTCGTTTATGTAATCACATAACTCAGTGTATGGATATACACAAGATGATTGAGTTAGTGAGATGTACTTAAAATTAACTTAGTCCGTAGCGTTTATTAATCTGAGTATGAGTCTCAAGATTAATTTGCTAATAATGCGTCCAGAATACTTTAGGTGTGACAGTCTTATCCGGACTGTCGGTAATAGGGTACGTAGTGGGGCATTTATATATGATGATAATCATATAGGGCTGTACCGATTTGATTTGAGTTCTCGATATAATTCCGTGATCAAGAAGTCTTATCAAATCACAAGATGATCATAAATGGATTAATCGAAATCCTGAGATGATCACAGACGACTTCTTAGACTAGGGTAGAGTTTGATGTGTTAGTAAGGATCACTTCGAAGTATGTGGTCCAACACTTCTCGTTGGCTCTATTTTAGGATGAGTGGGTAGTCTGTGCTATCACAGATATGGAATCCATTCTTTCCTCCGGGAAGTAGACAGACAATTCCCTTATTTGTTAATCCTAGAAACTGACTGATGCGCGCAGTTCATATTATATTAGTTATGAACTATTTGGTCACTAGGGGGTTAATGGTAAATAAGGATAAGAGGTTTCGAGTAGTGTTTACGGAAATATCCCGAATCGTAACGAACAGTCTATGGAGGATATATCCGTATGTAATGATTATATCAGTGGATGCTTTTTGACTCAAAGTTGAGTGTAAGTTTATATCTATATTCAGTAGAGTTCAGTTTCGGGTTTATGGTGGTGTAATCCCGGAATTAATAGATTGAATATTATTGTTCGGTCTGATGAATAATTTTATTTAATTTATTGTAGCTACTGAATATGGGTCCATGGTCCCCGACGTGGCTCCTAACATTCATATGTTTTCTCGTCGTTTCACCTCAATTAATATTAAATAGTTGGATTGGACTGTTTAATAGATATGTGGATTAGTTGTTTAGTTGGACTAAATAATTAAATACATTAAAAAGAATTTTTTTGTAGCTAGACTCGGCCCAATTTGTGTTAAAATGCGTGTAGCCTATTTCCCAATTAGGGTTGGCGCATTTGTTATTTAATTATTGGGGAATTAGTTTTCATGATAATTATATGATACAAGTAATTAATTATTTATTTGTTAAATAATTAATTAAGGAAAATATTAGATTGATCCTTAAATATTCTAGATTGGTTCTAGATTATTCTAGGAGTATTTTTATTTAATAGGATTATTATAATTGATTTTGTATTAATTATAAAATCCTTGGAGGACAATGATTACTCTCCTATATAAATAGAGTTCTCCCAAGCTTTTTCAGAACACATGTTTTCGGTTTTTTGGGAAGTATTGAGCTTAGATTTTTCGGCTCATATACTTGGGTTCGAGTTTTAGGAAAACTTCGGGTTTTTCTAAGGTAGCATATCGAGGAGGTCAAGCGGCTTGGATCACCATCCACCTGGTGTTGCTTGGAGATACATGCCGGAAGACGGTGGCATCTTAATTTGCTTGGATCTTGGATTGAAGATTGTTCTTGGAGTTTATTCACCATAAACTGGTAAGCAATCTAACCCCCTCGTAGGTTAGATTTATTATTCATGTATTTTGATGGTTTAGATCTAGATCTTGTACTTTCCACTGCGTAATCGGGTGGATCTTTGATCCATCCGGCGATATTACATCCTACACCGACCACGGTATTTAACTGATAGGTCGCACCTAGTCAGTCTGCCCGGTGATAACGTTGTGAGATGGACACCATTGAAAAAGTTTCCGGACAAGCTGGAAAACAATTTCAAAACATGGTACCAACAAGAACATCCGCCCCCAATTACGATTCCCACGGGGTACACAGCTGGTTTCCGCATTATAGAACCGGTGGTCAAGGCGTGGTTCACACGTCTCCATGAGCCTCTTATGGAGTTAGACCGAGAAGTATATTCTTGTGACTTCATTTTCATATTTCTGAAATTTCCATATTTCTGATTTCATTATCTCTAACTTATTTTTGCATGAGTACAGCATGTCGATGGTTATCTGGACCTGATACAGCGGCAAATGGAAGCATATCCAGAATGCTTTGCACCGCATACGGCCATTGCCTACTCTAATTTATCCTCCTTTTGCGGCCATGGTCATGTAGATCAGGGAAAGCCGCCAGACCCAACGGACATTCCAGACTTTGTGTATCAAGACGTCAAGCAATGGGATGAAAACACCATGATATACATTCCTGGTCCATTAGTCATGCTCACTTTGGCAAATTGTCCCAAGTGTCTATTCCCGATCGGAAGATTTTGGTGTTTGATTGTCTCATCGGGGATGAAGTATAAGGCGATGTGAAGAGAAACATCAAAGTGTGGGGTGTTTCGTTTAGAGAGTGTTGAGACGGATGCTCGCTCTCGTCAACTCCCACAAATGGTTGATCCAGAGAAGACTCTTTTTGAGGTCAGAGTAGTAAAACCTGAATTCGTACCACAAATGCCAATTCCGTAAGTGTCATAAACTTCAAACTTTTTAACATATTATACAGTTTACACTATTCTTACACTATTCATATTATACAGGGGTGACTGTGGGGTATACACGGTCAAGTTCATTGAGCATTTGATGCACAAAGAAAAGTTTACTCTGATCCATCATGACAATATGACGTTGCTAAGAAAGAAACTTTGTGTGCAGCTATTTAATCAAATAGTAGATATATAGGTATTTTCGTGTATGTTGTTTTGACAAACTTTGTGTAGGTATTTTTGGTGTATGTTGTTAGCCATTTATATTTTTGGTGTCTTGATGAGTATTCAATCTGTTTAAAAAACAACTCAAATTCAAGTCATTATTTACACCATCTCTGTATCGAATTATATAACAACTTAAAATGCAACATTCAATGTGAATTTCTCTACGTCCAAACGTAGAGAACCTATGTCCAAACGTAGGGAATGCAACATTCTCTACATTGGAACGTAGAGAACCTACGTCCAAATGTAGGGATGCAACATTCTCTACGTTCAAACGTAGAGAACCTACGTCCAAATTAGGGAATGCAACATTCTCTACGTCCAAACGTAGTTTTTCTATGTTTAAGTGCTTTTCTCTATGTTTGGAAGTGGTAGATGGCAATTATTTTTGTTGTACAAGTACTTGTTCAATATACACCACATGAACGGGCCATTTCTCTCATTTCTTCAAAGTCTTTCAAGTTCATCTGAATTTTCTAACCACTTCTTCATCTTTCAAGTCCATTTCTTCATCATTCAAGTAGTCAATTTAAACTAACCACTTCTTCACCTTTCAATTTATAATCTACACTGAAGCAAATGGATAATGACCGTTTCTTTAAAGTTCTTGATGGCGGTTTCGCAACAAGTTTGGTATGTCATTATTAATTAACTTACATTTATATCACTTGTATTATGATTGAACAAACGTGATATGTTTCTTTTTTCATAGACACTACCTCCAACATACGTTAATAGGTTGAACGACACGTTGAGGAACCTAGATAGGGCCGTTCTCAAAAGCCGATTAGGGACATGGGAAGTGAGGGTTGGAGCCACAGACAATGGAATTCTTCGTTTCTTTGGGGAAGGTTGGGAGGAGTATGTGGCGGCTCATTACTTGAATGAGAGGGAGTTTATAGTGTTTGAACACAGGGGGGATTTCACTTTCGACACTATTGTGATGGATTCCACTTCTTGTGAGAAGACTTTTTCTGAGTCCGAGAGTGAAGAAGATGATGCAGATGATGATGCAGGTGCAGGTGCAGGTGCAGGTAACCAAAATCCCCATTTTCAGACGACGCTGGCAAACTTTGTATTTGCACATGGTTGTTATTATATGGTGAGATATTTAAAATATGTTTAGTTGTTTTCTTGTTTTATCTTTTTTCCCTATTTTGAAAGAGTATTTAAATTTGTTTGTGATTTGTAGAATATTCCAAAGGCATTTGCTAGAACAAATGACATGTTGCGAAACAAGACCGTGGAACTACAAATTGCCACAGGGGAATCATGGCCTGCTAGAATTGTCTATTTGTATCAAAAAGTTCGTTCAATATCTTACATTAAATATATTTCCGAGATATATATTGACAATATCTCATATTGAATATATTTTATTATATTACCATAAATCTATTTTTCCAAAAATTAACTAATATCCAATATTAATATTATGGTAATCTTATTAATTAAATTGCATAAGTGTATCTTAATACACCAAAAGATGGCGCCACATGTATGTATCAATACACATATATTTAATCAACATGATCAACTAGTTAGCCAATATTTACGTGTGTCATACACACACAAATTTTCGGCCACAAATATAATACATATATATATATATATATATATATATATATATATATATATATATATATATATATATATATATATATATATATATATATATATATATATATTCAATTAATCAACATAATTAATATCTTGTACTTAATTATTTATAATAAATAAATATCACCATATTAATTTACCACTATAACATTTATAGTATGAGATAAATTCTTTCCTTATTTGGTTATCACTATAACCGTATTTTAATCCGGCAAGATGTTCTTATGTGTGTGACCTGATAGGCTTCCGAATATGTTGGCCGTAGACACAAAGCACAAATTATGAAAATGCCCTTCATACCTAACGATCACGGGATAGCGTCTAGCAACACACCATGACCCCCAATCATCGGAAGAGTCAAATGCAATGACTATTACATTTCACGTGAAACAGTTACCGTGTAAATAGAATCCTATCGCTGTAATAATATCCATACGGTCGTTCGTCGAGTATCAAACGTCAACGACCGTATCTTATAATCCGGATATCATGCTCTCTCGAAGTAACTCATTTACTTCCACTTTGCAAAGATTCATGAGAGTAAGACATTCCTTATAAGAAGGCCCTTTCGGATATTCACCCTACTAATAGGGTACGCGATTCCCAGACGACTAAACATGTATACTCCGTATGCTTCAGTATCACACCCAATCACTACCGCATTATCTCCCCGTGGCTAGGGGAAACCTAAATAGTGTCAAAGCATAACAATCCACACCGTGATGCCATGACTCTGGTCCAAAGGATAATTACACAACCGCCACATAGTGTGACACTTAACAGTGTAAGTGGGTCTGTCTAACATACACATTCTCCAATACACGTCCACGTACAATCCAAGTGTCTCTACACTTCGATAGACGAAATCTATCCTTGCCCTTAAAGACATAAGACATCTAATACGTGCTAGTCTGTTTATACTATCAATGCCCTGTTTAATAGTACATAAGCCTAGAGACATTTAGGTATCAAACTTATTAAAGTGATTAGAGATCTCATCAACCATAATCACCTACCATGGTTTCTCTATCACAGTTTAATACTAAGGACGTTATCATATAACTATTCATAATTGGTTCTTTAAAAGAACAAATATATGACAACAGAAAAGCCATTTATTATATATGTATAAACATAAATAAATAGTAGAAATGATCCGAACCGGTCAGATCCGGTCCAACCCGATTAGGTTTAGGACACTATTTCAATAGAATCATGGTGAGCACAAGAAAGCAGATGTGAAATGACAAACTTATGTAGCATATGTGCATCCCATGCCAACTCGTTGGACTGAAATATCTTCGGGAACTTGTTGACATCTAGCTTTCACTCGATATCATAATGGCCAGCAATAATCTGCAACCGCTCCAAATTTCTTATGTAGCTGATGTGTACTCGTCCTCATTGAATGGGGAATTTCCAATGCCAAAATATGCATTTATCCTTTCAATAAAGAAGTCAATGCTAAACCCTTCAATGATAGCAACATGAGATTCGGGGTTGTGTACCACATACGTGTAGAACTCGCGGACAATGGTGGCGTTGAATGGTGCATGAATTGAGGTCATATCCATAAGACCGTGGTGCTGAAAAACATGTGGTAGAATATTACCACTATCATTAAGGTCAATGCCTCACTCTTTCACAACAGAACGGTCATTCCAGTGGGTGCGGAATGACTCGTACAGCTCATGTGATACGAACTGAGGAATCCCATTGATGACTGGAATTGCATCTCCTTATACATTCTGTTGCCCACCACGTACTGTAGGACCTCTGTTGCCTCTGTTAGCCATTGAAACTAGAAGAGAGATATCAGAAATGAAGATTTTTTGCTGAAAAATCAACTCGCAATTATGAAGGGTAGTCTCGCAATTTCCAGAGAAATTTTGCAGGAAATAGGAACATGGATAGACTGGCTGCTGACTAATGAAGAGCTTAGCTATTGTGGTGCAGAGCTTCGCAAAATTAAAGGCCTATAGGTTCAGATTTCTAGGGGTTTTCTGCAACTCTAAATGACTGAAATAGAGGTTGGGTTGCAGAAATGATGGCAACCTGAACAAAGTAGCAGTGGTGAGGGTTTTGGGATGGTTTGAGGATAATTTGGTGAGTAGAAATGGTGGTGCCAGATTTTCGGTGGAAGAAGAAATGGTGATTTGAAGTGAGGATGATGGTGGAGGAAGGAAGGTTTAAATAGGAGAATTAAGGTGAAGGTGGAGGAGTGTATGTGGGGGAGTGGGAAAAGAGTTATAAGGGTGAGTGGATTGAGGGTGATGGAGAGGTGATTGAGGGGAGGAGTAATGTTGGGTATTTGGGGAAGGAGAAAAATATGGATGGTGGGATGAGTGGAAGGGACGGCCGACTACAATGTCAGTCTTCCCGCAACAGCGCGTGAGCCCCATACACTTGCGGATAAGTTCCAGAATTTCTCTAAACCTTTGGATTTGGTCCACGTCAGCTTGAAATTGCGGAGGGATACTTCGCAATTGTGGGAGCATATCTCTTCCGGATTCCTTCAAGATTCAATCCTGCTTAGTCCTACACTAAATCCTTGACAATTATCACTCCAGAATGACTCCTCGTAAACCGTTTTTTCATCTTCTTTGTACATTTCGCCAACTCAAACCTAACCTACTTTACCGGACTGATCAATGAGTAAACAAAACCTTCCTACCATCCGTTGGTGTTTAGCCTCGGGATACGGCAGGATGAAAAAAAACTCGTTGCTCCATTTGGCTACTTTTGTTTGACTCAATCTAGCTAAGGGTAAGAGATATTTCTGAGTTTAAAGTCGCCAGCGCGACTATTCTTCTGAACCCGCCAAACCTGCACTTTAGAAGCCTTCATAGAAGTGTGTCTCCCGTCTCTCTCAACCAAGATCTTCCTTGGCTTTTTATGCCGAGGAAGAGGCATTATTCCTTACCGTCCAGAAGCGCTCCTTCTTTAGCCTCCTTGGTAGGACCTCGAGTCCTTTGTGTTGCATGTTTGGCTCTCCTGGCCAGTGCACTAGGCTTGCCTCGCCTACTTTGAGATATCTCTTTTAAGCTCAAACAACCCACTATATCGTCTTTTAAAACTAAGCTTGCACTACGTGGGGTGGTCGTATCCAGGCTTTTCCTCTTCTGAAGTCCTTTTACTCGTCCAGGCTTATGTTCATATGTTTTCTGGTTTTAGCTGCATCTTCCAACTTCACTCTCCTTTTGTCTTTTTCATACTGTTGCCTTACTTCTGAATCCGGATACATGGAAAATGGTTGAATGTTCAAAATGAGACATCGATTTGGATCCATCGTGCTTGGTTTGGATCAACTACAGAAAGTTTGAATGAACTGATATCAAAAGTTCTCTGCACGTCTTGTAGAAGAAACCAAAGTAAACAAAAACACGGTTAGCAAACTTCCGCTTCAGTTGGGTTCAAACCCAACTGCTACGGTCCTACTAACTAAAAACAAACAGGGATAAACACATAAACACAAAGGAAAAATCAGATTCAAGTTTCCATATTCTCACAATTGCGAGGTGGTACTTCGCAACTTCGAGGTCTGTTTTCTTTCCCCTGGCCGTAAAACAGCATAGGATTTATGCAAAGAAGACTCTTGACTCGAAAATTGAAATAATAGACATAAAACAGAAAGTTCTTAATTAAAATTAATAAATTCATTATCAATATTGTCCATTTTCCCGGGCAACAACGCCAAAAAATTGATCTGTGTGCCATCTCATGAATTACTTGCAAGAGTACCATGTCAACTTAGCATAGCTAAGGCAAGTCAAGGTCGATCCCATTGAGACAATGCAACACATATAATAAACGTATTAACCTTATTAAGAACACACATAACGGTCTTTAGACAAATATAAAGACAGAAAAGGAATTGGCTTTTCCCTCCACACCGATCTTCTAACTTGGTGTACTTAATCATCGTATTTACTTTTCCTCATGATTCCCCGATTCAATCAGAACTTATATTTTAATTCAGTTTAACTATGGGTGTGATATGTCTAAATTGTAATTCTGCCCGCGGATCCTTATTCGGAGCCACCAAAGGCTTCGGGTCCGCCAAAGGCTTCAGAGCCGCCAAAGGTTCTCAGCCCGCCAGGTCGGGTTCGCCAGTTCTCAGCTCGTTGGCCTGACAGCTCTTAAGAGCTGTCTTACCCTCGCTAGCCTGGTGACAGCTTGCCTATCACCTCTATAAATAGCAACATCACCTCCATTACAAAAGCGAAGAGGCTTCACTTACAGAACTACGCATTGGCTTGATCCCTTACAAAGGGTACGTAGGCAACCTCTCAGGCTCAGCTCACAATCACAAAAACACTAAACATTCTTCTACTCCTCTTGCTCTTGAAGATCTTCATCTTGTTCTTGAGCACCACCACACCTCACCGGTGAAATCATACATAAATAGCCAGATATCCACCACACAAACACCGCTAATCAACCCGAGATAATTTCGACATTCTCAGTTGGCTCTGTTTTTGGGAAATCATTTTTTTCCAACTTTTTTCCGGTCAGATATGAAATTTCATGGCGGCTTTTTCCAGCTCCGGCGGCCCCGAACCGCCCATTTTTGGTTTTCCGGTTGAACCTTCAACGAGATCTTCATCCAGTTCATCCTGATTTCCAGATCTTCAAGCTTTCAATAAGATCTATTTCCAAATCTTCAATTATTCAACAAGATCTACATCTCCAAGTCTCCAACAAGATCATCATCTAGATCTACAAGATCCCCCTCCAAATCTACAAGATCTTTCTCCAAGTCTACAAGATTTTTCTTCAAATCTACAAGATCCTTATCAAGATCTCTAGGATCTTCATCCAATAGAAAGATCTCCATCTATTTTTGGTTTTCCGGCGGCCTGAAACCGCCCATTTTCGGTTTTCCGACCGGCATTCATCAACATCAACACACACCTAGGGCTGCTCTTTAAGTTTTTCATTGAGCTAACACATTTAAAGGAGTAAAACACACAATCCATAGAGTTTGCGTTTGATTTATCACCACTCTCTATGGATTCTGGGATTTTCTGGTGTCACTCTCGTCGGGACCGCCATCGGCTCGCCGGAGACGCACTCAACCACTTTGTCAGGGCTGTCAGAGCCGTACTCCACCACGGTTTGTTTTTTAGCACAAAAGCAAGTCAGATATTATGATATGGTCGGTAGCAAGGGTTAGGAAATCAAAAGATTAGTGCGGCGGAAAATAAAATTTTGATTTCCGATCCAAGGATCGACTTCGTTTAAACAATAAATATATAATAAGGAGGACAAAGATTATACCATTCTTGATCTTAAAGATCGAAGCTTTGACCGTCCGGTAGAAGTAGATGTGCGCAAACCATCCAAGCATCTGGCCTCTATCAGTTATCCACACGAACACCTCGCCAGAATCCTCCCGGATTGCTATCAGAAAAATTCGACTGCTAGATCGACCTTTTTCTCCCTCACAATGCTCTCTCTAAGAAGCTCTCTATTTTCTCAAGAACTGTTAGCTCTTGGAATTGTGTTGTACAAAATAGATAGCCAACCCCTTTCTTTTATAGGGGAAAGTGGCGCCCCAATGTCTTCCCAAACTGATTGGGAAAGGCTTCCTAGTACGTAGATTGATAAGAGAGAAAAAATTTTCCTAATAAAATAAGGAAAATCACTATAATTGATTTATCTCTTTTACTTTAATATATCATATTAAATAAATCTTGATATTGCCAATATCTTATATTGAATATCTTTATCTTATTACCATAATTCTATTTTCCAAAAATCAATTAATATCCATATTAATATTATGGAAATTTGATTAATTAAATTGCACAATCCAACTGTATCTTAATACACTATAGTCTGCGCCCCATATGCCCAATATTGGCATCCGGAATATTCTTTAATTAATCAATATAATTAATATCTTGTATTTAATTTATTCATAATAAATAAATACCACCATATTAATTTACCACTATAACTGTTGGTCCCTTGAAAATGCTTTGGTTAAGTTTAGAGGGGGGAGGGGGTGAATAAACTTAACACTTAAAACTTTTGGAGTTAACAAACTCAAAGAACTTCAAAGAAACTTGATATTTCATAACCTCTTGATACTCGATAGTCTCACGACTATTGAATATACCGAATTTGTGCAGCGGAATTATATCAAAATTAAGCCTTATTACTTGTTGTTAAATATGATACCAAGTATCAGTTACTCAGTAGTGTATGTGTGTAAATTCAGTTGCTAGATTCAGTAGGTTGATGTGTGTAATAAACTGAATCACGAGAATATAAATGCAGAAAGTAAGTAGGCGAGATTTTATAGTGGTTCCGGTGGTAATCCCGTCTACCACTATTCTCTGTGATGTTGGAGGTAATTCACTAGAGAGATTCTTGAGATAGTCATTGTTACAAAATCCCTAAGATATTTGTCCTTCACCAATAGCTATGGCTTCACAAATCTGAAAACTAGAAGCAGTAGGATTGTTTGCTCCAAAGTCTTCCACTTGGTCCTTGAAGGGTAGGATTGCCTCTTCACCAGCTCCACCACAAACAACAGTCTTTCACACATATGTGCTTCACTGTCTTCAACAGATTTCTTGTAAAATAAAGATAGAATCAAGTAAATGATTCAGTTGCAATAGCTTGATCAGGATGATATGATCAGCAGCTTGCAGTCTTCAAGTGTGTATACTTGATATAGCTTGAATACAGATTTCACTTGAAGATTTTCTCTGGATCAGTAGCCTTAAGCTCAGTAGGTTCAGCTGGGTGTTTTTCTTGATTTAATTCCGATTGCTCATTAATTTTCTTCAAAAATCATCACTTGTATCTGAAATAGGAGTCCTCTATTTATAGGTAGGAGTCCTTGTGACTTGTATTTGAAATTTAAATATAGCCGTTCCAGATTTTGTCCCATTTGACTTGCCTTCTATCACTGCTTCATAATCTTGACACGGTCATCGCTTTTGACAGAATGCAGTCTGTCCATCCTTTGACTTGTATCCATTGGATAAATTCCTGAATCATCCCCACGTCCTTTTAATCTCAACCATTGATTTATTTGATAAAATCAGAGGTTGTTGGCTGTCCTTATCCATGTTTTCTTCCAATGTAACCTTTGAATAATTCGATGTATGTGTATCGGTAGGTTCCTGAGATAATAAGTCTGCTGATATACTTATTAGTTAGCTGATCCATATTTTGCTAACTGTCTTTTATCTAACTTTTATTTATGAAGTTAGATTACACCTTTTTGCATATAACTAAGTTCCAATCACCATCCAACTTATGAAACTTAGACCTTGTACACAAGGTATATGTAATCAGTTTAGGTCATCACAGACTTCCTTAAAATTCTGATTGCATATCCTTGACATTAATTACTAAGTTTGATCCCTTAGCCTTCATTAACTGAGTTTGACCCTCAAATTTCTTGATCTTGAAGAGGTTCCCGACTAGTCTATCGACCTAGTTACCCTAATCGATATAGACCAGTCTGCTGATATAAACCAGCTGACCATTACAGTGCTTGTTTGATCAAACCTATACAAAGATAAAACTCTAATAAACCTATAAATTTGATCTAGACATCTTTTTGCCTTTGCACTATAACAGCTAGTCTGGTACTCATCCCTAAAACTTAAAAATAAGTCCAAAAATTTCCCCCTTTTTGGTGATGATGCCAATACCCTCTCCTAACAGCAAAGCAAAAAGATTAAAAACAGAAATAGAACAAGTAGTCATCTTTCATTATGATCATATGTTCAAAGTTATTACAGTCTAGAATCAGCAAAGATAAAATATATAAAGTATGATGATCTACTGTCTTCTTTCTCTTTCTTCTCTTGTTTTCTCCACTTGTGTCACGGATTTTATCAACACAAAAAAAACAAGTAATAATCCGGTTAACCTCAAGTATAAGGATCGTAGTAATAGTGGTTAATGCCGGGTCGATCTTACGGGGAACTAAACGATTGTGAATCTAGCTTTTGTCTAACTTAAACTATGTCACGAAACTAATCTAAACTGCGAATAAAAACCCAACAGAACAGAAAATAAAACTAGACAGAGGATATAATCCAAAGCTAGGAAGGATACGGGCTGTGAACCAATTTAATACTAAACTAAACTAAGATGCAAATAAAAGACTACTACGCTAAACAATTCAAGTTTTAGGGATTTGATCAAGTATAACGAACGAACAAGCAATTGATCCACCTATCCTATCAACATTCAATTCCAATTCGGATTATTTCGTGATCTCTACTCAAGTCGTGATTCACCTACTCGAAGGCATAAACTCCTACTCTCGTAGACAAGTTCGTTTTCTAATCTTTTATCTTTCGATGTTAAAGATTACGTCTTTCTAACCTAGGCGTGAAGTCTTTCGATTCTAATCTAGAAAATCAATCTAATAACTTTCATTTTATTTAGATCAAAGATCCAATCTTTTATCATGGTGATCTAAGGTTGACATGACTCTCATCATATAAACAATCATCAAAGCAAGCATCTTTCGATTAAACATGCAATAAAACATACAAAACATGATAAAAGAAACGAGCTTGAAATAGAACTCACAAAATAATCACGAACGAAATCAATCTGTTGAATCGGACGGCTTCACAACGCTTGTTCAAGAGGATTTAGCCTCTTAGCATCTTCTTGACAACTCGAATTGATGAATAAAAGTACATGAAATTATCTAATCTAATCTAGAAGTTTAAGTGCATAAAACTAGAGAAAATCAAGGAAAACGCAGCCAAGCTGCCCCTAGGGTTGGGGTTCGAATATATGATGTATTTGTGGAGAAAACACGCTGCTTTATATAGAGAACTAGGTCGGTTTCAAAGATGGCGGCGGCTGGGCGCCCGTGCCTGGAATGGGTGAACGCCCGTCCGGCTTGTGTAATAATCTTCTTCGAGTCGGGCCGAGTCATGACCAGGCGTCCGTCCACCAGCGTCCACTCCTGCGTCCAAACTCTCTGAATCACTTTTCCTCTTATGGACGCTCGTTCACTCTGGCAGACGCCCGTCTGCTCTCGGGCGCCGATTCAAGGTGCTTTGACGTTAGTCCCATTGGGATCGAATTTTGATTTCTTGATCTTTATCTCTTTTATCATCAATTAGCTCGAACTTAATCAAATTTTGATCATCTTTTGAACCTCAACCATGTATCTATAACACATAAGAACATCGCAAAAATGTAATAATGTCCAAATAATCATAAAAACATAATTAAAACACCAAAAACAACCTATTTTGCGATCAACCCTTTTAAAATATCATTCGCTCAATATTTCCATTAAATACTCGTTTCTTATGCAAACTTATACAAATATGGGGGAAATCAACATAGAATATAGCCTTATAAATCGTATAAAGTCACCCTTAACAACTCCCCCACTCTTAGCTTTTGCTCGTCCCGAGCAAAACAAAACAGAATAAAGGCTCGAGAAAAGATAGACATCTCAGACAATATAACATAGATCCAATAAATCAGAAGTTCACCACTGTGTGTGTGCAAAGCCATAGAAAACTTCCACTAAGTCCAAACTTGAGAAACTCAAAGCAAAACTAGCTAACACCCCCGTCAAACTAGAGATAAATGATACTCATAAGATGTACCCTACAAACGTGAACTATCCCGAAAAAGATGATCGAATATATCTAGGGCCTTTCTGAAATACTCAGAGGATAATCCCTACAACATATCTGTCAGTTTCTACTGGGGATAAGACAGACGATAACTTAGTCATTTATTCATTTCATAACAATTCTTAGTTGATTTAACTTGTTCACTTATAAACACACATCAGAATGAGCTCTTGCCCTGTCATAGCAGAATAGGATATTCGAGATATACCCTACCTTACTCCAATCATAAGGCAGCTTCTTCTGACTGTCGTGAGCTTTTAGTCATCATAGTGGTATAGGACATTTCGAGATAATGCCCTATCGCACCCAAATCATCGACCAGCTTCCGACACACCCAAATACTTCTCTATTAACTCAACTTTTTCATTTGACAATAAGCTACGTGTTACTTATCACATTCAAACCTTAGATATTCACAATACAACATACTTTGGACCTAAATACAAACTATCATAAATCTCAAGATATACACGTAGCACTAAGCACATGACTTATAAGAAAATCAGAAATCACTAATCCAAAAGGGGTATAACTGCATATATTAGCTCATCATTCACTATGGCTCGTGAAAAATAGATCAGGTGAAACAACTAACTTACTAAACATATGATATATAGCTTGGATGACTATAAAAATAACGAACTAAGATTATGCATTTGCTTACTCGGGACAAAACAAAAACAAAAATGTCGGAAAATTTGAAAATTTATCGCTCATTTTTGCATAAAAACATATTGATATCAGCAAATGTGTAGATACATATCGAACATTCCCCTCCCCCACACTTAAAGATCAACATGTCCTCATGTTGTGCAGAACGAAAGAAAAGATAAAAGACTTAGCCGATCTCAAACGTCGGTCGGGCGGAGCCTACACAAAGTGACACTCGTAACTCAGTAACTGCACAATGTAGCTCGACAAAACCGCTAAAAACACACCTGCATCGACTTGACGAGACACGGAAACATCTCGGGGAAAACGGGGAATTATACCAGCATGAAAAGAGATATCAAAATCAAGATAAAGCAAAAGGTAAAGCATGTAATACATCCAGAAAGTATAAACAAAGTAGAAATGGAAGTGCGGATGCCGTATAGCTTACATGATCCATCGAAAATAAAGAGTAGCAATATCAAAATTACAATGAATCATCTAAGTATAAATGTCAAAACAAAATAACCACAAATTCCAGAATGAAACAAAGAAGATCAAGGATGGCTCGGCGCCGCAGAATCATCAGCCGGAGTATCAGAGGAGGGTCCAGAAGGTGGTGCCGTAGTCCTGTCCACCGAGTCAGGCTGCTCCTCACCGGAAGATGACTCAGACTCATCTAAAACGTCTGCTATGGCCTGCTCGATCTCATCAGAATAAAGAAAGTCAATAGTGCTCGGAGCGAAGATTCTGTCATCCCTCGGATTCCGGCCGTCACTGATACACTTCAGAATCATCAAAATGTTGTTTTGAGAAGTCCTTATGTCCTCCATCCAGTTTCGGACACTGTTGCCCATACTCAGCCGCATCCGGACCGAAGGAGATAAAGTAGGAAGGGAGGATGGGCGAGGCGGTGCGGAAGATGAACCAGGCTCACGTGCTATCTCACTTTTCGCCCTCGGTCGACCCAAGATTTCTCTTTCTCCCTCTGCAAGAACCTAGGATTCTTCGGTTTGTGATCGGTCTTGTACTCGGGAACTTGAGCATCAGAGCACAAACTGTGTATAAGGTGCGGGACAATCAAGCACCTCATATAAACTTTCTGATTAATCGATATATCGTCGTACAAAGCTTGCCCCACATCAACATTGAGCTTGAAGGTCAAGGCATAAAGCATCCCAAGGTCACCAATGTGAAAGTGAGTCAGGTTGTTCTTAGATAACAACCGGTTCTGAATAAACCAACATTGGACCTTCCAATCTTCTGTCCAACTCGTGGTTACTAATTCCTTTCTAGCCCCACCCGGTCTGAGTGTCCAAGGCACCTCGGGGCACACCAACAACCGTAACTCCTCCAACGGATCCTCACCGGCATCTTGTTTGGCCTTTATCGCCTCCTTGTAGTCCAACCCCTCAAAAGGATCCAAACCGTACTTCCCATTGATAACTGCTGGTGTAAACGGCACCTTAACCCCTCGAACAGTGACCATCCCAGTTCTCAAATCCGTCTCCGAACAATTTGCATAGAACTCACGAACGAGTGTAGCATTGACTGAAGTCCTAGGGGTTTTCATCAGTGCTTCACACTTCCCATCCTTTAACAGCTGCACAAATGCGGGGTCCACCTTCGTGTCTAAAATGGATCTCTCTATCAACATCGTTCGAGTTAGATAATGCTTATTATAGACCTCCATCGCCTTAGGATTGATGAATCTACGAGCAAAAGGAATAGGGATAGCTGGTCTCACTCTCTGTCGAACCGGCTCATCTCCCTCAGGCTCATTGTCTTGCTCACCCCGAGCTTCCGCCGCCCTAGTTTGCATCCTCACTAACGGCTCATCATCGCTTCTGCACCAGTTTCAGTTCATCTTGCAAAGGAACTCTAGTTTGACCTCTGAGAGGAGGGTTCTCGACGCTCACCAATCGAATTCCTTGATTGGGATTGACTAAAGTGGGGTCCACACCCTTCTTCCTCTTGGCGTGTTCCTTAGCTACCCTTTTACCATGCCTCTTCTCGAACTCATTTATGCACCATCTTAACCTAAAACTAACCAAACAACAATCCCAAACCCAAATTCAAACACCACCACCCGTTTATCGTCCAAATGGGATTTCCCAAACAACGCAACACCAAACCAACATCAAAACGAAGAATGCAGACCAACCAACGTCATCCATCAACATCCCATATCACCACAGAACAAGAAACAAGAAAAGAACAAGAAAGAAAAACAAATAAGAAAGAACTCCTATAAAACAGTCGACTCGAAGATCGACTCTAAAAAAAAACGCGCAATAATCTAGGAAAAGCTTACAAAAGCTTACCAAGAATGAGGATGGGACGATGATAGAAAGGAGTAGAAGTCCAAACAATGCCAAATTGAACCCAAAAATCAAATTTTTTTCCCAAACAATGCACTAACTAAATTATCTTGAATCGGATTAATGGGTGTTTGTTGGAGGATTTGGAGTGGAAAATCGACAAGAAGGATTGAGAGTCTGTTTGTGGGACTTTGAAGCGCCCAATTTGGTGTAGAAACAAGGATTTTAGGGCAAAAGGAGGGCAAAAGTCGGGTGTGAGGATTTGAAATTACGAAAAGTGAGTTTCCATCGGTTGAAGATGTATATATAGGCGAGGTTACGGGCGGGCGTCAGAAATCGGACGACGTTCAGTGAGACCACATGAACCGGACGGGCGTCCATATAAACAGACGCCGTCCGGATACTAAATTTACATACGGCGTTGAAAGAGGTTTCTCGAGACGGGCGTCCAAGAATGTTGGGCCTTCGTCCAATATTTGTGCATGGTGGGCGGCGGCGAGCACTGGATCAAGGCGTCAACAGAGAAAAAATGCAAAATTTATAAAATTTCATACAGTTCAAATTCAAACTTGCATTTTCTCATTAAACTTAAATAAAATTTCAAACATACAAATAAAAACAACGAAAAACATAAAATTACTAGAAGATACGCTAAAACAAAAAGAAAACAGTGGGTTGCCTCCCACCAAGCGCTTTTGTTTTACATCGTTTGCTTGACGAAACAAACCTAACAAACGCTAGTCTGCGTAAATCTCGTCCCAATCCACCAAACGGATGAGACGACGAAGCATATCAATAGCAGGAGGGAAATCATAATCGTCTCGTATGCCCCAGTCATCTCCAGCCACCTCTAAACCTCTAAAATGTGAATCCTGTAGTACCAGCGCTAGATCTGTCAGCATAGGGTCTTTTAGGACCGTATATGAACGTCCTATAGCTTCCTGGAGCTCCTCAGTAGTGAAGTCACTACCTCCCGAACAGCGGGGGACAATGAGAACATAGGTGATGGTCTTCGTACGGGTACTAAGCTCAAAATCTACGTGCAAGACTATAGTGCCTCCTGGTCCATCACCATCACATGTCGGTGGGATCCGACTAATGATGGGGAACTCCTCCGGAAGAACTCCGTAATCCATATCTAAAAAGCAAACTAACTGACAGATATAAATAGAAAAACTTAGTCAACTAAAAATTAATTAAACTAAAACTTAAATAAATATAACACTAATAGCCTAAACAGAATTTAACTAATATAATAAGGGATATCTAGGATGCCTCCTAGTAGCGCTTTTGGTTAATGTCGTTAGCTCGACCTTTATTGAAGTCTAGCTTGGATCCGGCCATTTGACTTTTCGCGACCCACTACCTCCTGTAAGCTCGATCGATAGTGTGGCGCGAAAACAAACACTTTAACACATGGGGTT
Organism: Gentiana macrophylla; assembly: GCA_026214975.1. Classification (NCBI taxonomy): domain Eukaryota; kingdom Viridiplantae; phylum Streptophyta; class Magnoliopsida; order Gentianales; family Gentianaceae; genus Gentiana; species Gentiana macrophylla. Next base: position 103,881 of record JAOBSW010001112.1, on the reverse strand, counting down.
AAATTCTTTATAGCTTTCCAGACACGTTTATGATGACGGCCAAATTGTACCCGTTATTCTATGATCTTTATCCCCAATTCTAGTTTGAAAAAGCATTAATGTAGGGATAATAAGTCGTAATATGCCTAATTTACATATACCCCGAGTTACGATTCGTTATTCTGCATTTCGATTATTTATTGCATTATTTGGTATTACAAACCATGTTTTTATATGATAAATACAGTGAGCATTATGGACGGACTACGAAGAAGGAATTAAAGATCCGGGACAATGCGAGCCCAACGAAGATAGAAGACAAAGCCCAAAAGAAGTGAAGGCTCGGTCGACCGAGCCCAACCATTCGATCGACCGAGTGGACTTAAAGCCCAAAGCCTGATCCAGCGTATTAATTAAGTCGGTTAGGGTTTAGGGAATCCGATCCTTAGTCGGTTTCTAAGTCGGTTTTGAGCTCTATATAAACACATTGTCATTAGTATTATTCATTCATTCATACATTGATTAAATCATTGATAAAGAGAACTACACATTGAGGTTTTTCACAAGTTAGAAATGCAACAATGTAAGCCCTTAATCTTCATGTTTTATTTTCAAGTAATTAATTCTTCCAATTATGTTCTTATCGTTTTGAATTAATTAAACATAGCTAGATGATGTGATTCTCGGCTATGACGTTAGGTGGTGGTGACACCTTGTCTATGAGGGTCCCATGACCTACGTCATAATCTAGATTTATTCATGACTCTATGTGATTTAATTCATCGTGTATCTATGATAGTTTATATAAGTGATGTACAATTCTTGCTTAATCTGCTCGTATGAGGAAACGCCGAGAGGTTGGTTCTAGGATGTAATGAGGGTTGAGTTTGTCCGGGTGACCGAGCAGTCGTTCGGTCGACCGAGCCTCTTCACTCGGTCGACCGAGCCCTAGTTTCGCCGGTTCAATCTGCCACGTCTTTATGGTGGGTCTAACCTAGTTGAATTTACTTCCAAGAGGTATGGCTACGGCTACGTCGCTCGTCGATTTTTCATTAGCGTATTATTAGGAAATACCAATATAAGACGTCTAGTTCGGCTCACGACGATCTTTCGGGACTTTCGGCCAAGATTTAGATTAGTTTTGTATTAGGGAATTGTCGACACCTAGTCATACGTGAATCGTAGATTAACAAGAGACTTACCAAGTAATTGTTAATAGGGACGAGGGCTTGAGCGATCGTTTAGGAAATACGCTTAACCATAGGAATGTTGCCTAAGCGAGGTGTACGGTTAATATCGGCATCCTTAGAATAGTGAGCGTGTGAGTTATATGAGATGGATACCCAAAAGGTGAAGTCACGTAACAATACCACAGTGATCTAGTAACCTAACCGGTGCTAAGTCAAGTTAAGGGGATGACTCCGTAGCCAATTAAATATGAATACAGCCAGGTTGACAGTTAATGAGTTAGGTTATCTTATATAAGTTGTCTTGGTCCAAACGATAACGTTGGTAATTGGAAGGTTAATTACGTGTGAGTCATTTAGGTTTGAGTTTGTTTATTTTATTTTGTCTTTTATGTTGGTCTTAGACCGTTGTTCAATGACGAATTAGGTGAGTTAATTATTTAAACCTAGGGTCCACATTTTGATTCCCTGAGGGATCGACCTTGATTCACCATCACTATGCTATGATGTACCTAGTGCTATTGCTAGTATTTGGTGGTCAAGTAAAATATATTTATAACCTGATCAGACCGCAATCAAGTTTTTGGCGCCGTTGCCGGGGAATCAATGGCCCAATGATTGTTTAAATAATTATTTTTATCTACTTCGTTTTTATTGTTTTTAGTTGCATTATTTATTTTTCTTATGACGAATTATCTGAACTTGTATGCTGTTTAAGGATTAAAGCAGGAATGAGGAAGATATTTGTTCGGTCGACCGAACATATTCACTCGGTCGACCGAGCCTCTTCCAGTTTTGATTTTATATACAGTGTTGTTTCCCCAGTGTTCTGTTTCCTGCTTGTAGGTTGTAAGTTTGACAACAAGATGAGCAATCATCTTGCTTGTCAATTTACTAATTGTTTATTGTTTTTCAAATATTGCGATAATTCAAGTAAATCACTCACTTAAACGCGCCTAAGATCAAGAAAATGTCATCAACCGCTTTTCTTGAAGCCAAAGAAGAAGTTAAGGTTTTACTGAACCAAAACTACACCTAAAAAGCCGTTAACACCAAAGCTCATGGAAAGGATAGAAAAGATGAAAGCGAAAATCCGAGGGCGAGGAAATCAAGAGAGGCTAAAGAAGCCTATTGGCAAAGAGGTATGTCTATTTTGAATCCAGAGAAATCTCTTGGATTCTGATTCACTTTTTAGATTATGATGATTACATGTCCGAGATAGAATCTGAGTCAGAGGGTAGCACAGCTATGAAGAGCCCTGTTGTCATCTGTTCTAGAGATGAGATATTGATTAAAGACGAGTCTCGACTGATGCAAAAGTTAGCAGACCCAGGAGCTTTTATGGTTGGAGTAACCCTAGAACAAACCCATCTAGGTTTAGCCTTGATTGATTCCGGTTCAAGCCTTAATATCTTTCCTAAAAGCCTTTGTGATAGGAATTTCATTTTAACACCCACTAACACCCCGCTCCAAGTTAGATTAGCGGATGGAACTAGGACAATCATGACTGGGAGACTGAACAACATGATTATTGGTGTGGGGCAATTACGGTTTAAGATAGACATAATGGTAATGGAAATCGAGGAACATCCTCGAATGCCCAATCATTTTGGGTAGATCGTTTATCAACACCGCTAGAGCCTTCATACGGATGACCGGACATGAGATAGTATTGTTTGACGCCAAGGGTTACGAGTGTTATGGGATAACAAATCCAAATTTCCTGTGCACTGCAAGTGTGAATGTGTTAGAAGTAGTTGGTTCGGAGAAGCTTGATGCCATTCAAGGGTTAGGAAAGGATGCTGATGATAATGTCGAGGATAAAGATGAGAAGGAAGTCCTTACTATTCTAAGTCGGGATAAGTCGATTCACTGCTACCGCCCTTACCAATATTGAAGTCAGAGACCTACCTAAGAATAGGAGGACCAGAGCGAAGAAACGAACTAAGAGAGTTCGTAACAAAAGCTCATCGAAATCAGAGACAAATCCAAAAGTAGGCGCCTGTCTGGATGGTCAATTCGACTGTCTTTTCATTGGACTGAAATCCAAAGGAAGGGCACTCGTAGAAAAGGGCGGTCAAACTTTTTCGGTGAAAGCTGGCCGGGTGAAAGCCTGGCAAGTCAAGGGCAGTGTTTAGGAGTGATAATTTTGGAAGTCGAGCTATAGACTCAAAAATTTAGAACTTTTCTCGTTTCATTTTATTTTTAATTTTTTATTTTTTCTTATGAATAAAAGTAACGTAGAATGACGAGAGTTTTTTTTTATTTTTGCCGTGTTCCAATGACCATTAGGTTACGGATGTGCAAAAAGTTTTTTTTACTCGAATCATTTTAACGTGAAGTAGAGTAGGCCGCGAAATCATTATAAAATGTATTGATGATAAGAGATTGGTGAAAAGATGCTTAGTTTAAAATTTGTATTATTTGGAAAAAGTGAAGATTTATATGTTAATGGATTGTGGTTGGATTATTCAATTTTCTTGGTAAGGATTTTTCAATTTGTGACATAATAATTTTGATAGACTTATCTGTTCTAATTTGAAAATTTCGTGTGTATCAAATTGAGGAGGTCAACTATCATTTATTTTTACACACCCCCATTTTTCATTTCCCAATACACCTTTTCATTTTCTCCATTAATTTACTCCTCCAACAAAACCTTTCCACTCCTCAATCCTTGCCTTTCTATCTCCACCAATCACCTTCCACCATTTCAAATCTTTCACTTTCCACATCTTTCTATTTAAACCTCCCTTTTCTCTTCATCATTCCCACACCAAAAAGAAAAAAATCTTCATCTTCTCCAAATCTCAAATTTTCTTCTTCCCATTCTCTCCATAAATTTCCATTTCTAATTTTTCTCATAACTCCCATCCACCCAAAAATTGGGGATAGTAATCTAAATGATCCCCTCCAATATCACAAATTGTGCCTGTTCGTGTCTCTGAAGGATTGTCCAACCCAGGCTGTCACAGGGAAGACCTGAACCTCAGCAGCAAAGCTTCATCAGTTCGGTCGACCGAACTCCTCTGCTCGGTCAACCGAGGCCCTTCTCTCGGTCGACCGAGAGCCTCCACCTGCTGCATCATTCTGTCAGCGTGCTCTGTTCCAGTTCTGCAGTTATGCCACCAAGACGCCGAGCCTCCGCACAGTTTGTAGCAGTCGACGATGCCATTCCCTTGATCAACGGGGTACCGCAATTCGCTAGCCAAGAAGTATTTTCGGTTTATCGGAATTTCTTCAACAACTCGCCGGTACACCGGGCTCAAGAGATTAGATTTGACCAATCTGCGGTCAAGAGTCGCTTCGATCTCGTGGACTACTATCAGTGGCAAGAGGTTGTTGCGCCACCTGGCCAAGTCAATGTCGACTGGGTAAGAGAATTTTATTCTTATTTACGCGTGCACCCACACACGAATTTAGTCCAAGTTCGTGGCAAGTCCATTGTTATTACTCCGGGGACGATTAATAATTATTATGGTCTCGCTACCCCGGAGGAAGAGCCAGAGTACACTGTCACGTTTGATGAGTCTGATGCGTGGTTGGAGGAGGTTGGTGCCCATCTCAGGATAGCATGGACAATAGGGGAAGTCGCTCGCACTTTTGAGGAGCCATATTTTAGGCGGTGGGAAGATAAGTGCTTACACAGGCTTATCCGTTCTAACATTATTCCGGCTAAGCATGTGTCTACAGTATATTATGCACATGCTACGCTGATGTACTGGTTGAGCAGAGGATGGCCGGTTAATATTGGGGCACTGATGCGTTCCGAGATGACCGCCGATGCCCGCAAGCCTTAGACACATGCTGCCCTATGGTTCATTGATCACTTCATTTTGTGAGGCAGCTGAGTGCCCAGTGCTAGGCAGTGACTCTTATGTTAGGCCCATGCCTATCCTTTCTTTGGATTCCGTTGCACCACCTCTTGTGCACCCTGATGATGACGGTCCAGGTGATGCCGATGCGCAATTCCAAGATTTTCCTGAAGCGGATCCTAATATTCTTCCATTAGCTTTCATTGATCCGAACGATATACCTTCGGACTAAGCATCTGTGTCTATGTGATCTTTTAATTTTCTCTTTATCAATGTGTTTTTATTTTCGATTTCAGTGTGCCAATAAATTAAGTCGTGTTGTATGGAGTTCGTTTTGAATTTCCCTAATGAATAAAATTTGTCTTATTTAATGTGTTGGATATTTGTGCATTATTTTCACTATAATTATTAAGTATGGGCTTAAATATGTTTAAGGCAATTATTATACCTTTTACATTCCATTTGATATGATTATATTCTTCTGGACTAACCCTGTAACAAGTTTTTGTTGAAGATGTATGTTGCAGAGGTTGCATTTTATTGCAGTTGGTAACTGTATTTGTCTGTTAAAATTCTCCGGAGTTCACCACGATTTGTTCCGCTCCCGCGCTTATCCAGAGCTAAGTTCCTATTTTTGATCTTTATTGTTATACATTGAGGACAATGCATGGTTTAAGTGGGGGGGTACGAGTCACTTAGCTCACTTAGCTTGCTCGAATAAGCCTCTATATATCAAATAATATAATAAATGAGTAAAATTTAAACTTTTAAACATAGAATTACATTTACTTTTGTGAAGTCCCGAATATTGTATTTAATAAGGAAGGAACCATGGTTCATGAGAACATGATCACTTTATACTTTTGCGATACAATTCTAGTAAACTTAATGATATTCATGTTATATGTTGCGAGTAGTTATTTATTATTCAATTACTCAATAAATGAATCGATGAATATTGCGCTTATAATAAAAATGTAGAATTTTATGTGTACATTGCATAGATGATTGGTTATGTAGACTTAGTGTCTATACTTATTGGCTGATGTATTCTTATCTTCTTGCCAATAAAAGCGGAGTAATAAGCTTGAGACGTACCTGTGTTTTAGCAAAATGTTAAACACTGGGCTTGTAGTAACATTACCAAAGTAGCCCCGCGCTTGTGGTAATATTCAATGCTATGCATAATCTAAGATAGGGGATACTCTAAAAGTTTCCTTCCTTGAGATTGATAGTATTTGAAAAATATGAAGACATGAAAAGAATATTCAACTCTTTAAGAGGCTTTGAGTAGTACTCGGTCTCCAAGTCCAAAACCCTATAGATACGCTCTTGCTTATTGTTCTAGTGCTTTGACCATTCATGAGGCATAAAGAAGTATGAATGCTGATGTTGGTAGGTTGAGATTTCGAAGTTAGCATAAACTCTAATCTTGCTACATTCATATACAACTAATGCACATGCACACATCACCTCGATTCATAGTGAGTAATGAATAATGGATATCTTATGAGCATAAACAATATGAGTTGATTCGAGTTTCTTGTGTTAGTATAATTTGACCATTGGAAAATGATTATATGGGGAATAACTTATTGATACTTTGATCGGGACGATCAAAGGCTAAGTGGGGGTAGTTGATGATGGCCAAATTGTACCCGTTATTCTATGATCTTTATCCCCAATTCTAGTTTGAAAAAGCATTAATGTAGGGATAATAAGTCGTAATATGCCTAATTTACATATACCCCGAGTTACGATTCGTTATTCTGCATTTCGATTATTTATTGCATTATTTGGTATTACAAACCATGTTTTTATATGATAAATACAGTGAGCATTATGGACGGACTACGGAGAAGGAATTAAAGATCCAGACAATGCAGAGCCCAATGTAAGATAGAAGACAAAGCCCAAAAGAAGTGAAGGCTCGGTCGACCGAGCCCAACCATTCGATCGACCGAGTGGACTTAAAGCCCAAAGATGATCCAAATAGACACTAATTAAGTCTGTTAGGGTTTAGGGAATCCGATCCTTAGTCGGTTTCTAAGTCGGTTTTGAGCTCTATATAAACACATTGTCATTAGTATTATTCATTCATTCATACATTGATTAAATCATTGATAAAAGAGAACTACACATTGAGGGTTTTTCAGCAAGTTAGGGCTGCAACAATGTAAGCCCTTAATCTTCATGTTTTATTTTCAAGTAATTAATTCTTCCAATTATGTTCTTATCGTTTGAATTAATTAAACATAGCTAGATGATGTGATTCTCGGCTATGACGTTAGGTGGTGGTGACACCTTGTCTATGAGGGTCCCATGACCTACGTCATAATCTAGATTTATTCATGACTCTATGTGATTTAATTACTGTGTATCTATGATAGTTTATATAAGTGTTGTACGAATTACTATTTAATCTGTTCTGTATGAGGAAACGCTGAGAGGTTGGTTCTAGGATGTAATGAGGGTTGAGTTTGTCCGGGTGACCGAACAGAGTCGTTCGGTCGACCGAGCCTCTTCACTCGGTCGACCGAGCCCTAGTTTCGTCAGTTCAATCTGCCACGTCTTTATGGTGGGTCTAACCTAGTTGAATTTACTTCCTCAGTAGGTATGGCTACGGCTACGTCGCTCGTCAGTTTTTCATTAGCGTATTATTAGGAAATACCAATATAAGACGTCTAGTTCGGCTCACGAACGATCTTTCGGGACTTTCAGCAAGATCTAGATTAGTTTTGTATTAGGGAATTGTCGACACCTAGTCATACGTGAATCGTAGATTAACAAGAGACTTACCAAGTAATTGTTAATAGGACGAGGGCTTGAGCGATCGTTTAGGAAGTACGCCTAACCATAGGAATGTTGCCTAAGCGAGGTGTACGGTTAATATCGGCATCCTTAGAATAATGAGCGTGTGAGTTATATGAGATGGATACCCAAAAGGTGAAGTCACGTAACAATACCACAGTGATCTAGTAACCTAACCGGTGCTAAGTCAAGTTAAGGGGATGACTCCCGTAGCCAATTAAATATGAATACAGCCAGGTTGACAGTTAATGAGTTAGGTTATCTTATATAAGTTGTCTTGGTCCAAACGATAACGTTGGTAATTGGAAGGTTAATTACGTGTGAGTCATTTAGGTTTGAGTTTGTTTATTTTATTTTGTCTTTTATGTTGGTCTTAGACCGTTGTTCAATGACGAATTAGGTGAGTTAATTATTTAAACCTAGGGTCCACATTTTGATTCCCTGAGGGATCGACCTTGATTCACCATCACTATGCTATGATGTACCTAGTGCTATTGCTAGTATTTGGTGGTCAAGTAAAATATATTTATAACCTGATCAGACCGCAATCAGTTTAAACTTCCCCATTGTTGACTTCTTCGTCTTCCGAAGCGTCTGATGACATTTGTGTTGACGCTCCTTCCAATACTCTTCCATATCCCAACTGCCAGCTAGAACTTCCTCAGATTGACCAATACCGTCATTCTCAGAAAACAGGTCGGGTGAAAAGTCGTCGAATTCTTCGACTTTTGTCGCACCACACCCGAGGATATCGAGGAAACGGACAATCAAAGGTTTCTCCTTAGTTTCACCAATGTAGTGCTTACACCTTTGACCATTTACTCGAAATGGCTGGTCACCATTACCTCGTAGTTCTAGAACGCCTCCAGGAATAATCTGGAGAATTTCAAAGGGACCGGACCAACGTGTCCTCAACTTCCCAAGAAACAAATGTAACCTAGAATTGTAAAGAAGAACTTGTTCTCCGACTCGAAATTCTCTCTTCTTAATCTTGGCATCGTGGAGTAGCTTCATCTTATCCTTACTAATCCTGGCACTTTCGTAAGCCTGGAGTCTGAATTCGTCTAGCTCATGTAACTGCTGTAGTCGATGTTTTCCACAAGATTGGGAATCAAAGTTCAGAAACTTTGTAGCCCAATAAGCTCTATGCTCTAACTCGACAGGCAGATGACATGGTTTCCCATAGACCATTTGATATGGAGATGTCCCCATAGGGGTTTTATAGGTAGTTCTGTAAGCCCAAAGTACATCATCCAATTTCAAACTCCAGACCTTTCTATGATCATTTACCGTTTTCTCAGATTTTCTCTTGATGCTTTGGTTGCTTCTTTCAACCTGACCACTAGTCATCGGATGATATGGTGTGCCAGTTTTATGACGGACACCATACTTCTCAAGGACTTTCTCTAGGGGTCGGTTGCAGAAGTGCGTCCCTTCATCACTGATCAAGGCACGTGGACATCCAAACCTCACGAAGATATTCTTTTTAGAAATTTCATTACCGTCTTATGATCATTGTGAGGAGTGGCTTGAGCCTCCACCCATTTAGACACATAGTCTCACGCAGACTAAGATGTATTTGTTACCGCAAGATGATGGGAATGGTCCCATAAAATCGATACCCCATACATCAAAGACTTCGCGTTCGAGAATGGGTTTCAAAGGCATGTCAAAACGCCTTGTCGAGCACCGGTTCTTGGGCACCTATCACAGGCTTTACAGAAAGCTTCTGTATCTTTAAAGATCGTAGGCCAATAGAAACCGGATTGAAAGATCTTAGCCACGGTTTTCCACGGACCAAAATGACCGCCAATGGGTCCACTGTGGCTCTACTCAATAATATCCCGTTGCTCAGATTCAGGAACACATCTTCTAAGCAGACCATCTTTACAGATCTTAAAAAGATAAGGTTCATCCCAAACGAAGTATTTCAAATCAGAGAAGAACTTTTTCTTCTCCTGATAAGACATCTCTGGATCGAGATAACGGGCATGAAGGTAGTTTACAATGGAAGAATACCATGGAACATCAGGAGGACAACCGTCTTTCAACATAATGTTTTCTAGAGGAAAGTAAAGATCTATATCATCTGGAGCATCCTTTTCCTCACTTAACATTCTAGAAACATGATCAGCCACTACGTTTTCACTGCCCTTTTTGTCCTTAATTTGAACGTCAAACTCTTGTAGGGTCAGTATCCAACGTAGTAGGCGCGGTTTAGCCTCTTTCTTAGTCATCAGATACCGCAAAGCAGCGTGATCAGTCCACACAATCACTTGAGCTCCCAACAAGTAACTACGGAACTTGTCCATAGCAAAAACTACGGCCAAAAGCTCCTTTTCAGTAGTGGTATAGTTAACTTGAGAGGGGTTCAATGTGTGACTGGCGTAATAGATAGGCTGGAACTTCCCCTTGATCTTTTGCCCTAGAACAGCACCAACAGCATAGTTTGATGCGTCGCACATAAGCTCAAACGGTAGGTTCCAGTCAGGCGAAATAAGAATTGGAGCAGATATTAAACGATCCTTAAGCTCCTCAAACGCTTGCTTGCAGCTCTCATCAAAATTAAACTCAACGTCTTCCTTTAGTAAAGTGGACAGGGGCTTGGCTATCTTGGAGAAGTCTTGAATGAACCTTCTGTAAAAGCCGACATGTCCAAGAAAGCCTCTCACTTCACGCACATTTTTAGGATAGCTCATCTTCTCGATAGCTTCCACTTTTGCCCTGTCAACTTCTATACCTTTGGCTGAGATCTTGTGGCCAAGAACTATTCCTTCATCTACCATGAAATGGCATTTTTCCCAATTAAGTACTAAGTTCTTTTCCACACATCTAGATAACACTTGATCAAGATTGTCAAGGCAATCATCAAAAGATTGACCAAAAACCGAAAAATCGTCCATAAAAATCTCCATACACTTTTCTACAAGCCCGTCAAAGATAGCTAGCATACATCGCTGAAATGTAGTTGGGGCATTGCAGAGACCGAATGGCATTCGCCTGTAAGCGAATGTACCATAAGGGCAAGTGAAGGTGGTCTTTTCTTGGTCAGCTGGATCAATGGGTATCTGGAAGTATCCTGAATATCCATATAGGAAACAGTAGAATGCGTGTCCCGCCAGACGCTCGAGCATCTGGTCAATGAATGGAAGGGGAAAGTGATCTTTCATGGTTACCTCATTGAGCTTTCGATAATCGATCCAGACTCTGTAACCAGTGACAAGTCTCAATGCAATTTCCTCTCCCTTCTCATTCTTTTCAATCGTAATTCCACCTTTCTTGGGAACTACTTGAGTCGGGGAAACCCATTCACTATCCGCGATGGCATAAATGATTCCCATGTCCAGAAGTTTGATGATTTCCTTTTTAATGACTTCCTGCATATGAGGGTTGAGCCTCCTCTGTGGCTGTCGTACACATTTTGCACCCTCATTCGTCTTGATCTTGTGCATGCAGATGTCAGGAGATATTCCTCTGATATCTCCTACTTGCCAACCAAAAGCTTTTTCATTCTTCTTCAAGACGTTGATCAATTTCATTTCCTCTATACGAGAAAGCTTGGCAGATATGATTAATGGAAGCTTGTCGCCTTCTCTTAAAAACACATACTTAAGATGTTTAGGCAACGGCTTTAACACCAAATCCGCAGGGGGGTCTTCTAAACTCGACTTGAGATCTCCACTTTTCAACTCAATATCATTGAGTTTACTCTGTGGTCCCACTGCCAAAGCTTCTCCTTCCAACAATTCTTCCTCAAAATCAGCTGCTAATTGATCTAGATTTACCACACCATGAGTATTCAGATTATCAACCAATCGCTCATACTCCGCTTCTACTGCCATGACTTGCTTATCCATATAGTCGGTGAAATCATCCGTCATATAATCAATGGAAAAGCCGGTTCGAGGGCCAGAGGGTACTTGAATGGACTTTAAGACATTGTAACTCACCTCTTGATCACCAACTCGGATAGTCACTTGCCCACCATCGCAATCGATGAGGGCTCTAGTTGTAGATAAGAAAGGGTCTTCCAAGAATCGGGGGACGTTTTCATCTTTCTCCATATCTAAAACATACCAATCGATTGGAAAGGTAAATCTATCAATCAACCAAAACGTCTTTTAGGATCCTGAAGCTTTCTTAGAAGATCTATCGTAATTGTAAACTCATAGTAGTGGGTTCTAGAAGGCTTTGTAAACCGAAATGCTTGCATACGAGACATTGGCATAAGGCTTATAGAGGCACCTAGATCGCACAAAGAATTAGGGAAAACTAGACCTCCCATTACTACTCGTAAGTACGAACTTACCAGTCACACATCTTTTAATTGGTAAGTTTTCATAATTAATCATGTAACAATCATCGCCAATTTGCCTTTCCATGCCTGCTAATTTCTTTTTCGAAGACACAACATCCTTGATAAATTTTGTATACTTAGGCACCTCGACCAAGACATCTGATAATGGAAGATTCACTGAGTATTTTTAAAAGGTTTAGCACCTTTTCATACTTCTTATCTTCAATCAAGGGAATGTTGCTCTTTCTTGGTGGAAATGGAAGTTTCTTAAGGTCATCCTCGAGAGAAAACCTCTTTGAGGATGCACTAACAACTCTTCTCTCTTCCAGATCCTTCCAACGAATGCTTTTTCAGATTTCTTAGTAGTCGTGGATCGATCTCCCGACTTTCGCTTGCTTTTTCACCCTCGAGGATCACCACTTGAGGATCTCCAAATTTTTCCACCTCTCGGGGATCACCACCTGAGTTTTCTCTTGCAATTGAGGTGTGTAGGTAGCTCACTTCCCTCCCCGCTTTATCAATGGCGAGGAGGGGCTAGTGGTTTCCCGGATGGGAAGGACCACTAACTTGAGTACCGCTTCTCGATTCATTGCACCGCCTCCTCTTTACCGTATTGAATTGATGGCACGAGGTCAAGACATGGGCCTTTGTTCAAGTCACCTGAGCAACTTGACCACCCTTGGATTCTTCTCGGTGGCCGGCAAATGCCTGGTCTAGAAGCTAACTGTTGCTCGACCGCTTGCCCAATTTGTCTTTCAAGATTCTTCATCGATCTACTTTGCTCCTCCAACTTGGCTTCAAGATTGTTAGATTGGGAGGAGCTTTGAGAGTTTTGGAAATTTGAAGCATAGGGTCACTGGCCGGCCGACTTTGAAATTGAGAGTTTGAATTGGAAGCCCAATTACGATTGAATTTTTGCGTAGGATTGGAAAAATTCGAGTTTTGGTTCCGATTAAACCTGTGGTTTCTATTGAAATTCTCGATTCAATTAAAATTTGAATTAGGATTGAAATTTGAAGATGGATTAAACCCTTGGTTTTGAAAATTGCCCTGGCCAGGAAACTGATTGAACCTTTGATTGTTCTGGCCATAGAATGCATTCACTTCCGCATTCTCGTCCGCTCATAGGACGAATTTAGAAGTGTGCCCCACCTCGTCACAATTCGACATGTGACTTGATTGTACCGCCCCATAATCATGAACAACATTCACTTGATAAGGTGCGGGGGATTAAATTGGCACTCGCCATTCATATGGCCCGTCGGCGACAATTTTCAAGATGCAACACGAGGGTTCTGTGGAAAAGAAGACGTTTGATTTATCGGGTTTGGAATTTGAGATGGTGCCATCTGCTTCTGCAGCATGGCGATCAAACTTTGCAAATTGACTTCCTCAACCTTGGAAGGAGGAGGAGCTTGAATTGCCTGATAAGAGGGGGCGTAGTTGTGCTTTGCGATGTCCTCAAACAGTGCCCATCCCTCTTCCGGTGTTTTCTTCAGAAATGCCCCACCAGAAGAGCTATTGACCATGCCTTTTGTAAGCTCGGTCAATCCACTGAAGAATGTATTGACTTGCCTTTCCAGTGGCAAGCCATGATGGGGACATTTTCTGAGAAGAGACTTGAATCTCTTCCAACATTCAAAGAACGACTCATTTTCTTTCTGATAGAATGTGAAAATGTCGTTCAAACACTGGCTGTCTTTGAAGGCGGAAAGTATTGACTTAGAAATTCTCTTTCAAGTTCAGCCCAGGTGGTGATAGATTCAGAGGGGAGAGAGGTGTACCACTCTTTAGCCTCTCCCTTCAAAGAAAATGGGAAAAGTTTCAGCTTGATAGCATCCTCACTTACTCCTTGGATGCGTGTAGTCCCGCATATCTCTAGGAATGTATGTAAGTGGGTATGCGGATTCTCTGATTGATAACCATGAAAAATAGATGCATGCTGCATCATCTGAATAAGTCCCGGTTTTAACTCAAAGGTTTGTGCAGTAATGGCTGGAATAACAATAGCCGGGTTGACTTTGACTTCGCCTGGCATGGCGTAGTCTGCCAACGTACATCTATTATTAGCGGCCATTATCACAAAATCAGTGATTTCTCTTGCTAGTTGATCCTCAAGATCTCGCTCGGTTCTGTCTGCCAGAACCGCAGAACGGAAAATCCGCCTGTTTGGCCGGACTACGGTTCGCTCGGGGTCAGGGGTGTATAATAACGGTCCCTTTTGACTCCGAGTTTGCATAAACCGGACCAAAAAACAAGTGGTTGAAACCTAAAAACTAAGAAATTGAAAGCCTAAACTAAAAATTAAAAACCTAAGGAAAGAAAGGGGAAAGAAGAAAAGGAAACAGGACCAGACGGACGTCCAAGAGTTTGGACGGGCGTCCGAATGAAATTGAGATCGGACGGGCGTTTAGTGGTCCAAACGCTCGTCTGAAAAACAGAATACTTGGACGGGCGTTCAAATCTTACGGACGCTCGTCTAAGTGAATAAAAGTGGTTCAGGAACGAAGACTTTCCAGTAAACGGGCGGCCAGTTTTCAGACGTCCGTTTAGAAAAGGGAAAACAAGAATGTAAAAGAAAAATTTGCGAAAAAGAATGATAAAAAGAAGAGATGAGAAAAGAACTAATCACAAGAGAACCTTAAACCCTAAGCTAAAACCCTGATTAACTAATTACCTAAACGTTCATCAACTAAAAACGGGAATTTAAAACGAAATAAAACAGGAAAAACAAACAGAAAAACAGAAAACAAAAACTAGACAACCGTCCGGTTCCCCGGCAACGGCGCCAAAAACTTGTCACGGATTTTATCAACACAAAATAAACAAGTAATAATCCGGTTAACCTCAAGTATAAGGATCGTAGTAATAGTGGTTAATGCCGGGTCGATCTTACGGGGAACTAAACGATTGTGAATCTAGCTTTTGTCTAACTTAAACTATGTCACGAAACTAATCTAAACAGCGAATAAAAACCAAACAGAACAGAAAATAAAACTAGACAGAGGATATAATCCAAAGCTAGGAAGGATACGGGCTGCGAACCAATTTAATACTAAACTAAACTAAGATGCAAATAAAAGACTACTAAGCTAAACAATTCAAGTTTTAGGGATTTGATCAAGTATAACGAACGAACAAGCAATTGATCCACCTATCCTATCAACATTCAATTCCAATTCGGATTATTTCGTGATCTCTACTCAAGTCGTGATTCACCTACTCGAAGGCATAAACTCCTACTCTAGTAGACAAGTTCGTTTTCTTATCTTTTATCTTTCGATGTTAAAGATTACGTCTTTCTAACCTAGGCGTGAAGTCTTTCGATTTCTAATCTAGAAAATCAATCTAATAACTTTCATTTTATTTAGATCAAATATCCAATCTTTTATCATGGTGATCTAAGGTTGACATGACTCTCATCATATAAACAATCATCAAAGCAAGCATCTTTCGATTAAACATGCAATAAAACATACAAAACATGATAAAAGAAACGAGCTTGAAATAGAACTCACAAAATAATCACGAACGAGAAATCAACTGTTGAATCGGACGGCTTCACAACACTTGTTCAAGAGGATTTAGCCTCTTAGCATCTTCTTGACAACTCGAATTGATGAATAAAAGTACATGAAATTATCTAATCTAATCTAGAAGTTTAAGTGCATAAAACTAGAGAAAAACTGAAGGAAAAACGCAGCCAAGCTGCCCCTAGGGTTTGGGGTTCGAATATATGATGTATTTGTGGAGAAAACACGTTGCTTTATATAGAGAACTAGGTCGGTTTCAGCATGGCGGCGGCTGGACGCCCGTCTGGAATGGGTGAACGCCCGTCCAGCTTGTGTAATCTTCTTCGAGTCGGGCCGAGTCATGACCAGACGTCCGTCCACCAGCGTCCACTCATGCGTCCAAACTCTCTGAACCACTTTTCCTCTTATGGACGCTCGTTCACTCTGGCAGACGCCCGTCTGCTCTGGACGCCAGTTCAAGGTGCTGAACGTTCGTCCATTAGGATCGAATTTTGATTTCTTGATCTTTATCTCTTTTATCATCAATTAGCTCGAACTTAATCAAATTTTGATCATCTTTTGAACCTCAACCATGTATCTATAACACATAAGAACATCGCAAAAATGTAATAATGTCCAAATAATCATAAAAACATAATTAAAACACCAAAAACAACCTATTTTGCGATCAACCCTTTTAAAATATCATTCGCTCGATATTTCCATTAAATACTCGTTTCTTATGCAAACTTATACAAATATGGGGGAAATCAACATAGAATATAGCCTTATAAATCGTATAAAGTCACCCTTAACAACTTGTTCCTGGTAAGCTCTTATCTCTCTGATCATATCTCTCATCCATTCATTTTCAATCAGAGAGAAGTCAATATGAGGATTCACTTCATTCCACCAATGCCTTGCTTCAGGTAGAGTAAGATTTATCTGATGTACTCTAAAACCCAAACGCATGTATACTTCCTTGAATTCATTTAGTGACTCCTTTGTATTTGTGGTAGGCAAACTCCTTTCACCTCTACCACCTCTTCCACCTCTCTTTGAAGCTCTTAAAGCTTTAACTCTTGCTTCCCAAAATTTTAAGCCCAGAAAGGAGTTCAAACCTTCATGAAATCCCTTGTCATGATAAGGTCTCCTTCTGTTGTAGTATACCTTCTTATATTGTTTGAGAAGATCATCAGTGAGTGGAAGTCTGCCAGGTGTAGGTTCCCAAAATGCATTAGTATCATCTTCCCATCTTTTCTTGGAAAAAATTCTAGCAGCCTCTTTTGCTACTGATGTTTGGCCCTCTTCCCCCTTAGTGACATCATCAACAAAATGGGATAGCAGGCCATGCACACTCTCCTGAGTCAACACTAGATTGTTCATCTGACCTTCAATAATTTCAGTCCTAGTGTCTATTGCAGTGATCCTTCCTTGTAGTGTTTGCTCCAGCAAGGTTATCCTCTCGATAATTTTAGGATCCAAAGATGATGAGGTTGAGGTGCAACAAAGAGTGCAAAGCGGTCTATGTGTACCTCAGCAAGGTTATCTAACTTCTGATGAATGGCATTAGGTTGATCTTTAAAGAATTTTTCCTTTAGTGTATTGCCCTGTTTAATTCCCCTCACATCTTGTGTTAGATCAGCAATGGCATACTGAGTAGATATGTAGCTTGAAGCAAGCTGTCTCAATGAGACTTTCTATTGTTATCCACCATGTTCATCGATTCTTCTTCAAATCTTTGTTCTGCTCATCAAGTTGAGTTCTTAATCGTGTCATGTCATTCCTGACAGCTCTCAACTCATCCAGGACATGTGCTGGTACCCCTTCAGCCATTCCTCCAGCAGCTCCATCAGTAGGCTCTTCTACATTGTATTGTTGCCTCTGACTGCTGATGACCATGGCATAACTCATATCCCTTCCAGCAGGGTGAGGTCCTTGGTACTCCTCCAAGATAGGATCAATAGCAGGTTCTTCAATCACTGGTTCATCATCAGTAGACTCTTCCTCAGGCATTTGAAATTCTTCATCACTGTAGTCATAGTCCAACAGTTGCTCATCCTCATCAATATCAACAGACTGATGACCATCTTTCCCAACAGTGGTCTTAACTCCAGTAGGCTCCACTACGGCAGCCACTTTAACAACAACAGCAGGGGTTTTCTCCAAACCCAAATCTAGTTCCAACCTTTGTCCAGGTGCTGTTTGTACCTCAGCAGCCTGTACCTCCTGTTCCAATATGTGTCCAGGTGCTGTTTGATCCTCAGCAACCTGTACCTCCACTTCCATTCTTGGATCTGGTGCAAATTGTGCCACAATAACGTGATCATGGAATATATCCATATTTTCCTTTTGAAATTCCCTAATGTCACCAATCCTTCTCAGAAAATTTGCAGTTTTGGTTAGGGTGTCCTTAGTGTTAACCCAGTCTTGATATTGAATGGAATCCTCAGAATTTGCACTAGGTTCACTGTGGTCAGTAACCCTCTCATCATCCAAATCTACATTCTGCTGATCCTCAGGTTGTTCAACAGGTTCAGCAACAAATAAATCATCTATCTCACCAACCATCCTGTTTGCACAAACAGATACTCCCTTAGTGATTTGTGCCTCCAGTTCATCCATGGTGAGATTTTCCAAATCCTCATCCATTTGTCCAGCTTTGTCTCTCTCGGTGACTGGCCCATCACCGATGATGATCGCCTCTACCCGTGGTTCAATAATCATTGCAGTCCCACTGGTTCCTCCTGGACCTGATGGATGATCACCTCCAGAATCAGATGATGAAGAGTCATCACTGTCATCTCTGGGGTCCCTGAACTCGATACCCTCTTCTTTCTTTTGTTCATCAAAAAGATCTACCAGCCTTGATTGCAAAAGAGAGGTATCAATCAGATCTAACAAATTTTCCACTCCCAACTTTTCAAAAGCCCACTCTTCAAAGTCTGTCATTGGTTCTGCAGCTGGTTTTTGTCTCTTATAAAATCCAAACTTCCATTGGAAATAATCAGCCACCAACAGGAGCTTTGGATCAACATACCCTTCTTTCTTCTTTTTCTCTGGTCTTTCAAAGGGCATGAATGACCTTCTGGGAGCTGTTCCAGTACCTTGCTGACCTCCAAAGGTCTCAACAAGTAAATTTTAAGTCTCTTCCATAGATACCTCAAGGTTAGTAGGTTGCTCAGATTGGATGTTAGTCCCTACTACCTCCATCTGTACTACACTTGGTTCCCTCTGACTTATATGCTCATCAGCATGGTCAACAATAGACTTCTCTTCCCCCTGAACTATTGCAGGAATTGTAGGGTCTTGTACCAATGTCTCAGTTACCACAACAGGTGCAGACTCAGTAGTCTACTGTGGCTCTTCTACAAGTTTCTCAACAACAACTTGGGCAGAATCAGTAGGCTCAGGAGCCTTTGCAGGTGAGGATTCAACAGTTTCTACAAGAGGCTCGAGGGTCGTGAGTCTCACAGATTCTCCAAAGAGTTGTTCAACAACAACCTCTACATCCTCAGTAGGCTTCATAATAGTTAAGGGCTCAGCCTCAATAGCCTCTCCTTCTTCTTCTTGTTGTTCTCTCTGACTTTCCAAAATCCTCAATTGTTTTCCTTTACCATGCTTCTTCTTCTTGGCAATCTCTTTCATTCTTTTGGAAAGTGGTTCAGCTTCAATTTCAGTAGTCTTCCTCTTTCTACTGGCTTCCTTTTGTTGCTCCTTCAAAATTTCACCAACAGTCTTCTTAGCAACTACAGCAGGGTCAGTAATTTCAACTTCAGCTGGACCTTCAGCAGACTCAGCAGTCTGTGCTGTTTGCTTCTTTGTCTTCTTAGGCTTTAACATCTCTGTTATTTTTCTTGTGTCAGCAGCCTTTCTTTTCTCAGTAACCTTCTTTGATGCAAAGCCGGGCTTGACAGCTTTTCTTAACTCGCTCACCACCAAAGATCACCATCATCTCCATCATCATCACTGTCAGCAGCCTCATCAACTCCTTCATCCTCATCATCCAGACCAGGGATAGGAGTGGTAACCTCTGGCTTGAATTTGGATTGATTGATCTTTTCAGATGAAATATCAGGTATCTGAAAGTGATTCAACAGAGTCTGAATCAGTAGACCTAGGGGCTTGACCTTGGACTTCCTTATACCATTTCTATCTTCAGTGAACACCTTTTTCATGTAGTGTACAAGAAATCCAGCCCAATCAAAATTCATACTCGTGTAGATGATGATGATCATCAAGTATATTTTGGGTCCAGACAATGTATCTAGACTTCCAACAAATCCCAAAATAGTTTTGGCTATTAATTTGCTCAGCATATTGTACTCATATCCAATATGTTTCACATTAATGCCTAAACTTGAAGGTATAGCATCGTTGGTCTTTATTTGATCCACAAATTTCATCCTTGGTAGATTCATTGCCTCTGGATTAGTGGGAGCATCATTTCCAGGTGTCAAATGAAATAAATCTCTCAGCAGGTCTGAGGAAATTTCTATCTCTCTACCATTCACCATGGTAGTGAAGGCCTCTCTACCTTCATGTATAACAATGTTTCTCCAGAATTCCAGTACATTAATATATGAAATTCTCTGCAATCTTCTGTTGATAATACCTTCCAACCCAGAAAATCGTCTGATTCTCCGTCCAGTGTTAATGGCTAAGTCAGTAGAGTTACTATCATTGATATAACCTCTCACACTTTGACTAGTGCCAATATGATCATCATCCTTTGGTGCCATGATAAATGAAAAAGATGAAGAAGAGAGTGCTCAAATCTGTGTTCACACAAAGTAACTTCAGAGAAAATCGATCTGAGTTTGTAAGTAGCCTCTGTGTATAGGTCTGTATATATATAGACAGATATGGTTGAAACTGTCAGATCGTGTACTGTGCATTAACCACGATTAAATTTGAGTGAATGCTGTCTTGACACGTGGCCCATTACTCCTCATAACGTTTTGTAACCGTTAGATTGTGGTAACTGCGGTTATAAATTGGAAATAAATATCCCGTCATTTTCTTTTTGAGTTGACTCAGCAGCCTGCTGACAAGTATGTCTCAGCAGCCTGCTGACAGAGTCACTCTACTGATGCTTAAATCCTTTGTGTTGTCCAACTGATAATACAGAATGAAGTTTAATACCAATGACTGATCTGTCAAGTGAGCTCACCCAACATGACAAAGACCAATCCCCTTGGCAACCTCATTTGCTCAATTGTCCAACCATAAGTACATAGAATTGTTGATACCAATGACTAATCTGCTAAGTGAGCTCACCCAACATAGCAAAGACTAATCCCCTTGGTGAATTCCAGTACACTGCTGATTATCAGTCAACCTTAATAATTCCAAGTTCAGTCCTTAGTTTAGAAAATCTTTCACTATCCATTGGTTTAGTGAAAATATCAGCAAGTTCATCTTCAGTAGGGATATAAAGAACCACCACATCTTTCTTTTCAACATGATCTCTTATAAAGTGATGTCTCACATCAATATGCTTGGTTCTTGAGTGCAAAACAGGATTTTCTGTGATTGCAATTGCACTTGTGTTGTCACACATAATTGGAATTTCTCTTTATTCAATTCTATAATCCCTTAATTGTTGTCTTAACCAGAGTATTTGTGCATAGCAACTTCCAGCAGCAATATATTCAGCCTCAGCAGTGGAAGTTGATATAGAATTGTTCTTGCTAAACCAGGAAACCAGTCTATTTCCCATTAACCGATTGTGTTCTGTGTGGTTCTTTTTCTATCAATCTTGCATCCAGCATAGTCAGAATCTGAGTAGGATATAACTTTGAAACTTCCATCTTTTGAATTCCATATCCCTACTCCCAAAGTCTCTTTTAGATACTTGAGAACTCTTTTGACTGCACCTAAATGACTTTCTTTAGGTTTTGATTGAAATCTTGCACAAACACCTACAACAAAGGATATATCAGGTCTGCTGGTAGTAAGGTACAACAGACTGCATATCATCATTCTGTATAAAGTCTGATCAACATCTTTGCCTTATTTATCTTCATCCAACCTAATGTTTGTACTCATAGGAGTTAATATCTTGGTGATGTTTTCCATACCAAATTTCTTCAGTAGCTCCTTGGTATACTTGGTTTGATGAATGAAGATTCCATCTTTCATCTGTTTGACTTGCAATCCCAAAAAGTAATTCATTTCTCCCATCATTCTCATTTGGAACTTACTCTTCATTAGATTTGCAAACTTCTCACATAGCAATTCATTTTCAGAACCAAAAATTATGTCATCAACATAAATTTGTACCAGCAGGGTGTTGTTTCCTTCATTGATTCTGAAAAGAGTCTTATCAATGGCGCCTTTTGTAAAACAATTGTCCACCAAGAATTGAGATAGAGTCTCATACCAAGCTCTTGGTGCTTGTTTCAAACCATAAAGTGCTTTGTTGAGTCTATACACTTTGGCTTCTTGATCTTTAACTTCAAATCCAGGAGGTTGCTGAACATAGACCTCCTCTTCCAGAATGCCATTCAAAAATGCACTCTTAACATCCATCTGATATACTTTGAAGTTTTTATAAGCAGCATGTGCAAGGAATAATCTGATAGCTTCCAATCTTGCAACAGGAGCATATGTCTCATCAAAATCTATTCCTTCTGCTTGAGAATATCCTTTTGCCACTAGTCTGGCCTTATTCCTTACAATGGTACCAGATTCATCAAGTTTGTTTCTGTATACCCATTTTGTACCAATTATATTTGCATGACTGATGACGTAGATCAAGTGAAATTAAAATGCTTGACCACCAAAACCAATACTAGCAAGAGGACTAGGTCCATCGTAGTATAGCTATAGCGAGTCAAGGTCGATCCCACAGGGAACCAAATTGAGGGTCATTATATAAATAATTAATTAAGCATGGCAAGCACACAAAGCGGTCTATGACCAACAAAGAACAAGAAAATATAAATTGACACGACTTGACACAACTCAAATAAATACAACATAATTGATCTCCCCAATTATTACATTATCGTCTGGATCTAGACATTATATATAATTAAACTAGACTCACTAACTATTAATCTGATTCGTATCTCTTTTATATTGGCTACGGGAGTCATCCCCTAAACTAGATCTAGCTCCGGGTAGGCCATCCAGATCACTATGCTACATCACGTGACTTCACTTTTTCGGCCTCCATCTCATATGACTCGCACGCTTACAAAACTAGGGATGCCGATATTAATCGTATTCCTCACCTAGGCAACATTCCTTTGTTCAGGCGTACTTCCTAAGCGATCGCATCAGTCTCCGTCCCATTAACACTAACTTTTTAGGTATCATGTTAATCTACGATTTACGTATAATAAGGTGCGCGCAATTCCCTAATACAGCACAGATCTAGATCTCGCTGAAAGTCCCGAAAGATCAATTCATGAGCCAACCTAGGAGTACTATATTGGTATTTCCTCACTACACGTTTTAATTAAAACAGACGAGAAACGTAACCGTAGCCATACCTACTAAGATATGAAATTCTAATTGGACAATCACACCATAAAGACGTGGCTAGACTGACTCGGCAAAAAACTAAATCTTAGCATTTCTCTATACTTATCGGTTAAAATAGAAGCTCATAAAGTAATTATATATACCTACTAGAAACACAATTATTAATCGAAATAAAATCCTATATAGATCACAAAACATAGATGTGGGCGTGTGGATCCTTATAGACTAGGAGTCCCCACTGCCTCACGTCACAATCCTAGATCTACATCATTTAACTAAGAAATAACAATCTCAAACGATAATTAATAATTGGGGAAAATTAATTAAAAGAACTAAGAGAAAATAAATACAAGAACTTACATAATTGAACAACTTGTAAAAAACTGCTCTAAGAAAAACTGATGATTTTATTATGAATTTTGTGTATTGTGGTGTGTGCATAATGGCGTGTGTATGTATAAATATATAGGGGAGAAATTTACATGGGATAAACCTAAACCAATCTGAAATAGTTTTCCAAAATCCAAAAGGAGTTTGAAAACACATTAGGATAATTCCCGGCCGATCTTTGGATAAGGGCAAAATTGCGCCCCCATGCATGCGGCCCTCTTAAAGTCGGCGCCAACTCTCTTTTGGGTTGGCTTGCCGGCTTTTGTCTTGCCTTACTCCTCTTTTCCGTGCTTATCCAATCTCTATCTTCAATGCGTCCGTGTTTGCTTGAATTTATCTTGTAGTTTAATTCTTCCATTTATAATTATCCTCCAAAAATTATCTCAATCTACAAAATAAATAATTATCCCGAAATAAATCATATTTAAATAATAAAAAATGGATAAATACCAAATTATATTTTATAAATCACATAACATTAAATAATAAATATAACCATATGATTTAATATAAAATATACATTATTAGGCTCGATTTAAGGATAATGTTGATGACTTTTACGGGTATATTTTGACCGTCATCAATGACTAGGCCTTTCCACTAGTGTCCAAACTTGATTTCTTTCAAATTCATTCAATTCTTCTTGCATAGAAATTATCCAATCTGGATCTGAAATTGCTTCTTCAACAAATTTTGGTTCCATTTGAGATAGAAAACAAGTAAACATTGCTTCTAGTTGTCTTCTAGTCCTCACACCTTGCTGTATGTTGCCAATAACTTGTTCAGCAGAGTGATCCCTTAACCATTGTGGATTCTGGTTAGACTGATTCTCTAGAACATCATCTTCAGTAGGGTCTGCTATTTCTTCAACAGGGGGTTCAGCAGATCCCTGAACTGCTTCAGTTGTTGCATCAGTAGTATCACTAGCAGGGTGTTCAGCAGGGGCAGAATCAGAAACTTTTAAGTCATTGAATCTTTCCAAAACTTCAACACATTCTGGATCAGTGAGTTGTTGATTCTCAGCAGGTTCTGAATCTTCATCTTCCATTCCAGTGAACTTAGGTTCATCAAATACAACATGTATTGTTTCTTCATGTTTCAGTGACCTTTTGTTCAGTACCCTGAATGCCTTACTGACTGAAGAATATCCCAAGAAAATTCCTTCATCTGATTTTGGTTGGAATGTCTTCAATTGTTCCTTATGATTCAAAATAAAACACTTGCTTCCGAATGGATGGAAATAGGATATATTAGGTTTCCTTCCATTCCAAATCTCATAAGGTGTCTTCAAGACTTTTCTTGTTCATCAAGTTCTGCTTTGTGTATAGCATGTTGTATTAATCGCTTGACCCAATATCTTTCAGGCAGTAATGCTTCAAAAATCATTGTTCTTCCTGCTTCTTTTAATGTTCTGTTTCTTCTTTTAGCAACCCCATTTTGCTGAGGTGTACCAGCAGCAGCAAGTTGATGTAGTACACCATTCTGTTCATAGTATTTTCTTATGACTTTATTGAGAAACTCAGTATCCTTGTCTAATCTTATCTTTACTACTATCAAACTTTTCTCATTTTGCAATCTTTTCAAAGTTCAGGCATCTTTTGAAGTGTTTCATTTTTCTTATTCATAAATATCACCCAAGTGTATCTTGAATAATCATCCACAACTACCAAAGTGTATTTCTTTCCTGTTACACTTGTTGGTGTTACTGGTCCAAATAGATCCATGTGCATCACTCTCCAAAACTCATTAGTTGATTGCTTAGTCTTTGACTTGAAGCTTGACTTTGTCTGCTTACCTTGGCGACATGCATCACATATAGCATCCTTCTTGAATGTGATCTCGGTAAAACCAATCACCACTTTTTCTTCACCAACCGATTGATATCATCAAAGTTTAAGTGATTTAACTTCTTATGCCATAACCAATTGAGTTATGACTTGGTATGCACAATCAGGCAGGTTTCTGGAATTGCAGTAGACCAATCCACAATGTACATGTTTTGTTGTCTTCTTCCTGCTAACACAACTTGATCACCTCTTTCACTAATGACAATACAAGTGCCTTTGTCAAAAGTAACTTTGTATCCCATGTCACAAAACTGTCCAGTGCTCAGCAAGTTGTAGTCCAGTCCTTCCACATATGCAACATTCCTGATTGTTAATCCATTCCTCACAAGTGTGCCATATCCTCTTGTGTAACCAAGTGTGTTCATGTTTTCAAAGTTCACTCTGGACCATCATTTGCTACATAGCTTGTCAGACAGTGCTTATTTTTTGTCATGTGTCTGGAACATCCACTGTCAAAGTACCAGACACCCTACAAAACAAAATCAATATATTTTAGGTACCCAAATCTGTTTGGGTCCATGATGGTCAGTGGTAAGCATGATCCCCAAAAAGTTTCCATAAGGTCTTCTTTGAAAAGTGTCATACTTTGGTTCATACATGTATTCCACACATCCATAAGTTCTAACAGTTGGTTGTGTATGATTCACATATGTTTTCTGGCCTTTTGGTTTGTAATGCTGTTTAAAGTGATTTTTGTTGTTAGAAGCATTAGGATAACCATAGGTTTGCTGTCTGTTAGGAACAGCCCTGTAAAATGGAGTCAGCTGAGGTCGCTGTTGAGGTCTTATGTAAGTCCTCTGCTGAGTCCTCTGCTGATTCCATTGCTTAGGTTTTACCCTAGCAGCATGGTTATACTTACTATTTCTAGCAGTAGGTGCAGGAATATTCCAATCATCTTCAGTAAGGAACAATCTACCTTTCCCCCTGAGATAAGTATCCCTAGAATGATTAACATTTTTGGATTTAGGATTCTTATCCTTGGAATATTTCTGTTTTTACCCTTCGTGGTCCGGCCGCACTTGGTAGCAGTGTCTGCTATCAAGTAGTCTGTAAGGCACAGCAATCCTATTTTTAGATTTATTCTTTTATTAGGAGTCATTGACTTCTTTGACTTCTCGATTTTACTTCCTTGAGGCTTTCTCGTGAGGCTTTACCGCCTCAAAGAACCCTTTTGGGAGTTGGATCTTGTGCAGCACAAACTTAGGACCAATCCTGGTACTAGGTTCATGACCTTACTTGATCCACTCTTATTGGATTGTTGAGTTCCAAATACAAGCCCTGTTCTATCACCATAAGGCTTCCTGATTTGAATGCAAAGGAGGAACAAGATGGTTCAAAGAGACTCAAAGACTCATCAAGGTTCAAAGAGGCTTATGCCGATTCTCGTCGACTTCTTTTTCCTTTCCTTTGAGAACTCTTAATTCAAAGATTTAATCTTTCAACTTCGATTGAAGTGCTTCTTTTCACCTTCACAATCTCATAGCCGATTGTATTATCCTTAGTTGATTAAGGATGGCATCCAAAGTTTCTTCATTGTCGAATTTTTAGGATTTGAACCACAGGTTGATTCACAAATACTTCAAATAGAGTATTTATAGATACAGTATTGTATACCTCCTCTATTTCATCCATGTTAGCCATTAAAGCATAATCTTCCATCTCAGCAACAAGTGTTGTGTCATCAGATTCATTTCCCTTTTCCGACTCTACTTCATACCCAGATTCATCTTCAAAGAACCATACCCTTCTTGCCATGTCTTCTTTGTTGGCTCTTGGTCTTGATGAGTCCGGACAATCAGTCCGAAATGTCCAGCTTCTTGCGATTAAAGCAAAGATAATCTGGTTCCTTTTTCTGTTTTAACTCGGGATACCAGTTTGAAGTGTCCTGGTCTCTTACAATGATAGCATAAGTAATCATTGTCTTTCTTAGATTCTTCCTTTTTCTTTTCAGTGAATTTCTTTGTGAAATTCCTAGGTGAACTCTTTCCAGTTTTCATCAACCTAATTTTCTTGCTCAGCAATGCAATCTAATCTTGCATCTCATCCAACAAATCATCTTGGGCTACTGAAGTTTCTTCTTGATGAGCAGCAGCCAATGCTTTAGTCTTTGGTTCTTCCTTTTCTGTCTCAGGCACCAGTTTCGTACTAAAATCATATGCCTTAAGATCTAAGAACATTTTGAAGGTGTCCTCCTCATGTAGGCTTCTCATTTCCTCTATTGCTGTCACCTTCATCTCCCACACTTCTTTTGTAAGTAAAGCTTTCAAGATTTTTGAATTTATTTCTTCCTGTGAGTACTTCACATTCAGCAGGGTGAGTTCATCCATGATTGCATTGAACCTAGATTCTATTTGTTCAATGGTTTCATTTGGCTTCATTTTGAACTCTTGGTACTTCTTCTTTGCTACACTGATCTTGTTCTTTTTGATAGCATCAGTGCCTTCACAAATTAACTGCAACTTATCCCAAAGTTCCTTGGCAGTTTTGCAATCTTTCACCTTCATATACATATTGCTATCCAGAGTTCTGTAAATGACATATGTAGCAATGTTGTTGAGATTAGCTCTCTTTCTATCTTCAGCTGTCCATTCTCTCTTTGGTTTTGGAATGTACTGGATCTCATTATCCACAGTTACTGCTTTTGTGATCTCCAGTGGTCCATCTGTCAGTACATCCATCATTTCATCATGCGTTGCAGCTAGATAAGCCTGCATACGATGTTTATATTCATCAAATCGATTCAAAGAACACATCAGCATTGTTCTAGCATACTGATTGTTATCCATGATGCAAATATTTGAAAATTAGAAACTTGAAAATGTTTTCAAAGAGTTTTCACAAGTACAACAAGTAGGATTACTTCAGAACAGAAGCACTGCTCCGATACCAATTGTTGGTCCCTTGAAAGGCTTTGGTTAAGTTTAGAGGGGGTGAATAAACTTAACACATAAAACTTTGGAGTTAACAAACTCAAAGAACTTCAAAGACTTGGCGATATTTCATAGAGCCTCATCGATACTCGTGAGTCTGTGACTATTGAATATACTAAATTTGTGCAGCGGAATTATATCAAAATTAAGCCTTATTACTTGTTGTTAAATATGATACCAAGTATCAGATACTCAATAGTGTATGTGTGTGAATTCAGTTGCTAGATTCAGTAGGTTGATGTGTGTAATAAACTGAATGCAGAATATAAATGCAGAAAGTAAGTAGGCAGATTTTATAGTGGTTCCGTGGTGTAATCCTGCCACCCACTCTTCTCCCCGTGATGTTGGAGGTAATTCACTAGAGAGATTCTTGAGATAGCTGTTACAAAAATTCCTAAGATGTTTGTCCTTCACCAATAGCTATGGCTTCACAAACTAAAAACTAGGAACATGTAGGATTGATGTTCCAAAGTCTTCCACTGGTCCTTGAAAGGTAGGATTGCCTCTTCACCAACTCCACCACAAACAACAGTCTTTCACACAGATGTGCTTCACTGTCTTCAACAAATTTCTTGTAAAATAAAGATAGAATCAAGTAAATGATTCAGTTGCAACAGCTTGATCAGGATGATATGATCAGCAGCTTGCAGTCTTCAAGTGTGTAAACTTGATATAGCTTGAATACAGATTTCACTTGAAGATTTTCTCTGGATCAGTAGCCTTAAGCTCAGTAGGTTCAACAGGGTGTTTTTCTTGATTTAATTCTGATTGCTCATTAATTTTCTTCAAAAATCATCACTTGTATCTGAAATAGGAGTCCTCTATTTATAGGTAGGAGTCCTTGTGACTTGCATTTGAAATTCAAATATAGCCGTTCCAAATTTTGTCCCATTTGACTTGCTTTCTGTCACTGTTCATAGTACTGACACAGTCAGACTGCTTTTTGACAGAATGCAGTATGTCCATCCTTTGACTTGTATCTATTGGATAAATTCCTAAATCATCCCAACGTCCTTTTAATCTCAACCATTGATTTATTTGATAAAATCAGAGGTTGTTAGCTGTCCTTATCCATGTTTTCTTCCAATGTAACCTTTGAATAATTCGATGTATGTGTATCAGCAGGTTCCTGAGATAATAAGTCTGCTGATATACTTATTAGTTAGCTGATCCATATTTTGCTAACTGTCTTTTATCTAACTTTTATTTATGAAGTTAGATTACACCTTTTTGCATATAACTAAGTTCCAATCACCATCCAACTTATGGGACTTAGACCTTGTATACAAGGTATATGTAATCATTTTAGGTCATCATAGACTTCCCTAAAATTCTGATTGCATATCCTTGACTTTAATTACTAAGTTTTATCCCTTAGCCTTCATTAACTGAGTTTGACCCCTCAGCCTTCAGTCTTCAGCAGGTTCCTGACTAGTCTACTGACCTAGTTACCCTACTGATATAGACCAATCTGCTGATATAAACCAGCTGACCATTACAGTGCTTGTTTGATCAAACCTATACAAAGATCAAACTCTAATAAACCTATACATTTGATCTAGACATCTTTTTGCCTTTGCACTATAACAGCTAGTCTGGCACTCATCACTAAAACTTAAAAATAAGTCCAACAATAACATTTATAGTCTTGAGATAAACTTTCCTTATTTGGTCATCAACTATAACCGCATTTTCCGACTCGATATTCATAGGTGTGTAACCCGATAGGCTTCCGAATATGTTGGCCGTAAACATAAGGTGCAATTACTAAAATGCCCTTCACCTCTAACGATCATGGATAGCATCTAGCAACACGTCCATGACCCCCAATCATCGAAAGAGTCAATACGCAATAACTACTACCTTTCATGTGCTCGGTTAGCGTGTAAATACAATCCTATTGTTGTAGTAATAACCATACGATCGTATCCCATAATCTGGATATCAAGCTTTCTCGGAATAACTCATTTACTCTCACTTTGCAAAGATTCACGAGAACTAGACATTCCTTATGGGAAGGCCCTTTCGGATATTCACTCACTCATAGGGTACGCGATTCCCAGATGACCTAACATGTATACTCCGCATGCTTCAGTATCATACCCGATCTCTACCGCTTGGATCACACCATGTCTAACAAAGTGCGGTTCCTCCCCTCAGATACTCCATTCATCTGTGGCGTCCCGAGAGGCGTCCATTCAGGTAGAATCCTATTCTCCTTTAAGTAATCTTGAAACTCTCTATCTAGGTATTCACCACCTCGATCGGATCAAAGTGTTTTAACTTCTTTACCTAGTTGTTTCTCAACTTCACTTATGAATTCCTTGAACTTTTCAAAGGCCTCAGACTTATACTTCATTAAGTATATATAACCATAACGATAATGGTCATCAGTGAAGGTGATAAAGTAAGAGTATCCTTCTTTGGCTTGAATTGACATTGGGCCGCACACATATGTATGAGCTCAAGCAATTCATTGGATCTTATCCCTTTGCCAGTAAATGGTGACTTTGTCATCTTGCCAAGTAAACATTCTTCGCATGTATCAAACGATTCATAATCGAAATGATCTAATAATCCATCTTTATGGAGTTTGGAAATGTGATTCTTATTTATATGGCCAAGTCTACAATGCCATAAGTAGGATTCATTCAAGTCACTTGTTCTAGCTTTCTTATTGTTTATATTAAGTACGTCAACATTCACATCTAATATGTAGAGACCATTGCTAAGTATGCCGGTACCATAAAATATTCCATCACGTGAAAAAGAACAACATTTATTCTCAAACATAAAAGAAAATCCTTCAACATCTAATGTAGAAATGGAAATAATGCTCTTCGTAAGAGAAGGAACAAAATAATAGTTATTGACCTCTAGTACTAGCCCACTAGGCAATGAAAGAAAATAAACTCTTACGGCTAGTACAGCAACACTTGCTTCATTCCCAACGCGTAGGTCCACCTCCCCTTTCTTCGGTTCTCTAGTCCTTCTTAGTGCCTGCATATTCATATAAATATGAGAACCACAACCAGTATCTAATACCTAGTGTTTAGACTTAGAAGAAGCAATATTGATCTCAATCATAAACATACCTGAAGTTGAAGCATCTGTATGCCTCTTCTTCGTGCTTAAGAAATCCTTGCAGTTTCGCCTCCAATGACTATTCTCACCGCAATGGAGGCAAGCATCCCGGAATTGTCTTTGGTTATTTTAGACGCAGGCTCAGGGGGGCCTTTGCCTTCTTGGTCTTCTTCTGGACCTTTTTCTTTCCCTTTGAAGAAGTGACGAGCAACATTTCCTTACCCTTTTGCACAGTGCCCTCAGCAGTTTTCAACATGTTCAATAACTCCGAAAGGGAGCAATCTATCTTGTTCATGTGATAGTTCATCACAAACTGCGAGCATGAATCAGGTAAAGATTGCAAGACTAAGTCAACACTCAACTCATGTTCCAACTTGTGCCCAAGCTTCTCAAGCCTCTCAATATACCCGATCATCTTAAGCACGTATGACCCACAGAAGTCCCGGCCGCCATCTTGCAACCAAAATGTGCCTTCGAGACCTCGTACCTCTCATTACGACACTAAGAAGCATAGAGCTCCTTTAGGTGACCAATGATCGTGTAGGCATCCATAGACTCATGTTGTTTATGCAGTTCAGGTGTCATAGAAGCAAGCATGATACATGTAGCATCAGAACTGTCAGAACAGTGCTTGTTGTACTTCTCGATAGCATCTGCAGCCGTGCCATCTATGGGCTTTTGCAGTATGGGTTCGTCCAAGACATAGCCAATCTTTACATGCCTCAAAACTATTTTGAGGTTTCTTTCCCAGTCGAGAAAGTTGTTATCAAAGAAGGATGTTTTGAATGAATAAAAGTATGATGTTAAGGTTGGAGCTGTTTATCAATGAGTATAGAATGATCGAAGGAGTTTGGGGTGGTTTGGTACATTTTTGAGGAGGGAAATACACATAAGACAATTAGGTTCACTCGTATTTTCTTTTCTCCAGTCCCAAATTTTCCTTTCGGTTAACCCCGTCCCAAGCTTAACATTATAACCCTTCAATTCCTACTTGACCGTATTTAGCCTTGGTTGCCTTGATTAGTGGAGATTCTAGCCTGGTATGAAATGTGTGTAGTCATTTGGCCGGTATTCATTTTGAGTATAGCCCTCGGTTGTTATCACACACACTTCATTTTCGTGGTAAGATAGAGTCAAGTGGCTCATGTTCCGTGTCTATTTTGCCTTTACCTTGATGTCGTGAGTACTGTACATGTTTCGTAAAGTTGATCCTTTGGTTTGTTTTATAGCGCCTAATTGAAGTAGCAAACACAACTTGTTATACACGAAACAGATCAATTATCAACAAATATCATGGCAAATCACCCTATGAAGTTTGGAATGGAAGAAAGCCTAACATTTCTCACTTACATATGTTTGGAGCTAAATGTTTTGTCCTAAACAGGAATCAGCTACATACTTTTGTGAAAAGGCTGATGAAGCAATCTTTATGGGATATTCAGATACAAGCAAATCTTTCAGATTATTGAAGAAAAGAACCTTCGTGATTGAAGAATCAATACATGTGGTATTTGATGAACCTAATACCATCTATGAAGATCTACTCAACCTAGATGAAATAGAGACAACAAAACAAGACTCTAGACCAGATTATGTAGAAACAGAGACACCAACTGCACTAGTAGAAGATGAAGCTGATGATCAAGAAGATGAAGCACCAGTAAACACACCAGCAGAAAAGGCTTCACCAACACAGTTGGCACATGACATCAACTGACTCAGAGACCATCTGGGTGAGCAAGTTATTGGAGTTGTATTACATAGGTGTAAGAACCAGAAGACAACTAGAGAGTATGTGAACTTGTTTTCTGTCATAGGTTGAACCAAAGACAATAGATGAAGCAATCCAAGATGCTGATTGGATCATAGCTATGCAAGAAGAACTAAATGAGTTTGAAAGAAATGAAGTTTGGAACTTGTTGATAGACCAGACATGGCAAACATCATTGGAACAAAATGGGTATTCAGAAACAAGATTGATGAACAATGAGCAATTTTCAGAAACAAGGCAAGACCCCGACGGCCGGGTGTAGGTCGCGCGCTTAAGCGCCATCCATTTTCGGGGCTAGTTGATTCGGCAGGTGAGTTGTTACACACTCCTTAGATCCACAATTTATCTGATGGATCCCTAGGATTGTTAAATGCTTTTATATGACGTCCTTCCGCAAACGTCTTTGGACTTTGTGGCCAGGCCAACAGCAAGCTGCTCGAACTTTTGGATGCACTGGTATAAAATGGATATTCACAAGCAAAAGGCATTGATTATGATGAGAAATTAGCACCAGTAGCAAGATTGGAATCAATCAGGCTGTTCCTGGCATTTGCAGCTCACAAAGACTTCAAAATATATCAGATGGATGTCAAAAGTGTATTTCTGAATGGATTACTGGAAGAGAAATTATATGTAGAGAAACCCCCTGGATTTCAACTCAAAGGAAAAGAAGACAAAGTGTACAAACACAAGAAGGCACTGTATGGACTCAAGCAGACACTTAGAGCCTGGTATGAGACCCTTTCACAATTTCTGATAAATAATGGATTCAACAAAGAAACCATTGACAAGACTCTTTTCAAGCTACAAGTTTGATCAAGCACTCTACATGTCCAAATCTATGTTGATGGTATCACCTTTGGATCAGAAGATGAAAAGCTATGTGAAAAATTTGTAAACCTTATGCAGAGCAAATTTCAGATGAGCATGATGAGAGAACTTGAT
This sequence comes from Gentiana macrophylla, assembly GCA_026214975.1. NCBI lineage: Eukaryota > Viridiplantae > Streptophyta > Magnoliopsida > Gentianales > Gentianaceae > Gentiana > Gentiana macrophylla. Next base: position 69,819 of record JAOBSW010001112.1, on the reverse strand, counting down.
GGGAGTCAACTTTACTGTACTTTGGTGTACATTTTAACCCCTTTTTATCACTTTATCGACATGTTCTGGGTAGTTCTAGACCTGTTTAAGAGTAATATCGAGATTTTACGCATGGGGAGTTAAACTGTCACATTGATAGTAAACTCCGCCTTTTTAGCGATATTTATCTCTTTTTCCGAGCACTTTTGTCTTGCGGAATTACGCGTGGTGTTTGTTTGTATATGTTAGTCCAGGACTTAGGTGACTCAAGAACCCAGAAAGCGATGTTTTGGAATGAGAAATATGTTCGTGGCGCGAAAGTAGTATGAAAGTGGAGAAAAACCAAGTTTGGAGCGAAATCAAGGCTAACTGGCGTTTGCTCTACCCAAACTGGCGTTTGAGTCAAGGTGAAGGTTGAGGAATATATCATCATGCCAGACTGGCATTTGTCCAGTCCAAACGGACGTTCAGACAATCCAGACGGGCGTTTGCCTTCAAGGCATGATCCATGAACTAGCGTTTAGGAGGAGCCAAACGCTGGTTCACTGAAGAATAAACCCTAATCATCATCAGATTTCTAGGCAGACGAGTGTCCACCTTGGCGCAAACGCTCGTCCGGCCCCGACAACAGCAGATTTCAACCCTACGCTATAAATACGCAGCTCATTCAGCGCTTTTACATATACTGCCGACTTTAGGCACTTCTAGGGCGATTTTGGTGCGGTTTTAATGTAGGTTGATCATCCTTTGATCCTTTTACTTCATAGATAACATCCTTCGATTCTACATACTTTCCATAGCATAGATTAACGTTTTAAGATCAAAGATTTGGCTTTTCGGTGTAATTATTTCTTCTTACTTTTTTCTGGATCAGATTTTCTTCGACTATATGGTAATGACTACTTTTTCTGTTATTTTTTTAGTTATGATTTCCATTCTTATTGCATTTATTAGTATAATCATGAGTAGCTAATCCGTTGTGTAGCCGAATTATGTGAAAACGAGTGAAAACCCTAAGGGGGACGAGATTGGGAGTTGAGTAGTGCGTAATTTAATGTTTAAACGATTAATCCACGTCCTAAAACTTATTATAACTTCTTTGAATTCGATTTATCACCTAGTTCACTGTCACACACATCGAACTTATAGGTGCATTTTGCGGTGAGATGTGGGAAAAGGGGTTTTAGGATCGTTGCGTAGATTCGACCTAGTTGTTAGGACCGTTTCCAATACAGAGGTTTGTCATTGTTGTTCGAGCAACTCTAGACCTTAATCATGTTAGGATAATCAGTTTTCTAAAGGGAGAGTCGGTTAGCTTCACATAGGGTGGTTAGATCGAGTTGTTCAGTCTAATCACTAGAATTAGGAGTTGGCACCCGTGGATGTCGTTAAACTATATAGGATAGGTAGGTCGGTTAAGACACGCTCCCTGTCAAGTCTTTCCTTAGGGGTAAAAGTAGCTCGTGTGATCATAGTTCGGCTATACCCTTTAATATTTAGAAGTAAAACCGGTAGTATAGTCTTTATTTCTACATTAGCATAATATCTTCCACCGTAGTTTGGCCTGAACTAAGTTCTGCGTCAGCTTTGGTACTTAGACATTACTCCTTGTGGATTCGACCTTGTGACCACTATACTCCCGTTGACCCGATACTCTGTCGGTGAAAGTTAGCGGTTAAGTATTTTGCTATCAGAACTCAACTACTTCCTTGGACTTCAAGTGAAGCAGATGAAATATGGCATTTTTATCAATCAAGCCAAATACACAAATGACTTGATAGATAAATATGGAACGGACACAAGTGGCACATCAGATACACCAATGTGTGCCAGAACTGTTCTAGGGAAAGATGAAAATGGAAAGGATGTGGACCAAAGACTATATAGAGGAATCATTGGTTCATTGCTTTACTTAACTGCAAGCAGACCTGATATTGCATTTGCAGTAGGAGTATGTGCTAGATTTCAATCACAACCAAAAGAATATCACTCACTAGCAACAAAGAGAATCATCAAATATCTGAAGCAGACAGTAAATGTTGGAATTTGGTATCCAAAAGATGGTGGATTCAAATTGATATCTTATTCAGATTCAAATTATGCTGGATGCAAAGTGTATAGAAAAATCACATCAGGAACTTGTCAAATTCTAGGTAACAGACTAGTATCATGGTTTAGCAAAATGCAGAATTCCATATCTACATCGATAGCTGAAGCAGAATATATAAAAGCAGATAGCTGTTGTGCACAAGTACTCTAGATCAGACAACAGCTAAAAGACTATGGAGTTGAAGAAAAGACAATTCCTATCATGTGTGACAACACAAGTGCAATATCAATTACAGAAAATCCAATACTTCACTCAAGAACAAAGCATATTGATATGAGACATCATTTCATCATAGATCATGTTGAGAAAGGAGATGTAATCTTGAGGTACATTTCTATAGAAGATCAATTGGTTGATATTTTCACAAAGCCACTCAGTCGTGAAAGATTTTGTAAGTTAAGAACTGAGTTGAGAATGATTGAAATTGATTAAGTTACAAGGAGTAGCTAATCAGAGTAATCAGTAAGTGACTTCACCAAATGGCCCGAACCTTTGCCATTTTGGGTGCGCTTACTTGGTAGGTAAGGCACTGGTACCATCGAAGTTCACTTCACCGATTGTTAGGAACAGTTGTTTTGTTACAGCAGCTCTGTAGACAGGCCACTACACCAGCTCAGTGATCAGCCAAGTCACTCAACCTCTAAATACAATGAAGAAAACATCGAAGTGGAGTGTGTAATGAATCAGATTTTATACATGTGGAAAATCATAGGTTTATGGAGGTTTTATTTTGTGAAGATTACACACGTGGATTATACTTAATTAGACACAAGGATTAATATATGGAAGTTATTATTTTTTTGACAAGAGATAATGACGGCAACGCCTCGATTCCCATGTACTATCATTACTTGTCTCAATCCTCTCTCTCATTATCCTTGTTAACCGAGATTTATATACACAAAATTACGCCATTACTCAACAAAATCACTCCATATTCTGTGTTCACACACTCAAATATCCACTATAAAATCAACACTTCAGTTTTTTCATGGACTCTTTACGCTATCCTTGAAATTCCTAAACCATATTTGCTCAAGAAAAGTCAAAGCTTTTTCTCTCAAATCTCTCAAAAATGGCCTTATCTTCCTCAATCGCTAAATCCAGCAAACTGTATGAGAAATCAATTGTCACAGGGTCATTCTTTCGACCTGGACATTACCTCAAGGTATGCGGCAATGATCCGCAGGCCAGACGTCTAGCAGATGGTTGCAAGAATTTAGGGTCGATGACGTTCCTCAATCCACCGACCAAAAGAATATGCTATGAGAATTTGATCTCATTCTGGCGCAATGCAAAACTTGTTCCCGAAAAGAAGGGCATGCCGGAGTCTATCACCACAACTGTGAATGAAAGAGAATTAGACATTACACCGGGACTCCTCAGACACTACCTCAAACTCTCCAGGACCAGATCGGTGCAAACGAAGGACGTGGAAATCGATACCGATAAATTCTAGCAAGAAATTGGACAGAATGCTACATCTGAGAACAAAAGGCTCAATTGCAATAGATCCGAACTCAAAAAGCCGTTTGCCGAATTTGCTCATCTTATCATCAAGAGGCAAACTAGGATCGATGCATAGGATGATGAAAGTGAGCACAACCGATGGCTATCATCTATAAAGGACGGAATTTCAACTGGGGCACCTTCATATTCAACAGACTAAAAGAGCAAATTCAAGGAGAAATAGATTGAAGTGAACTGGGAAAGGTTGACTTGATTTAAACTTGGATCGTGGATTTGAAGGTATTTGGAATAAGTCCTCGACACACCCACAACCTGTGTCGAAGCACATTGGAATCAATAATCTACTCGACACAGTCACAACTTGTGTTAAAGCACCTTGGAATTACTTCAACACTTAGAAAACCTGATTCTAAGCACCTTAGTATTTTGGGATATCCACAAGGATTGTTTAAGTCCTTGATAAATCCTAAACTTTAGAATTCTCTTTCCAGAGTAACTCACACAACACTTTAAAAGTGAAATATATTTTTATAACAAGAAAAATCTGAATTTCAATTTACAATAGTTTGGGTATTCATAGGACAAACTAAGGATAGAAAAATGGGGGAAGGGGCTATAAGGACAAAAAAAACATAAATGGGTCTGCAAGGACATTTTTCTTTTCCAGATGTTATAAAGGACAAAAACAAAATATTTGGACAAAAATACCCCTTGTTACTTTTTACCCTTCTACAAATAGTAACAAATAAGTCAAGAAACAAGTAGTAATGTGACCCATATAAAATGTCGTAAACATCCAATGAAAAAGTAGTAACGGTCTAAAAACAAGTAGTAACAACCCTTATTTGTTAAAAAATAAGTAGTAACAGCCCGTAAAATATCGTAACGGAGTAACAGCCCGTAACATTAAAATGTCGTAACGTCCAATAAACAAGTAGTAACAGTCTAAAAAGAAGTAGTAACAACCCGTAAAATGTCGTAAAGTCCAATAAACGAATAACAGCCCATAAAATAGATAAAGTACATCAAAAAATGTAGTAACGTTACAAAATTAATAGTAACAACCCTAAACCCTAAACTTTTTCAAAAAAAAAAATACAGCCTATGATACTGGTGCACCGTCACCGCTCCTTCTCCGCCGGAAATCTGCAACTTCAGGCGGCACAGTCGTCACCTCTCCTCCTCCTCCCCAAATAATCCCCAATCAAATTGGACTTGTTTTGATTTTCGTCTTCCTTGTTCAATCCTCAATCAAATTGGAGCAGCATCAACAACAAAAAAGTACAAATTTGCAAATCCCCTTCTTGGCCGGCCATGGCTAATTCGCCACAGTCCTTCCATGGCAGAAACTTCCCTGAAAATCTGAAATTCAGAGCTTCGATTTAGCATTACAGAAAGACCATGCCGTCCAGACGAAATCAAGGGCAGATTTCATAGTCAAATCGTTTTAATAAATGTGATATTAACAGAGAATCAAATCAGTAATTCGACATATTGCCTCGCATGGATTCATCGTTGTCGCTCCACAGGTTTGCAGCTCCCGCCGGAAATTGCAGCTCCGGCCCCATCGTTGTCCTTTCCGCCGGAAATTGCAGCAGCCGCCGCCCCCAACCCTAATCGGATGTTAATGCTGTGATGCGCTTTAAACATAAGTTATTTGAAAATCAGAGCATGTTTATCTATATAGGAAAAAGGGTATATTGGTAAGTTTACACATGTTTTGTCCTTTCTAATATTCAGTTTCCTTGGATCCTAATAATCAAATTATTCTGTCCTTATCGGCAAAAACCTATAGAAAAATAAGATGAAAAGTCTTCCTAAAATAACTAAAAAGGTGGCGCCCCAAACTTGCTAGTTTTATTGCATCATGAATCAATGTATCTTGAATAAATGTTTGGACTCTAGAAATCTTGATTTGCATCTTGGTTCAATGTATTTTGCTTTTCCAAAACTTGATTTCTTCACTTCCAAAGCTTGCAAAGGTGGCGCCAATATCATCTCCAAATTCAGCAAAATATTTGTCATTTACTTAACTAATATTTCATTATAAAATATATATAATAATACTATAATAAAGGCCTTAATGTTGGACCATTATTCAGGCAGCCCACAAGCATAGATAATGGACTTAGTTTTTCCACAATCTTCATCATTGGACTTGGACTCTTGCATTAATAATTGGGCTAATTTTTCCAAAGCTTGGAGTCTCTTTTTGCGTTGGATCCGAGTTTCAGGTCCAACCTAAAATGCTAATGGATCAGGTGTAGGTAAAGGATCCGGATTCACATCAGACCCTCCCGGTTGCGAAGGATCTGTCCTCAGATCATCAGGATTGTCGAATGGGAGCAAATCAGCCACATTAAAAGAATTTGAAACGCCCTAGTCGTGTGGAATGTCAAACTTGTATGAGTTATTGTTGATTCGCTCCAAAACTTGGAATGGGCCATCTCCACATGGGTGTAGCTTGGTCTTGCATTTTGTGGGAAACCATTCTTTGCAAAAATGCAACCATACCCAATCTCCGGGTTCAAATATTACTTCTTTCCTGCCCTTGTTGGCTTGTTTTTCATAGTGAGCTGTTTGAGCCTCCACATTCAGCCTTGCCTTTTCATGCAATTCTCATACCATTTCAGCTTTCTTTTCTCCCTCGAGACTTGTGTGCATACCTAAGGGAAGAGGAATGAGATCAATAGGGGTGATAGGATTAAAACCATAAACAATTTCAAATGGTGAGTGCTTAGTAGCAGAATGAGTAGCACAGTTGTAAGCAAATTCAACATATGGCAAACTAGACTCCTAATTCTTTAAATTTTTTTGCACGACTGTGCGTAACAATTGACCCAAAGTTTGGTTCACAACTTTCCTTTGACCATCAGCTTGTGGATTATAGGTGGTGGAATAAAACAAAGTAGTGCCTAATCGCATCCATAGTACACGCCAGATTTAGCTTACAAACTTCACATCATTATCACTGACAATCGATTTAGGGACACCATGCAGACGCACAATTTATTTAAAGAATAATTCAGCAATATGCGAATCATCATTTGTTTTGTTACACGCGATAAAATGCGCCATCTTAGAAAACCAATCGACCACCACAAAAACATAATCCTTACCCGTCCGAGAACGCGGTAAACTCAACACAAAGTCCATAGATAAGTCAACCTAGGGGAAGGAGGGAATAGGAAGGGGGTGTACAAACCATGAGGATGTGACTTCGATTTTGCTTTACGACAAGTAATACATGACTCACAAATACGATGAACATCACAAACCATCTTTGGCCAATAAAAATGCAAATGAATTATGTCTAGGGTTTTAGCGATGCCAAAATGGCCCATAAGACCTCTGCCATGTGCCTCTCATACCAAATACTCACGTATGGACCCCCGGGGAATGCAAAATTTATTTTCTTTGAACAGAAATCCCTCATGTCTATAGAACTTCTCACATGCTGAAAACTCATTAGCTTTATACAACTCAGAAAAATCAATATCAGATGTGTACAACTCTTTAATGTGCTCAAAACCGAGTAGTTTGGTTTGCATGTGTGTGATTAGAGTGTAGCGTCTAGATAATGCATCGACTACGGTGTTCTCTTTTCCCTTTTTATGCTTCATCACATACGGAAATGATTCAATGAACTCCATCCATCTAATGTGGCATAACTGCTACTTAGATTGCCCTTTCAAATATTTTAACGACTCATGATCAGAATGAATGACAAACTCTTTAGGACGCAGATAATGTTGCCACACACGTAAACACTGAACAAGTGCATAAAATTCTTTATCATACGTGGCATAATTCATATTCACGCCTGTCAACTTCTCACTGAAATATGCAATAGGACATCCCTCTTGTATTTAAACACCACCAATACCCACCCAGGATGCATCGCACTCAATCTCAAACATTTTAGAAAAATTAGGTAAAGCAAGTATAGGTGAAGATATCAAACGAGATTTAAGAGTTTTGAATGCTTCCCTTTGAGCAGGACCCTAATAGAATGGTGCGTTCTTTTTGACCAAATCGTTCAAGGGGGCGGCTATGCTGCTGAAATTTCGGATAAAACGCCGGAAAAAACTTGCTTGGCCATGAAAACTTCAGACCTCCGTTGCATTTGTGGGTGTAGTCCATTCAGCCACTGCCTTCACTTTCTCCTCATCAACTTGGATCCCATGTCCACTCACAACAAAACTATGGAAGACAACACTTTCCATGCAAAAAGAACAATTTTTAAGATTAGCAAACAGGTGTGCTTTTCGAAGTGTTTCCAAAACTGCCTTTAAGTGTGACACATGTGAGTTTAAATCATGGCTGTAGATTAAAATGTCATCAAAGTGGACCATGACAAATTTTCCAATAAACTCTCGAAGTACCTCATTCATTAACCTCATAAATGTGCTCGGGGCATTGGTAAGTCCAAAAGGCATAACAAGCCATTCATACAACCCAAATTTTGTCTTAAATGCTGCTTTCCACTCATCTCCTCGATGATTACTTGGTGGTATCCACTCTTTAAATAATTATTTGTAAACATTTTGGCACCATGCAATTCATCTAACATATCATCAAGACGGGGAATAGGATAACAATACTTTACTGTGATTTGGTTGATGGCACGGCAGTCGGTACACATTATCCATTCACCATTATTCTTGGGCACAACTATGACGGGAACCGTGCATGGACTCATTGATTCTCGAACCTTTCCTTTTTCCAACAACTCCTGAACTTGATGCTGAATTTCCTTAGTTTCCTCGGGATTTGCCCTATAGGCTGGACGATTTGGTAGAACCGCTCCTGGGATGGAATCAATCTGGTGCTCCACTCCTCATAATGGTGGTATCCACTTGGTTCTTCTTCCGGAAATACGTCTTCAAATTCCTACAAATAGGATAAGACAACACTGGGAAGAGTTCCGGTAAGATCAGATATAAGCATAAAACAATGAGATGGAGTAGGAAAGTGCTCGGTAGAAACCGAATGAGGAAGCAATGGGAATGAATCCTTGTATATGAAAACGAAAGGAAACTGAACAGTCATGTAACTTCCCTTTTTGTCACGAATGTGCGAATCCACCTTGGAAATCTCGGTAAAATCAGAACCCGAACGTGCCTGACTATTATTGTGCCTCGTTTCTCTTTTTTTTAGCAAACTTGACCTGATCGGAGTGATCCTCTTGTGGTGTTAACGGGGACAAGGTGATGCACTTACTCTTATGAGTAAGACAATATTTATTAGAGGCCAAGCAATATATGGGCGACATGCATAGGAACCACGTCACAAAGAACTTTATCTTCATACTTTGATAGACTAAACGTCACATGTGCCTACTTAGTAACTTTAATTTAACCTCAATCATTCAACCATTGCAATTTATAAGGTTAAGGATGTTTAATAGTGTGAATGCCCAGATTTTCAACAACCTCATCACTGATTGCATTCGTACAGCTTCCCGAGTCAATAATCATCATGCATAATTTACCTCTAATAAGGCAACGAGTTTGGAAAATATTCTCATGCTGAACCTCATTATTGTCCAACTGTGTTACAGCACTTAGGATATTTTTTGTGACAAACATAGCACCTTCATCAAATTGAATTCCTTGATCATCCTCCTCGTTATCCCCAACTGGTTCTTGTTCGTCATGTGATTGTTCATTCCCGCCTTCCGAAGCTGGATGATACATGCCATCTCCAGACAAAACATAAGCCCTTTTGTTAACACAATCGCTAGCCCTGTGTCCCAATCCTTGACACTTGTAACAACGCATGGTATTTTCAGAAAAAGTTACAGATTTACCCTTGTCAGATTCCTTAGCCCTCGGGGCATGGTTAGAACGATCATTTGAAAATTTGGGATGGGTATATTTAACAGCAGAGCTTTTAGAAGGAAACTTACCTCCGTCGCCTTTGGATTGGAAAGATGTGGACTTAGATGATGTGGTACCTGAATAGCTCTTCGAAAATCGTGCCTTTCTTTTCTTGAGCTGTTTCTCCTTAGTTAAGGCTGCATGTACCATCTCGTCGTAGGTTTTGCAATTCATCATCTCAACAGGATCAGCTATCTTAGCTTGTAATCCTCCCAAGAATCTGGCCATGGAATGTTCCTCGGACTCTTCAGTATCCGTTCGGATTAAGGCCATTTCCAATTCATCTTGATATGCTTGTACAGATTTTTCTCCTTGCTGTAAGGTTTGCAAATGCCTTAATTGATCTCGCCGATATAATTCGGGAACCCACTTACGATGCATTTCATCCTTAAGGACCTCCTAAGTAGAAATCACATGTTGCCTCCTTTTCCTGAACATTCAGTAGTATTGTGGAACCAAAGAAGAGGTCGTTCATCAAATTCACTAATAGCAAGTTTAACTTTGGTACGTTCAGAATAATTATGACAACTAAAGATTTGTTCAACTTTAACTAGCCAAGCAACAATATTCATCAGGATTGGAGTTACCTTTAAATGTCGGAATTTTTTGTTTAATACCTCTCAGAATTTCCCGTGGTTCTTCAACAGTCTCTTCTTCAGCATCTTCGAACATTTTGTTCGGAGTTTTCTTCAGGTGTATGTTCAGCCTTGGGACGTTGGCCTTTTTGTCCTCTACGTCCAACTCCAAGTTGAATTTGTAACTGCCTCATTTGTTCAACCATCTCATTGGCCACAGCTTGTTGTATGCGTTTAACTTGTTGTTCATACGTGGTTTTGAGAGCTTGTGCCTGAGCTTGGAACCTTTTTTCTAACTCTTCAATTGGATTTCCAGACATTTTTTTCTTTCCAAGAGTGTGTTTGTATTGATCAAAGTCAGAGAATTAAAGTAGGACCAAATCAAAGTGTTCAACAATCCTCAAGTTATTCCAGAATACAAGATCTTAGATATAGCAATCCAAGAGTGTCGGAAACCAATGGTGCAAACACAAAGTCGTGAAGTGTATTGGAAAAAAAATAAGGGAAAGAGTTTTAGGATCCTCGTGCGGAACAGATTGTTCTTCAAATACACACGATTTGCTTGTGCACCCTTTTTTTTTGAACTTGTTGCCCGTATGGAACAAATTTTTCTTTTTTTTTAATATTCTTCAAATACGTACAATTTATGCAACTAGGATTAAGTACATAGGCTAAAAATTTGGATGAGATTTTTTTTGTCTAAGAAGAAAAGAAAAGTAGGATATAATACCGCCAATCCGATGCGCTCTGATACCATCTGAAGTGAACAGGGAAAGGTTGACTTGATTTAAACTTGGATCGTGGATTTGAAGGTATTTGGAATAGGTCCTCGACACAACCCCAACCTGTGTCGAAGCACCTTGGAATCAATAAGCTCCTTGACACAGTCACAACTTATTTCAAAGCACCTTGGAATTACTTCGACACTTAGAAAAACAGTTTCTAAGCACCTTACTACTTTGGGATATCCACAAGGATTGCTTAAGTCCTTGATAAATCCTAAACTTTAGAATTCTCTTTCCAGAGTAACTCACACAACACTTTAAAAGTGAAATATATTTTATATCAAGAAAAATCTGAATTTCAAGTTACAATAGTTTGGGTATTTATAGGACAAACTAAGGACGGAAAAATAAGATGAAAAGTCTTCCTAAAATAACTAAAAAGGTGGCGCCCCAAACTTGCTAGTTTTGTTGCATCATGAATCAATGTATCTTGAATAAATGCTTGGACTTTTGAAATCTTGAATCATGCATCTTGGTTCAATGTATTTTACTTTTCCAAAACTTGACTTCTTCACTTCCCAAGCTTGCAAAGGTGGCGCCAATATCATCTCCAAATTCAGCAAAATATTTGTCATTTACTTAACTTATATTTCATAATAAAATATATATAATAATACTATAATAAAGGCCTTAATGTTGGACCATTATTCAGGCAGCCCACAAGCATAGATAATGGACTTAGTTTTTCCACAATCTTCATCATTGGACTTGGACTCTTGCATTAATAATTGGGCTAATTTTTCCCAAGCTTGGAGTCTCTTTTTGCGTTGGAGCCGAGTTTCAGGTCCAACCCGAAATGCTAATGGATCAGGTGTAGGTAAAGGATCCAGATTCACATCATAGATGCTGGGAAATTAGCAGCAAAGAAAATAGAACAAAAGATAGGCGAATTATGGGTCAGGAAATCTTTTGGCATTCCACTTCAACACCTACTTGACTGCATGAAAGTGCAACCCATTCACTTGCATAAGTTACACGATGCAAAAGTGATGTTCACCTATGTTAAGGAATCAAGAAAGTTGCAAACAACATCGTAGCGAAAACAAAAGCACCACAGGGAGCGAGCATGCAGGTTCAGAAGAAGAACCAGATCTCAAACAAAAGAAGCTAAACTCAGGATCCTACCAAGAAATAAAGACAGACATTTTGTGATTAGTGAGGATGAAGAAGATCTAGAGGAAGAAGTTCATCATTCATCTGATGAAGAACAAGAAGAGGATGATGAAGAGTTTCATCTCACAGAAGATGAAAAAGAAAAGGAGACAAAGGATGATCATCACACGGATGATCATAAGGAAAATGAGACTCTAATGATAATTTGACACTCTAGGATGTCATTCAAAGACGTACAACTGATAATGAAAAGCAGCTGAGTGGATCAGCTGAGAGGGTACAACCAGCTGACTCAACAAAGACCCCCAACACTGGTCAAGGGGGAATGACAGCTGAGAAAGTTGAAGCAGATGAGGATGAAGCAAAGTCCCAAGCAGGACTCAAAGATTCAAACTACCCTCAGCAATCTCCATCTGATATGGAGATTGAAGAAGAGAAAGAAGATTCTGATGAGACACCAGCACAGGCACAACCAACCTCCGACAATCTAGGCAGATCATTCAATCTAGAAATTGATCCTATAATTGTGGATATGGAGAAGCAAACTCTTAGTAGGGAAAATCTCCAAACAACACTGAGAAGTAACTATACCTCTATGGAGCAGAAGATAGAGGCTCTGCTTAGCCACATTGCGGTTCAAGATGTTGTAATAGAAAAGCAAGGTGATTTGCTAAGTCAGCTCATTTCAATGATCACACAACATATCCACACAAATCTGGAGCACCTAGAAAGTGCGGTAGATGACAGGCTTAACCCAGTAATTGACACACTGGAAACTCACTCTCAACAGATTCGGGCTATTGACAACAGTATGGATCATGCCATCAAATGGCTTGACAAAATCATAACAGTGTATGAGGCAACAAACAAGATTCTGAAAGAGAGACATGATGCTACCAAAATGGGGGAAAGTAGTGATAAGCCTAAGAGTTCAAAAGGTAAGGGTACTAAAAGCACAAGGAAAAGCATAAGGATTCTAGAGAAAAAGTAGACTGTAACAAGTTTCTCTAATTTATCCTGTTTGAACATATTTATGCCATTTATGGATGAATAAAATTGTTGAGTTTTATTCTACTTTTTATACATAAGTGTTTGACTCAATATACAAGTTTATGAGGGTTTTGGCATCATCAAAAGGGGGAAATTGTTAGGAACATTTTATTGTTTTGATAATGATCATACTAGTTGTTATAGAAAGCCTGAAATAAGTCCAAAAGAGCAGTAATGTTTGTATAGGCTTTACTCAGAAGTATGACATGTTGTATAAGTTTAGTCAGACAAGCACAGTAATAGACTGGTAGGCCGGCTCAGTAAAGACATTGGAGCAGCTCAGTAAAGAGAGCCAAGGAACCAGCACAATGAAGTGAAGACCTATGGACAGACTTACAACCAAGGAAGTCTGTGATGACCTTGGGTAAGTCTAAGACGTTTTACAAATGATGGAATATATTCTTTTAATATGGTGTACACTGATCTCACCCAAATCAAGGATCAATGAAGTGCAAAGATACATTGGATATTAGAATTCAATGAAGAAGAAAAACAACAAACCGGCTACGAGAAAGTTCAACCAGCTGACTAAAGGAGAACGGTGAAGAGTATATCTAGGGTGAAGTAATGATTAGAATAGCCAAGTAAGTTAAATCTGATACTCATGATATCTGCAATATAATTAAATCGAAGATCAAGCAATTAATGCAGAATAAATCAAGGTCGGATTTTATGATGAACGTTTGAAGAAAATCCGGATCACCAAAATCAAGGAAGATTAAATCAAGCCAAAATCAAGGATGATTCTAAGAATTAAATAGCCAACGGACAAATTTTTGAATCAGGGAAATCAAGGCTATAAATAGAAGGCATTGATAGAAAAAACAAAAAGTAGAATAATATACACGCAGAAAAATCAAAGTGTTGAGACTTTGTCAATTTCACAAGCCTTCTTTTTGAACTGAAAAGATAAATCTAGCAGATCAAACTCAGAAAATAGAGCATCAAATCCAAATCAAGTACTGAGTCTGATCATCCCTCTGTGAATTCATTTCACACCAAACTGAAGCAATTGAATCAGATTGTCTGAGAAGGAATTGCACCATTGAAGTGATAGCTGCTGAAGGATTTGTTCCCAAGGAGCAGTGTGAAAGACTGAGTCACTAAAGCTTTTGTAGCCAGGGAGTGATAGTCTGGAGATTGTGAAGCTTGTGTAGCCAAGGACAATCATAACTATTTTATTGGTGAAAGACAATAGTGAATTCCTCCAATCATCACAGGAGAAGAGTGGATTAAGGGATTACACCACCCTGAACCACTATAAACCTTTGTGTTCAATTTACTTACTGCAGTTTACTTTACAACATTTCTTCACTGCACTCTATTTATACTTTGTGTGCACTTGAAATGCTTTGAAACAACTTTTAAAGAAGGGACTTATCCGCTGCCCAAAAGCTTTTAAAAGAAGAAAAGTATTTGAAACTCCAATATAGTCATTCAACCCCCCCCCCCCCCCCCTTAGACTATATTTATACCCTTCTCTGGGACCAACACAAGCTCCCCAAGTTACGAGCTCTCCAAGCTCTCCAAGTTGCGAGCTTTCAAGCTCTCCAAGTTACGAGCTCTCCAAGCCAGGGACGGACCCAGCTCATTGAGGGTGGGGTGCACGGCCCCCACTCAAATTTTCGGGTGAAGTTACTAATATACCCCTCTTATAATAATAATAAAACTGTGTATGTATATTATTACAGATAATTTCTACAACAATTATTTATTTAGTTCAACTGATTAGAAACTTTGTTAGTTATCCCAAAGTAATGGGTTCGAGACTTGGTTGTTGAGTTTTTTTCCCACCTTTTTTTTTAATTTGGCCCCCACTGGAAAATTTTCCTGGGCCCGTCACTGCTCCAAGCTCTCTAAGTTGCGAGCTCTCAAGCTCCATAAGTTACGAGTTCTCCAAGCTCTCCAAGTTACGAGCTCTCCAAGTTGCAAGCTCTCCAAGTTACGAGCTCATAATTTCTCCAAGAATGAGATCTCTAGCACTCCAAGATTGAGCTCTCGAGACCTCCAAGTTGCGAGCTCTCAAGCTCCCCAAGTTACGAGCTCTCCAAGCTCTCCGAGTTATGAGCTCTCTAAGCTCTCCAAGTTGCGAGCTCTCAAGCTCTCCAAATTGTGAGCTATCCAAGCTCTCCAAGTTACGAGCTCTCCAAGCTCTCAAAGTTCTTAGCTCTCAAGCTCCCCAAGTTCCGAGCTCTCCAAGTTACGAGCTCTCCAAGATCTCCAAGTTTCGAGCTCTCCAAGCCCTCCAAGTTACGAGCTCTCACGCTCTACAAGTTGCGAGCTCTCCAGCTCCTCAAGTTACGAGCTCTCAATCTTTCCAAGAATGAGCTCTCAAGCTCTCCAAGTTACGAGCTCTCCAGCTCCCCAAGTTACGAGCTCTCCAAGCTCTCTAAGTTATGAGCTCTCCAGCTCTCCAAGCTCTCCAAGTTACAAGCTCTCCATCTCCCTAAGTTACGAGCTCTCCAAGATCTCCAAGTTATGAGCTCTCCAAGCTCTTCAAGTTACGAGCTCTCAATCTCTCCAAGAATGAGCTCTTAAGCTCTCCGAGTTCTGAGCTCTCTAGCTCCCTGCCACAGAGCTCTCCAAGCTCTCCAAGTTACGAGCTCTCCAACTCTCCAAGCTCTCCAAGTTATGAGCTCTCCAAGCTCTCCAAGTTGCGAGCTCTCAAGATCCCCAAGTTGCGAGCTCTCAAGCTTCCCAGAGATCTGAGCTCTCCAGGCTCCCGGATCTGAGCCCTTAAGCTCTCCAATCACGAGGTCTCTAGGTACAAACTCTCATTGGCATTTATTCTCATCCTACAACTTGAATTATTACGCTTCTCATTTCGGAACTCACCCCCTGGACATGGAGGGTCGACCTATTTTATTTTTGGAACTCTCCCTACCAAAAGTGGTGGGACGAGCCTTCTTATTTTCGGAACTCTCCAAAGATCAACTCGTCATCAAAATGGGTTTTCTCTTCACCAACAACAAGTCCGTCCACTTAATAGCGTGGAAGATAGAGGCATTGTGCCACCCAAAGGAAAAAAGCCACACAAAAAAAGGCTAAGGCTATCCACCCATTATAGACCTCAAAAGCTCAAGGCTATCCGCCCCATATGACCCTCAAAAGGCTAAGGCTATCCGCCCATTATAGCCCCCAAAAGGTCAAGGTTATCCGCCCCATATGACCCTCAAAAGGCTAAGGCTATCCGCCCATCATAGCCCCCAAAATGTCAAGGCTTTCCGCCACATATGACCCTCAAAAGGCCAAGGCTACCCGCTCATTATAGCCCCCAAATGGTCAACTCTATCCGTCCCATATGACCCTCAAAATGCTAAGGCTATCCGCCCGTTATAGCCCCCAAAAGGTCAAAGAGATCCACCACTTAAAGCCACCCAAAAGGCTAAGGCAATGCTACAGGCGATCCGCCATATAGCTTGACATCACGGTATTCCAAGGCAATCGATCCATGAGCAAAATTTACTCCCCGCCAAACATTTCAAGAAAATGATTAAGGCGTGGAGTGGGGGGCATTGATATGTCTAAATTGTAATTCAGCCCGCGGATCCTTATTCAGAGCCATCGAAGGCTTCAGGTCCGCCAAAGGATTCGGAGCCGCCAAAGGCTCTCAGCCCACCAAAGGCTTCGGGTCCACCAAAGGCTTCATAGCCGCCAAAGGCTCTCAGCCCGCCAGGTCGGGTCCACCAGCTCTCAGCTCGCCGGCCTGACAGCTCTCGAGAGCTGTCCTACTCTCACCAGCCTGGTGACATCTGGCCCATCACCTCTATAAATAGCAACATCACCTTCATTATAAAAGAGATGTGGCTTCACTTACAGAACTATGCATTGTCTAGATCCCTTACAAAGGGTACGTAGGCAGCCTCTCAGGCTCAGCTCACAACCACAAAAACACTGAAAATTCTTCTCATCATCTTGCTCTCAAAGATCTTCATCTTGTTCTTGAGCACCACCACACCTCACCGGTGAAATCATACATAAACAGCCAGATGTCCACCACACAAACACTGCTAATCAACCCGAGATAATTTCGACATTATCAGGGTGCAATCTCTTAAATTTATTTACTTTCATGGGACGGACAGTAAACGTCTATGTGCAGTTAACCTCCTTTGTTGGTTGTATTAACTCACACGCAATAAGTTCTAGAAAGTGCCAGATCAAGACCGAGAACCTCCCTAAGCAGCTATCATGGATTGACTGGCACGTTCCCAGGGATTGATGCAGACTATGTCCTAACTAACACTTCACCTTCTAAGTCCTTCATGTTATTCTACGATGACATGAAATTAGGTGATCAGGCTAAGTATGATGAAGTTTACAGAATTATAAACTGAATGTAAAATGCGGAATTATTATTGATGAACTGAAAGTTACAATTTGCTCTTTACAATGCAGCTGATCATGGGGTATTCATAGCTTCATACACCTCATGGATTAGTTTGAAGTAAGTTACAAACGGTTACAACAAACTATAACTGAATAACCATTTTCTATATTACACTACACTAAAATACTCAAGCGAGTTGTTGTCCTTTTCATCTTTGTCGACATCTGTCATTGTGTGTCGATTGAGTGTCTCAAAGAGATGCACTCAGTATTCCCTTCAACCTCTATAATGTAACACCCCCTCATCAAGCTGAGAGTGGTACATGAACAGCTTGCACTCATCATTCTCTTCAGCTACTTGAACTCTGGATGATCTTTGAAATTCCTAATTTGTCTAGTAGATAGGAGAAAATGGGTGCATCCAAGGCCTTGGTGAGAATATCAGCTACTTGTTCTTTTGTGTTGACTGGAAGGAGTTTGACAAGTCCTGATTTGACTTTGTCTCTCACAACATGGCAGTCAATTTTAGTGTGTTTTGTTCTTTCATGAAAGGCTGGGTTATGAGCAATGTGCATGGCACTGGCACTGTCACAAAATAGCACTGCATGCAACTAAATTGGAACCTTCAAATCCTGTATTATATAAATTAGCCACTGGATTTTATAAACCATTTTGCCACTGTTCTCGACCTCGATGAGCTTAGCGTGGGTTGTATTCTTTTTGGCCTTCTAAGATATTAGAGCATCTCCTAGAAACATCATATAGCCTGATACTAATCTTCTTGTTTCATGACAACCAGTCCAATCACTGTCTGTAAAACCTTTGAGTACAAGCTTATTGTCTGTTGGGAACAAGTTTCCTTGACTAGGATTGGCCTTCAAATACCTCAGCAGTCTGTGTGCTGCCTTCATATGATTTTCACTGAAAGTGTCTAGAAATTGACTGATCTACTGAACTGCAAAGGAAATATCTGGTCTGGTAAAAGTAAGATCGATAAGTCTTCCCATCAATGATCTGTAGGCAATATTATCTTCCAAAAAGGGTGAATCACCATGATGTAATGTTTTCTTAGACTTCATAGGTGTCTTATCAAGTTTTGCTCCCAAAAACTCATATTCTTCAAGAAGATTAAGAGTGTAATTTCTTTGAGAAATTGATATGCCTGCAGGTGTCCTAGCAGCTTCAATACCTAGGAAATATCTCATTTTTCCAAGATTCTTAATAGTGAATTGCGGATGTAGGGCATCCTTGACTTGCTAAATTAATTTCTCACTGGGGCTTGCTGCTATGATGCCATCTATATAGACCAACAAAGCAATAAAGGACTGTCCTGCCCCTTTTGTGAATAAACTGTGATCATTCTTGGATTGAATGAATTCTTGAGCCTCCAAAGACTCAGTTAACTTGCATTTCCATTGTCTACTGGCTTGCTTGAGTCCATACAATGACTTAGTGAGTCTGCAAACTTGATTTGGTTTAGTTGCTGCACAACCTGGGGGTAATTGCATGTATACTTCTTCATGAAAATCTTCATGTAAAAAGGAAGTGTTGACATCCATCTAACGTAGATGCCAATTATTGGCTGCTGCTGCAAGTAAAGCTCTAACTGTAGTGATCTTGAAAACATGAGAGAAGGTTTCTTGATAATCAATGTTTGAGTGTAGCCTTTTTCTACTAGTCTAGCTTTGTATCTTTCTCTTTGAACCATCGGGATTGTATTTGATTCTGTAGACCCACTTGCAACCAATGGGTTTCTTTTACGTGGGGTAAATCAACTATTTCTCATGTATGAGTCTTTTGTAGAGCTTCAATTTCCTTTTGCATTGCTTCTTTCCCCTCGTCATGCTTGATAGCTTGATTGTAAGTCTTAGGCTCTTTAATAGCATCAATAGCATTAATGAATCTGGCATAGTCTGCTGAAAGATTGTCTAGGTTCATGACCTCACTCAGCAGGTGTGGAGTCTCCTGAATAGTATGAGCACCTCCTTGATAAAAGGTTGGTGATTTCTTTGTTCTTGTGGACCTTCTTAATTGTGTGGGTTCAGGTGCTAGATTAGCTGGTACATGCTCTTGATGAGTGCCTCACCTTTGAGCTAACCACATGTTTTTACCGGGTCTCTTGACTCATTCAATGAGATCATCAAAAGCATCCATCACTGGTAGTGGTACTGGCATGTCAACAAGATACCTAGTTTTGCCTAGTTCCTGTTGAAACAAAGGAAAATAATTCTCATGAAATTGAGTATTTCTAGCAAGAAAGATATATTTGTTGGTGATATCTAAAAGAATAACACCCTTGGGTGTATTTGAATTCCCAAGATAGACACAAGTTCTACATCTTGAATCAAACTTGGTTCTATATTGCTGAAGTGTGCAAGAGAAAACCTGGCATCCAAAAACTTTAAACATAGAATAATCAGGTTTGGTTCCATAAATCATCTCATGTGGGGTGCTTTCCTTCAGCAGTGGTGTAGGTGTGGCATTAATTATTTTTACAGCATGTAAAAGACAAAATCCCCAATACTCAATAGGCAAATTACTCTGGAACCTCAACCTCTTGGCAACATTCAGCAGATGCTGATGTTTCCTTTCAACAATTCCATTCCATTCTGGTGTGATGACACATGATGTTTGGTGGATAATACCCTGCTGAGCATAGAACTCAGTGAGCTGAAACTCAGCTCCATTGTCAGATCTGGTTACTTTAATAATTTTGTGAAATTGAGTAGAGACAAATTTAACAAAGGATTTAACAATATCAGAGGCCTCAGATTTATGCCTCATAAGAAAAACCCAAGTAAACCTAGAAAAGTCATCCGCAACAGTCAAGAAATATTGTTGTCCATTTATAGTGTGTTGTCTTAAGGGACCCTAAATATCTATGTGAACAATATCAAATATAGCATTCACAACAGTAGTATTCAAAGACTAAGGATTTTTCTTTAGTTTTTCCCTGGGACAAACATAACAAAGGTCGTGGTTACAAAACTTGACATCAGCAGACTGTGAACTAATGACTTGCAGTCTCTTATCTGGCAAGTGTTCTAGTCTGTAATGTCATAAAAGAGCATCAGCTAATCTATCAGACAATGAGTGATTTTCTACAGCATTGATGACAAAAAGTCTTATTGGTTGATCCATGAAATAGAGTCCTCTATGTAACTCAGCTGAACCAATCACTTCCTTGTTCTTGTCCTGCAAAACACACTTGTTAGCAGAAAAATCAGCTGCACCTTTTGTATGATCAATAAAGGCAGGTAAAGAAAAAAGGTTATATTTAAAACCAAGAATGTAAAACACATCATGTAGGACCAAATTTGAGGTTAACCACGACTTGTCCTATATGTATTCTTGGCTATTGTTTCCATTAGGCAATCACATTCTTATACCAGATGAAGGTTTGGGATTTCTTAATAGATCCACTACAATGTGATATGTGCATCAGAGTCCAAGATCCATTGTATAGACCTTACTAAGTTTAGATCACATGTCCCTGTAGCAGGTGTGTAATATGTGATAACCTCAGCAGGTTGGGCAACAAAAACGCCTGCATGTCTAGGAGGATCAGAACTCAGCAGAGCCATCAACTTATCCAGTTGTTGTGCAGTAAGATTTGGGAACCCTGGTACAGCTGACCTATTCTGGGTCTGATCTTTTTTTGCTGATTGTTCTTCCTCTACCAAATTAGCCCTTTTTTACTTGAAACTAGAAGGATAGCCATGTTTATCGTAACAAGTTTCTTTAATATGGCCATTGAATCCACAAAAAAATGCACTGATTCTTTTTGAGATTCCTTGGACTAGGATTTGCAGCAAATGCAGAGTTAGGTCTGCTGACTACTTGATTTTGCCCCTATCCACAAGAGAACCATAGAATCTTGATTCTTGGCCTTATTGGCTACATACAACTTCCGTCTTTCAAATTTAATGACCATTGCAAAGGCAACATGGATTTCGAGGAAAGGCACCATCAGTATTGTTTGTGAGACCATTGGCTCAAAATCATCCATTTTAGGAATTTCATAACATGTTCAACCTCCATATGATCCATCAGTGTGCTTGTTGGACTTATTTTAAGTTTTAGTGATGAGTGCCAGACTAGCTGTTATAGAGCAAAGGCAAAAAGATGTCTAGATCAAATGTATAGGTCTATTAGAGTTTGATTTTGTATAGGTTTGATCAAACAAGCACTGTAAAGGTCAGCTGACTTAAATCAGCAGACTAGTCTAGATCAGTAGGGTAGCTAAGTCAGTAGACTTGTCGTGAACTCTTGAAGGCGAAGGCGAGGCTCAAACTCGATTCTTGAAGGCGAAGGATCAAACTTAGTAATTAAAGTCAAGGATATTGAATCGAAATTTAGGGAAGTGCATGATGACCTAAATCGATTACATATACCTTATGTACATGGTCTAAGTTCCACAAGTTAAGTGATCATTGGAACTTAGTTATATGCAAAAAGGTGTAATCTAACTTCATAAATAAAAGTTAGATAAAAGACAGTAAGCTGAAGTGTTTTTAAACACAACATTATAAGGATAAGCTTACTGATGTGTATATCAACAGGGTTATGTTCTCAGGAACCACTGGACAAATATTTTGATTTAATCAAAAGCTACATTGGAAGATTACAAAGAAAGGGACAGCTAACAACCTCTGATTTTATCAAACAAATCAATGGTTAAGATCAAATGGACGTTGGAAAGATTCAGACATTTATCCAATGGTTACAAGTCAAAGGTGGAGCGATCAGAAAAGCGTAAAAGGAATCGACAGTGTCGATCACCCTAGGAAACGATCGAGAAAAAGCAAGTCAAATGGGACAAATCTGAAACGGCTATGTTTGAATTTCAAACATAAGTCACAAGGATTCCTACCTATAAATAGAGGACTCCTAATTCAGATACAAGTGATGAACATCAAGAGAAAAATACAGATAATCCTGAGCTTCAATTTCTCGATCAAGAAAAACCTTTTGCGACCTACCGAGCTTTAATCTCATCGATCCAGAAAGATACTTCAAGTGTAAAATTGCATTCAAAGCCGCATCAAGTTTACACACTTGGAGACATCAAGTCTGCGATCATATCATCCTGATCAAGTTTGTTGAAAATTTGAATCACTTACTTGATTCAAACTTTCTTTTACAAGAAATCTACTGAAGACAGTGAAGCATCTTTGGGTGTGAAATACTGTTGTTTGTGGTGGAGCTGGTGAAGAGGCAATCCTACCCTTCAAGGACCAGTGGAAGACTTGGGAACAGCAATCCTACATGTTCCAAGTGTTCAGTTTGTGAAGCCATAGTTATTGGTGCAGGACAAGTAACTTAGGGATTTTTGTAACATCTACATCAAAGATCTCTAGTGAATTACCTCCAACATCACAGGAGAAGAGTGGACTGACAGGATTACACCACCTGGAACCACTATAAAATCTGCCTACTTACTTTCTGCATTTATATTCTCGCGCACTTAGTTAATCTAACACATCTATCTCTGAATCTAGCAATCGAACCACACACACACACTCTGAGTATCTAATACTTGGTATCATATTTAACAACAAGTAATAAGGCTTAATTTTTTATATAATTCATTGAACAAATTCAAGAATCTCACAACAATGAGACTATCGAGTATCTGCAGACTCTTTGAAAGTATCGGCCAGTCACTTGAAGTTCTTTGAGTTTGTTAACTCCAAAAGTTTTAAGTGTTAAATTTATTCACCCCCCTCTCTAAACTTAACCAAAGCCTTTTCATGGGACCAACAATTGGTATCGGAGCAGTGCTTCTATTCTAAAGTAATCCTACTTGTTGTGCTTGTGAAAATACTTTGAAAACTCTTTCAAGTTACTGATTTTCAAAGCCTTGCATAACAACCAGTATGCTAGAACAATGTTGGTGTGTTCTTTAGATCGTTTTGATGAGTATAAACGTCGTATGCAGGCTTATCTAGCTACAACACATGACGAAATGATGGATGTGCTAACAGATGGACCACTGGAGATTACCAAGTCGATGAATATGGGTGATGAGACACAGTACATTCCAAAACCAAAAGGGAATGGACAATTTGAGATAGAAAAAGAGCAAATCTCAACAATATTGCTATTGATATCATATACAGAACTTTGGATAGCAATATGTATATGAAGGTAAAAGATTTCAAGACTGCAAAGGAACTTTGGGATAAGTTGCAACTAATCTGTGAAGGCACTGATGCAATCAAAAAGAACAAGATCAGTGTGGCCAAGAATAAGTTCCAGGAGTTTAAGATGAAACCATTGAACAAATGGAATCAAGATTCAATGCAATCATGGAGGAACTCACCCTACTGAGTGTGAAGTACTCACAAGAAGAAATCAACTCAAAAATCTTGGAAGCATTACCTGCAAAAGAAGTTTGGGAGATGAAGGTGACTACCATAGAAGAAATGAGGAGTTTGCATGAATAAGACACCTTCAAACTGTTTTCAGATCTTAAGGCCTATGAATTTAGCAAAAAGCTTGTGCCTGGACTGAAAAAGAAGAGCCAAAGACCACTGCATTGGCTGCTTCACATCAAGAAGAGACATCGAGAGCTCAAGATGATCTACCTGATGAGATGCAAGAGCGGATTGCCTCTACTGAGCAAGAAAATCGGGATGATGAAAAATGGAAAGGGTTCTCCAAGGAATTTCACAAAGAAATTCGGTGAAAAGAAGAAGGATGAATCAAAAAAGATAATGATTACTTGTGCTATCATTGCAAGAAGCCAGGACACTTCAAACTCCGATTGTCACGAATTAAAACAGAAAAAGGAACTCGATTATCTTTGCTTTAATTGCAAGAAACCTGGACATTTCGGACTGGTATGTCTGAGACTCACTTCAAGACCAAAAGTCGACAAAGAAGACATGGCAAGAAGGCTATGGTTCTTTGAAGATGAATCGTGATATGAAGTAAAATCGGAAAAATGGAAATGAATCGATGATCTGCGCACTTGTTCTTTGAGTTGGAAGATTATGCTTTAATGGTAAATATGGATGAAACAGAGGAGGTATACAATCATCGTATCTATAAACACTCCTGCTTGAAAGTGATTGTGAATCAACTCGTGGTTCAAATCCTAAAAATTCGACAATGAAGAAACTTTGGATGCCACCCTTAATCAATTGAGGATAATACAATCAAGTTATGAGATTGTGAAGAAATTTGAAAAAAGCTCTTCAATCGAAGTTGAAAGATTAAATGTTGAATTAAGAATTCTCAAAAGAAAGGAAAAGAAGTCGACAGATCAAAGATAAGCCTCTTTGAACCTTCGATGATCTTTGTCTAGTGAACCATCTTGTTCCTCCACTGCATTCAAATCTGGAAAGCCCTATGGTGATAGAACAAGGCTTGGATTTGGAACTCAACAATCCAATAAGAGTGGATCCAGTAAGGTCACTGAACCTAGTACCAGAATTGGTCCTAAGTTTGTGTATGCACAAGATCCAACTCCCAAAAGGGTTGCTGATGCAGTAAAGCCTACTGAGAAAGCTTCAGGGAAGCAAAATCAGAAGTCAAAGAAGTCAACAGCTCCTAATAAAAAGAATAAATCTAAAAATAGGACTGTTGTGCCTCCTAGACCTGCTGATAGTAGACCTACTACCAAGTCTACTGGACCACAAAAAGAGAAAAACAAGAAATATTCCAAGGATAAGAATCCTAAACCCAAAAATTCTAATCATTCAATGGATACATATCTCAGGGGGAAAGGTAGATTGTTTCCTACTGATGATGATTGGAATATTCTTGTACCTACTGTTAGAAACAACAGATATAACCATACTGCTAGGGTAAAACCTAAGCAATGGAATCAGCAGAGGGCTCAGCAGAGGACTTATACAAGACCACAGCAGGGACCTTAGCAGACTCCATATTACAGGGCTGTTCCTAACAGACAGCAAACCTATGGTTATCCCGGTGCCTCTAACAAAAGAAATCACTTTAAACAGCATTATATTCCAAAAGGCCAGAAAGCATATGTGAATCGTACACAACCAATTGTTAGACCTTATGGATGTGTAGAATACATGTATGAACCAAAGTATGATACCTTTCAAAGAAGACCTTATGGAAACTTGCCAAAGGTCATGCTTACCATTGACCATTATGGACCCAAACAGGTTTGGGTACCTAAAATGCATTAACTTTGTTTTGTAGGGTGTCTGGTACTTTGACAGTGGATGTTCCAGACATATGACAAAGAATAAGCACTTTGCTTTGTCAAATTCTGTGGCAAAGGATGGTCCAAGAGTGAATTTTGGCAACAAGAATACACTGGATACACAAGAGGATATGGCACACTTGTGAGAAATGGATTAACAATCGGGAATGTTGCATATGTGGAAGGATTGGACTACAACCTCACGAGCCTTTGGAAAATTCTCGTGACATGGGATACAAGGTCACTTTTGACAAAAACACTTGTACTGTCATTAGTGAAAGAGGTGATCAAGTTTTGTTGGCTGGAAGAAGACAACAAAACATGTATGTTGTGGATTGGTCTACTGCTGTTCCAGAAACATGCCTGATTGTGCATACCAAGTCAGAACTTAATTGGTTATGGCATAAGAAGTTGAATCATCTAAACTTTGATGATATCAATCAGTTGGTGAAGAAGAAACTGGTGATTGGTTTACCAAAGATCACATTCAAAAAGGATGCTATATGTGATGCATGTCAGCAAGGTAAACAAACAATGTCAAGCTTCAAGTCAAAGACTAAACAATCAACTAAAAGAGTTTTGGAGCTGATGCACATGGATCTATTTGGACCAATAACACCAACAAGTGTGACAGGAAAGAAATACACCTTAGTGGTTGTGGATGATCATTCAATATACACTTGGGTAATATTCATGAATAAGAAAAGTGAAACACTTCAAAAGATGCATGAACTTTTGAAGAGGTTGCAAAATGTGAATAGTTTGACAGTAGTAAAGATCATATCAGACAAGGGTACTGAATTTCTCAATGAAGTTATAAGAGAATATTGTGAACAAAATGGTGTACTACATCAACTTGTTGCTGCTGGTACACCTCAGCAAAATGGGGTTGCTGAAAGAAGAAACAGAACTCTAAAAGAAGCAGGAAGAACTATGATTTGTGAAGCATTGCTACCTGAAAGATATTGGGCTGAAGCAGTCAATACATCATGCTATACACAAAACAGAACCTCAGTGAACAAGAAGCTGTTGAAGACACCTTATGATATTTGGAATGGAAGAAAACCTAATATATCCTATTTCCATCCATTTGGAAGCAAGTGTTTTATCTTGAATCATAAGGAACAATTGAAGACATTCCAACCAAAATTAGATGAAGGAATTTTCTTGGGATATTCCTCGATCAAAGAAAGCATTCGTGGTCTTGAATAAAGGACATCTTTGAAACATGAAGAAACAATACATGTTGTATTTGATGAACTTAAGTTCACTGGAATAGAAGATGAAGCTTCAGAACCTACTGAGAATCAACAAGTCACTGATCCATAATGTGTTGAAGTTTTGGAAAGATTCAATGACTTAAAGGTTTCTGATTCTGCCCCTGCTGAACACCCTGCTGGAAATACTACTAATGCAACAACTGAGGCAGTTCAAGGATCTACTGAACCCCCTATTGAAGAAACAGCAGACCCTACTAAAGATGAGGTTCCTGAGAATCAATCTAACCAGAATCCATAATGGTTGAGGGATCACCCTGCTGAACAAGTTATTGGCAACATACAGCAAGGTGTGAGGACTAGGAGACAATTAGAAGCAATGTTTACTTGTTTTCTATCTCAAATGGAACCTAAAGTTGTTGAAGAAGCAATTTCAGATCCAGATTGGATAATTGCTATGCAAGAAGAATTGAATGAATTTGAAAGAAATCAAGTTTGGACACTAGTGGAAAGGCCTAGTCATGCAAATATAATTGGTACAAAATGGGTATACACAAACAAACTTGATGAATCTGGTACCATTGTGAGGAATAAGGCCAGACTAGTAGCAAAAGGCTATTCTCAAGCAGAAGGGATAGATTTTGATGAAACATATGCCCTGTTGCAAGATTGGAAGCTATCGAGTTATTCCGGCACATCTTTGTATAAAAACTTCAAAGTATATCGATGGATGTCAAAAGTGCATTTTTGAATGGCATTACGGAAGAGGAGGTGTATGTTCAAGAACCTCCTGGATTTGAAGTTAAAGATCAAGAAGATAAAGTGTCTGAGACTCAACAAAGCACTTTATGGTTTGAAACAAGCACCAAGAGCATGGTATGAGACTCTATCTCAATTCTTGGTGGACAATGGTTTTACAAAAGGCACCATTGACAAGACTCTTTTCATAATCAATGAAGGGAACAGCACCCTGCTGGTACAAATTTATGTTGATGACATAATTTTTGGTTCTGAAAATGAATTGCTATGTGAGAAGTTTGCAAATCTAATGAAGAGTAAATTCCAAATGAGTATGATGGGAGAAATGAACTATTTTTTGGGATTTCAAGTCAAACAGATGAAAGATTGAATCTTCATTCATCAAACCAAGTATACCAAGGAGTTACTGAAGAAATTTGGTATGGAAAACAACACCAAGATATCAACTCCTATGAGTACAAACATCAGATTGGATGAAGACAAAGAAGGCAAAGATGTTGATCAGACCTTATATAGAAGGATGATAGGCAGCCTGTTGTACCTTACTGCCAGCAGACCTGATATATCCTTTGATGTAGGTGTTTGTGTAAGATTTCAATCAAAACCTAAAAAAAGTCATTTAGGTGCAGTCAAAAAAGTTCTCAAGTATCTAAAAGAGACTTTGGGAGTAGGGATATGGTATTCTAGAGATGGAAGCTTCAAAGTTATATCCTACTCAGATTCAGATTATGCTGGATGCAAGATTGATAGAAAAAGCACCACAGAACACAATCGATTAATGGGAAATAGACTGGTTTCTGGTTTAGCAAGAAAGCAATTCTATATCAACTTCCACCACTGAAGCTGAGTACATTGCTGCTGGAAGTTGCTATGCACAAATACTGTGGTTAAGACAACAATTAAGGGATTATGGAATTGAAGAAAGAGAAATTCCAATTATGTGTGACAACACAAGTGCAATTGCCATCACAGAAAATCCTGTTTTGCACTCAAGAACCAAACATATTGATGTGAGACATCATTTTATAAGAGATCATGTTGAAAAGAAAGATGTGGTGGTTATCTATATCCCTATTGAAGATCAACTTGCTGATATTTTCACCAAACCACTGGACAGTGAAAGATTTGCTAAACTAAGGATTTGAACTTGGAATTATAAAAGTTGGTGATATAATCTTATTCAAAGAGTGTCTTTGGAATTCACCAAGGGGATTAGTCTTTGCCATGTTGGGTGAGCTCACTTAGCAGATTAGTCATTGGTTTCAACAATTCCATGTACTTATGTTTGGACAATTGAGCAAATGAAGTTGCCAAGGGGATTGGTCTTTGTCATGATTGGGTGAGCTCACTTGACAGATCAGTCATTGGTATTAAACTTCATCTTGTATTATCAATTGGACAACACAAAAGGATTTAAGCATCAATGAGTATTTACATGCCGACAAGTCAGTCGAGACTTTATGTCGGCGAGTCTTGAGCCAAATCTCATGATGACAAGGTCTTTGAAGGAAGCGTTACAGTCAAACTTACTAAAGTCAAAAAGCAATTGGCGGGATATTTATTCTATCCTTATGACCGTAGTTACACGATCTGACGGTTACAAAACGTTATGGAAAAATAATGGGCCACGTGTCAAGACAGTATTCACTCAAATTTAATCGTGGTTAATACCACTGTACACGATCTGACAGTTACAACTGCATATGTCTATGTATCTGAGACCACTTACACGTAAGTTACTTTCAAAAATCTCAGATCGATTTTCTCTGCGTATACACTGTGTGAACACAGATTTGAGAGCTATCTTCTTCATCTTTTTCTAACAACAATGTCAAAGAAGGATGAGGTTCATATTGGAACCAGTCAGAGTGTAAAAGGATATATTCTTATTTGTAACTCCACCGAAGTTGGCCATTGATATTGGACGAAGAATCAGACGGTTTGCTGGGCTAGAAGGTGTTATAAACAGAAGATTGGAATGAATCTCTTATGTCAATGTGTTGGATTTCTGGAAAAACATTGTCATACATGAAGGTAAAGAGGCCTTCACTACAACTGTAAATGGAAGAGAGATTGAAATATCTTCAGACCTACTGAGAGAGGTATTTTTGCACCTGGAAACAATGCACCCATCAATCCAGAAGCAATGAATCTACCAAGAATGAAGTTTGTGGATTCAATAAAGACAGATGATTCAATTGCTTCAAATCTGGGCATCAATGTGAGGTATATTGGTTATGAGTACAACCTGCTGAGCAAATTGATTGCCAAAACCATTTTGGGATTTGTTGGAAGCCTAGATACACTGTCTGGACCAAAAATAGACCTGCTGATCATCATCTGCAGAAGTATGAAGTTTGATTGGGCTGGATTCTTCATACACTACATGAAGAAAGTGTGTATTGAAGATAGATATGGTACAAGGAAATCCAAGGTCAAGCCTTTAGGTCTAATGATTCAAACCCCGTTGAATCACTTTCAGATACCTGATGTTTTATCTGAAAAGATTAACAAATCCAGATTCAAGCCAGAAGTTGCCACTCCTATCCCTGGTCTGGATGATGATGAAGATGTAGATGATGAGGCTACTGAAAGTGATGGTGATGGTGGAGATAATGATGCTGGTGGTGAGCAGGTTAAGAAAGTTGTTAAACCTGCTGCACCTAAGAAGGTTACTGAAAAGAGAAAGGCTGCTGATACAAAAAAAATAACAGAATTGCAAAAGCCTAGAAAGACAAGAAAGCAAACAGCAGAGACTGTTGAGTCTACTGAGGGTCCAGTAGAGATTGAGGTTACTGACCCTGTAGTTGCAAAGAAGAAAACTGTTGCTGAAGTTGTGAAGGAGAAACAGAAAGAAGCCAGTAAGAAGAGGAAAGCTGTTGAAATTGAAACAGAGCAAATTTCCAAAAGAATGAAAGAGATTGCCAAAAAGAGGAAACATGGCAAAGGGAAACAGTTGAAAACTTTGGAAGCTCAATGGCAACAAGAAGAAGAAGAAGTAGGAGAGGCTATTGAGGCTGAGCCCTTAACTATTATCAAGCCTACTGAGGATGTAGAGGTTGTTATTGAGCAACCTCTTTGAAGAATCACAATGAGATCTTTGGCCGAGGTTTCTTTGTTGAAGTTGTTGAATCCTCCACAATAAAGGCTGTTGAGCCTACTGAAACTGAACAAGTTGTTGTTGAGCAACTTGTAGAAGAACCACAGCAAACTACTGAGTCTACACCTGCTGTGGAAGTGGAAAAGTTGGTACAAGACCCTGCAAGTCCTGCAATAGTTTAGGGGGAAGAGCAATCTGTTGCTAACCCTGCTGATGAGCATATAAGACAGGGGGAACCAAGTGTAGTACAGATGGAGGTAGTAGGGACTAACATACAACCTGAGCAACCTACTGACCTAGAAGCATCTGTGGAAGAAACACTAAATTTACTTGTTGAGACCTTTGGAGGTCAGCAAGGTCCTGAAATAGCTCTCAGAAAACCAACCATGCCTTTTGAGAGACATGAGAAGAAGAAAAAGAAAGGATTTGTTGATCCTAAACTTCTACTGGTTGCAAACTATTTTCAGTGGAAGTTTGGATTCTACAAAAGACAAAAGCCAGCTGCAGAACCAATGACAGATTTTGAAGAATGGGCTTTTGAGAAGTTGGGAGTGGATAATCTGCTGGATCTGGTTGATACCTCTTTATTGGAATCAAGACTGATGGATCTGTTTGATGAACAAAAGAAGAAAGAGGGTATCAAGTTCAGAGACCCCAGAGATGAATCAGACAGTGATGATTCATCATCTGATTCTGGTGATGACTACCCCTCTGGTCCAGGAGGAAGCAGTGGGACTACTTTATTGAATGAACAAAGTATACAACAGTCCATCGATCTTTGGTAGGTCTCGAGGGCGGTGAGATGAACAAATGGATGAGGATCTAGAGAATCTTACCATGGATGATATAGAGGCACAAATCAATGAGGGAATATCTATTGGTGCAAACGGGATGGTTGGTGAGATAGACCCTTTATTTGTTGTAGAACCTGCTGAGCATGTTGATGATCAGCAGACTGTGAATTCAGATGAAGAAAGGATCAACGATATTAGTGAGCCTGATGTCGGTTCCCGAGGATTCAATTCAATATCAAGACTGGATTGACACACGGACACACTCTAACCAAGGCCGCAAACTTTCTAAGAAGGATCTCGACTTTAGGGAATTTCAAAAGAAAATATGGATGTATTCCTACTAAACAAGTTGTTGTGGCACAGGTGAGTACAGTTTCTTTGAGGTACAAACGACACTTGGACAAAGGTTGGAGCAGGAGAGTGCAGTTCTTTGAGGCTCAAACAAAGACTGGACAAAGGTTGGAACTATCTTTGGGTTTGGAGAAACCCTGCTTTATTGTTGTTGAGCAGTTTCTTTGTAGTGGAGCCTATTGGAGACAAGACCACCGTAGGGAAAGATGGTCGTGATTCTTTGTTATTGATGAGGATGAGCAAATTCTTTGGACTATGACTACAGATGATGAGGATTTTCAAGTGCACGAGGAAGAACCTATTGATGATGAACCTCAGCAGGCATTTGTACCAGTTTTTGAATAGCCTGCTATTGATCCCATTATGGAAGAATTCCAAGTACCTCACCTCTTTGGAAGGGATATGAGTTATGCTTTGGTTATCGATGAAGCGAGAGCAACAATACAATGTAGAAGAGGCTGGCGATGGGTGATGGAGGAATGGTCGGTGGGGTACCAAAGACACATGTTTTGGATGAGTTGAGGATATCCGAAATGACATTGCAAATTTAAGAACTCAACTTGACAGCAAGAGCGAGATTTGAAGATTTAATGAATTTAGTGGAGAATAGAGGAAGAACCACTCAAATCAGCTGTTTCTAATATTACCTCCACCCAATATGCACTTGCTTGACCTTGCTCAAGATGTGAAGGAAATTAAGCAAGGAAATACACTTTGAAGGACAAGTTTACGAAAGACCAATTTGCATCCATTCATCAAAAACTTGACAAGCTTGTTTGAGACACCTAAGCTTTTTGTGGTTGAATCTGCTGGCTCTTGCAACTTTCTTTGTCTTGGATCCTAAAATCACGGAGAGGATAACTCTCTTTGGAGCAAACATTGCAAGGAAGGATCACGAGCTTGTTGACACTAGGATCGAAATTATGGAGGGACAAGCGAACAACCTAGTGCTCACACAGAGAGTGTACATGGCTCTTTGTCCCATTTTGTTGATGATGTCAATAAGGGGAAGAGAGCCAAACAATGATAGCAAAAGAGGTCGCTGCAATCTTTGCTAAGAAAAGATGGGAAGATGATACTAATGCTTTTAAGGAGCACTTTGACTGCGATTTCCACTTCTTGATGATCTTCTCAAAGAATACAAGAAGGTCTACAACAAAGAAAAGAAGACCTTATCATGATAAAGGTTTTCATGAGGGACTCAATTCTTTTCTTGGACTCAAATTTTGGGAAGCAAGAGTTAAAGCCTTGAGGGTTGTACACAGAGGTGGTAGAGGTGGAAGGGGTGGTAGAGGTGGAAGGAGTCTACCTACCACTAATGCAAAGGAGTCATTTAATGAGTTTAAAGAAGTATACATGCGTTTAGGCTTCAGAGTACATCAGATTAATCTTACTTTATCTGAAGCTTGGCATTGGTGAAAACAAGTGAATCCTCATGTTGACTTCTCTCTGATTGAAAATGATTGGATGAGAGAAATGATCAGAGAGATAAGAGCCTACCAAGAACAAGTGGAGAAAGCAAGAGAAGAAAGAAAGAAAGCAGATTAGATCAGCACACTTTATCTGCTTTATCATTTGCCGATTCTAGTAGAATATTTTGAACAACTATTTATAAAGAGATGTCACTACATTTGTTCTGTTTTTGTTTTTAATCTTTTTGCTTTGCTGTTAGGAGGGTATTGGCATCATCACCAAAAATGGGGAAATAGTTGGACTTATTTTAAGTTTTAGTGATGAGTGCCAGACTAGCTGTTATAGAGCAAAGGCAAAAAGATGTCTAGATCAAATGTATAGGTTTATTAGAGTTTGATTTTGTATAGGTTTGATCAAACAAGCCTTCAGTAAAGGTCGTGCAGACTAGTCTAGATCAAGAGGGTAGCTAAGTCAGTTAGACTTGTCGTGAACCTCTTGAAGGCGAAGGCCGAGGCTCAAACTCGATTCTTCAAGGCTAAGGGTCAAACTTAGTAATTAAAGTCAAGGATTTGGAATCAGAATTTAGGGAAGTCTGTGATGACCTAAACTGCTTACATATACCTTATGTACAAGCTCTAAGTTCCACAAGTTAAGTGATGATTGGAACTTAGTTATATGCAAAAAGGTGTAATCTAACTTCATAAATAAAAGTTAGATAAAAAACAGTAAGCTGAAGTGTTATTAAACACAGCATTATAAGGATAAACTTACTGATGTGTATATCAGCAGGGTTATGTTCTCAGGAACCTGCTGGACACATATTTCGATTTAATCAAAAGCTACATTGGAAGATTACAAAGAAATGGACAGCTAACAACCTCTGATTTTTACAAATGAACGTTGGAAAGATTCAGACCTTTATCCAATGGTTACAAGTCAAATGGTGGATAGACTTTAAACTATCAAAAAGGAATCTGACAGTGTCAGTCCTAGGAACAGTCAGAAAAAGCAAGTCAAATGGGACAAATCTGAAACGTCTATGTTTGAATTTCAAACATAAGTCACAAGGATTCCTACCTATAAATAGAGGACTCCTAATTCAGATACAAGTGATGAACATCAAGAGAAAAATACAGATAATCCTGAGCTTCAATTTCTGATCAAGAAAAACACCCTGTTGACCCTACTGAGCTTTAATCTACTGATCCAGAAAGATACTTCAAGTGTAATCTGCATTCAAGATGCATCAAGTTTACACACTTGAAGACATCAAGCTGCTGATCATATCATCCCGATCAAGCTGCTGAAAGCTGAATCACTTACTTGATTCAAACTTTCTTTTACAAGAAATCTACTGAAGACAGTGAAGCATCTTTGGGTGTGAAAGACTGTTGTTTGTGGTGGAGCTGGTGAAGAGGCAATCCTACCCTTCAAGGACCAATGGAAGACTTTGGAACAGCAATCCTACCTATTCCAAGTGTTCGATTTGTGAAGCCATAGTTATTGGTGAAGGACAAGCAACTTAGGATTTTTATAACAGCTACATCAAAGATCTCTAGTGAATTACCTCCAACATCACGGAGAAGAGTGGACTGACGAGATTACACCACGGAACCACTATAAAATCTACTACTTACTTTCTACATTTATATTCTGCACTTAGTTTATCTAACACATCTATCTACTTGAATCTAGCAAATCGAACCACACACATACACTCTTGACTGAGTATCTAATACTTGGTATCATATTTAACAACAAGTAATAAGGCTTAATTTTTATATAATTCCACTTGCACAAATTCAAGAAACTCACAAATCGTGACTATCAAGTATCGGCCAGTGCTTGAAGTTCTTGAGTTTGTTAACTCCAAAAGTTTTAAGTGTTAAGTTTATTCACCCCCCACCCTATAAACTTAACCAAAGCCTTTTCAAGGGACCAACAAAGTCTTGATTGCAAAGTGAAATTGAGGATCACAAGAACAAACTGTCTGAGCTGATAGTCTTGATTTCTTCCCATAGAACCATCAATTTTGTGAAATATTCATTGTCAGAATCACTACTTTGTTTCAGCAGATGCATCTCTTCAAGAAGATCTGAAAGCTTCAAGGCATCAACATTAGAAAATCTAGCTGCAAGATTCTTCCAAACTGCATGTGCACTTTTGAATTACATCAGACTCTGGGCAATGGTGTTCTCCACAGAATTCAAGATCCATGATCTCACTATTGTATCACATTGTCTCCTTGCCTGAAAATCTGTTGAATATGCTTCTGGCTTTTTATTATGCCGTCTACGAAGCCTACTTTATTCTTGGTGATTAACACCATCTCAATCGACATTTTACATGGATTATAGTTGTTGCCATTCATCAATGGCTGAACAAGAACCAAAGATGGATTCTATTTTGGATGAACATAGAATGGGCTAGAGGGACTAATTTCTTGTTTCTTAGCTGCCATGCTATCAAGAACTCCAAATTCTTATCAAAAAAATGATGTATCAAGGAAAAACGATTAAGAAATGATCAAAAAGGAAGGAAACACTCACAGTTTACTCTCAAGAAACTGGAAAACGCAGAAAAAATGAAGAACACTCTCAAGATTCTTCAAAAAATTCAGAGAAAAACGCAGGAAAAAGTTCAGAAATTCTCAAATTTCTGCTTTGATACCATTATGAAGTTTACAGAATTATAAACTGAAAGTAAAATGCAGAATTATTATTGATAAACTGAAAGTTACAAGTTTCTCTTTACAATGCAGCTGATCATGGGGTATTTATAGCTTCATACACCTCATGGATCAGTTAGAAGTAAGTTACAAACGGTTACAACAAACTATAATTGAATAACCGTTTTCTACATTACACTACACTAAAATACTCGGCGAGATCTTTGTGTCTTCATCTTCATCAACATCTTTGCTTTGTGTGTCACCGAGTGTCTCAAAGAGATTGCATTCAGCATTCCCTTCAGCCTCTATAATGTAACAAAGAATATGTAAATTAAATATGTCGATCAACGTAGCTAACGATGAATCACCAGACATAGGGTGACATAGGTTTGCCACGTAATTGCGATAAAGACCATCGCAATTGTGAGTGAGGCGGTTGCTACTTGTGGAATATCATAGTACTGGTCTGATGAACTCTGGTAAATTACGGTTCGTTTAAATAATTAGATTAATTACATCGCGTTGATCAAAGCTAATCTAACATGACAAAAACATAAAGAAATGTTCAAAACATCATACCTTTATCGATGGCGGATCTAGCTTGATCGACTCAAGCTAGTCGATGGCTTGGAAAAGAAAACCAATGGAAAAAGTCAAAGCAATACTAAAGAGACTATTTTATTTCATAAACTTGGTAATAAATTGAGTATATGTTACATTGGACTGGTACAACCTTTATATAGAGCTGCAAAACCGACTTAGTTAACCTAAACCTAACCAACTTAATACAGAAACGTGTGGCTTCTGTTTCGTGTTCCTCAAGGCTCGATGATGCGGCTAGGGCATTTGCAATTGTGGCTTAACTTTAGCACTTTTAGCTTCAGCAGACTTCTTCGTGGACTTTCTTACTTCGGCCCAATGACTCTTTCACAGCTCTGATCCATCCTCTCAGCTCCAAAATATGTTATATATAAAAATAACAGAAAACAAGACAAAACGGTACCATATACGAGGGATAAATGTGTAAATGCAGAATATTAGCGACCAAGGAACAAGCACTAAGCAATCGACATGTATTTCATACAATAATTGAACTACCTCTTGTCAATTGTGCATGATTTAGGGTAAATAATAGTGTAGTTTATAGTACTAAATACGATGTGATCAGTTTTGGAGGGTGCCGGCCTCCTTTATAAGAACTGAAGCAACAACCCAACCTAAGGCCGCCAAGTAAAGAAAAAAATGATCTCCTATCATAGGGCTGACTAAGAGAGGCGTCTTGCCCATGTAGTCTTTGAGAGCTTGGAAGTCTTGGGCACACTCTTCGTTCCAGCTGGAAGTCTTGACATGCTTTAAAATTTTGAAGAATGGAAGGCATTTCTCGACCGACTATGAGATGAATCTACCCGAAGCGATGATTCTCCTGTTAAGTCTTTGAACCTCTTTTATGCAAGTTGGCTCTTTCATGTTTAGCAATACCTCAATCTTCTCCGGATTGGCCTCAATCCCTCTTTGGCTAACCATAAACCCTATAAACTTGCCCGCCTGGACGCCAAATACGCATTTGGCCGAATTGAGCTTCATCGAGTGTTTTTTAACGTTCTCGAAGGTTTTCTGGAGGTCGGCGTTGTGGCCTTGGCAGGATGATTTGACAACCCTATCATCTATTTAAGCCTTCATATTCTTGCCGATCTGAGTGCTGAAGACGCGATTAACCATTATCTAATAAGTCAGGAACCTGGGGGGTGATTGGGAGATGGGTGTCAATTCCATGTCTGAGGCAGGAAGATCAACTTGGTTTTGTGGATAACATTCAACCAATTCCCAAATTTGAAGGTCTTTTCATCCTCTTGATTGAATTCTTTTGTTATAGATGGGCAATTTCGAGCTATGTGACCTAAGATTCTGACAAAAGGAATGAAGCCTTTCATAATGGACGAGGGCTTTAAAGGGATGAGTATTGGCTGACAAGGGTTGCCCTTCATCAAGGTGTTTGAGGCAAGATTTTGTCGATAAGTAGGGATGCTTTAAGCCTAAAGAGTAATTGGTTTGTGCCACTGTCTTCTCTGGTCTTATTGAATGAGCAATCGGTTAGCTCACTTACTATATTTTTCCCCACCTCAGCCGTGTGGAAATGAGTGGGGAGACCCCATACTTGAATCCAGAAAGAAGATTCTTTAAATTCTTTACTATCACCTGTTAGTTTGGCCTTCCAAGTCTTCAAGACCAAGGGTATGTTATCAAAGCACCAGGGTATCAAACATGAATTGATAGAAGTTCTTACCGAGTCTGATAGCCTTAAATTTTGGTGTTGCCCAAGATTTATCCATAGTTGCCTTCTGAATCTTAGCTTGAATGTCTTTGTTCTTAATGAATTTCCCAAGGAGACTGTTACTACACTTATGTACTCCATCTTCAATATCCACTTGCTTAACATTTGCTGACTTCGTGGTTGTTTCTTGTAAGCTAAGTTTGTGAAGTAGTGATTGAAGTTCTTCCTTTTCCATTGTTAGGGTGAAGCCAAGAGGGCTGGACGAACGCCAAGAGAGGCCGGGGAGATCTCACTTAGAGAGAGAGGGAGACTCTCACTTAGAGAGAGATTTTTATTGTTTACCTCTGATTTTATGGCATTGTTTATGGCACCACACACTATTTACTCGGACACCACACATTGTGCAAATTTCGACTTTGTAAAGGTCGAAATCTACTTTCAACCCCTCCAAAGTAGAATTTTGTGCATAATTTCGACTCTAGAGGAGTTGAACACAGATTTCGACGTCTACAAAATCAAAATTTATATGAGGTGTGGTGTCCGAATAAATTAACTGAGATACCATTAACCGTGTATTTTTTTTTATTTTTTTTTGAGAGAGATTTTTTTATATACCTCTTATTTGGTTAATAGCCTATTTAAACAAACGGAAATGATAGTCTTAAGTATTGTGTGTCTGCGCATCCGGCCGCGTCGGGTGATCTGCTTGATTTGTTGATCGGTGTTAGATCATATTATAATATAGATCTATCTAACACCGATCAATCAATGCACAGATCACCCGATAATGGCGATGTCTGTATGTAATATGGCATAATAACAATAGCTCTTAAACAAAAGGACCCGTCGGTAGCCTTACGTCTATTTTGAGAGCTTCTAGGAGGATTTCTTAAAAATAAAAAATAAAAAAAAAATAAACCCTAGCCGAAAGACCTTCACTCTCTTGTCTCACGAAATAAATGGAGATGTTAATCAGGTAATTTAATGACTCAGAGTTATGGGCTGCCATTATATCAAGATATTGAAAAAGTCTTCCCCTTTAATGTATTCGAACTTCCACACCTACCTTTCGGTCCAGCTGCCGTTACAGCATCTAAGCCTTTTATCACCAGGTAGGTAATGTCAAGGATTTCTTTTTAAACTTCTCGGAGGATTTAACACCAGCTTTTCCACAAAAACCACTGGTCTATTGTGCTGTCTTTTAAAGCTTTCACAGCCATGGCATTAGTTCCCAGTTCCCACTAACCACTTGTACCCAAGAACTAACATTTCCATGGAGTCACTTAACAGTTCGCTATTCAAATCCCCTGTTACAACTCGCCTGCAATTCTTGAGCTACGCTTACTATGCAACACCGTTCAGGAATCTGTCTTATTATGCAGTTAACAGTTGTACCACAATTTCAGCATCCATCCCGCACCAAAACCCCCCCAAAGGGTCGACTTTTTATCGGGTGACAAAGAAAAAACAATTGGGTTTGGATAACGAGTTGGCCATTTGTAAGGAACAAGCTATGAGCTTGAGTAAATCAATAAGTCCTTTGTTGGATAGATGGAATGAAATCCACGAGCAAGAAAAGCTTAAAGGTCCTCAACCTGTGGCGGATTATAGGAATTGTAGGGAGATTTCAGGTTCTGATTATGAAGAAAGTAATACATCTAGTAGTACAATGGAGAAGATTGTGCAGAAAATGAAGAGAGTTTCGAATGTGGACTATGCTGGTGACAATTCAAGACGTGGGTTTTCAGAAAAAAAGCCTTTTGGGGATGATAATTTGTTTTCTAGTAATGGAGATGCAAGGTTTCCATGGGAGAAGCCGGAGGTAAGTGCAGAAGAAAAGGAGGGATATTCTGTGAGGCAGAAGAGTAAAACATCTTTGGCAGAATCAATTCTTCCAGAGACAGAGCTCTATAGGCTGAGAAGATTGACTTATAAAGTAAATAAAATGAAAATAGGCGGTGCTGGTGTTACACATAAGCTTGTGGAAAACATTCATGAGAAATGGAAAGGATCCGAGGTTGTAAGATTGAAAGTTGAGGGTGTTCCTGCTCTTAATATGAAAAGAGTACATGAGATGTTGGAGGTATGCAGTATGCTGCTTTTCATTAAACCTTTTATACATTGTACTAGATTCTTATTGAAGTTAGTTTTAACCAATCACTGTTGAATATGCGATTTACTTTGAACATAAACAAGTTTTAATGATTAGGTATGTGCAGATTGAACAATTGATACCTGTTTATTTCATATTTTACAAATGGGAGGTTACTTTATTGCCTAATTCTTACAATGTGTCTGGATTCCTTTTCATTCTTGGTGTTGAATATGTTGCACAGATGATCTTGTTCCATTCAATGCCCTCATTATTGTAAGGGACCCTTTAAAAATGCATCACAGCAGCTTATTATGACACCACGCTTAAAACCGACTTTACAAAATATAGACCATATAATCGAATTTTAAAAGTCGATTTTCACTCTTTTTAGCGAGTTGTCATGGTAGGTGTTTGAGTGTGATGCTTATATTGTAAATAGTTAGTCATGATTCCTTCTCTTCTTGGCATATAGGTAATCAATGAAATAATGATCTGTTGGCTTCTAAAAACCATGGATAGTTGATATACTGGAGACATGATCTATGTTTCATAATTGTAGAAAAAAGAGTTAATTCTTGACTATGTTGTGATGAACATTTGATTATTCAGAGAAAGACTGGTGGGTTGGTTATTTGGAGGTCTGGCACATCTATCTCTCTTTACAGGGGTGTGGGATATAAAGTTCAGTCTGAACAATCACAGAAACGAACATATAACAATAATGACGTAACCCATCAGTCCTCTTTAATTACCACGGATACGAGTCGCAACAGGCTATCAGAAATCAAGCATATCACTGCTGAGCTTGTACCTCAAGAACAAGCTGGAACTGACAGTGAAGATGGTTCTGAGATTAAATTAAAGTCGGAAGTTAAGTACGAAGAAGAAATTGAAAAACTATTGGATGGCTTGGGACCGAGGTATACAGATTTCCCGGGACCTGGTCCGCTACCTGTAGATGCTGATTTGCTCCCTGGTGTTCTTCCTGATTATAAGGCTCCATACAGAATACTTCCTTACGGTGTAAGATCTACACTTAGCACAAAGGAGGCGACAGCTTTAAGAAGGCTTGCTCGAGTTATACCTCCACATTTTGCACTTGGTAATTACTATTCCCTTAAATGAGATATGCGATACGTATATTATATCTTTGATGTGTATATGTATCTGCTTGTTTATCCAGGAAGAAGCAGGCAACACCAAGGTCTTGCTGCAGCTATGGTTAAACTCTGGGAAAGAAGTTCAATAGCGAAGATTGCACTAAAACGTGGTGTCCAGCTAACAACAAGTGAAAGAATGGCTGATGATATCAAGGTAATTAAACGCAATAAGAAATGAGAAAAATCAGATATTTGGATTTATTAATATGCATTTACATCTGAGAGGCTAAAGCCTTTTATACAGTAAGAGTTCGATTCTGTTAACAACAGCTGGACTATCTAATCTAGACTAACAACCTTGAAACAATCCTGAGTTAATCAGGAACTACTATTTACACGCTATTAACAGCCTGTTGCACTGGACATAAACTACACAGTAACTAAATATACTAAATACAATATCCTTTCTACAGTAATAAATATTCTTCATGTTAAGCAACCATCACACCTAAAAAGCTTAAGCTTAAGCTGTTTTAGACATTTATATACTTTAATATGTTCCGTAAGTGTGAACCTCATACAAAGATGCTAAGCCACATGGCACACATGCAAAGAAAGGAGATACAAAGCCAAAAATGAGGTTCGACACTTGGACAATGTAAATTGTGGTGGAATTTGAGTCAAAAAGATTTGAATCCATGACCTCGCTCTGATACCATGTTAAATTACTATCTTATGTAAAAGATTAAACTGCTGGGGAGGTAAATTTTAGATATTATTGTAAAGTCCTCTCTGAAAGGCTACCGAAGCAATATTTTAGTGTTTCAGTTTTATGGTTGCCTCTTTGAATCTGCTATATTTCTTCCGCTGAAATATTAGCCACATTCGATGGCAGAGTACTCATAATTTTGATTTCAAATGATATGGAGTTTGCAAGCAAAAGTGAGTGGCATTGATTCCCTAAGTCAAAGTATCTCTCTTTGCAGAAACTAACAGGCAGTACTCTGCTCTCAAGAAACAAAGACTTTTTAGTATTTTATAGAGGAAAGGACTTTTTGTCACCAGATGTTGCTGAGGCTCTCGTGGAAAAAGAGAGACTTGCAAAAGCTTTTCAAGATGAAGAAGAGCAGGCACGGTTAAGGGCTTCTGCGTTGGTTGCAGAAGATACGACAAGATGGGAGGAACCCGGAACCGCTGGTACGCTTGGTGAAACATTAGATGCTGATGCTAGATGGGGGAAAAGGCTGGATGATGAGCATAAGGAAAAAGTTATGGGAGATGCAGAAATCATAAGACATGCCAACCTTGTCAGAAAACTAGAGAGAAAAGTTGCTTTTGTAAGTATATTGTGACTTCATTTTACTGCAAACAGTGATTATTTTTAATTCAAGGTCACCACTGAAGTAGTATTCGATGTTGTTTTCATCTGTTTTTGTTTAATTAAATTAAAAACACCAACTAAAAGCTTACATTCTTAGAACACTTGCATTCATATCTCTGTACAATCCTCTATTTTACATACTCAAACATAACCACCCTCCATTTTACATAATCTCTATTTGGAGTGATGATCTGAACCTCTACTATAAACAATTTGAATAGAGATTCTTTATCTCATGTGCTACCAATAGTGCAGAATTTAAATTTTTTGAATTTTACAATTCTGAGTAGAGATTCTGCTACTTCTGGTGTTTAATGGATTTAAATGGTTTGAATATATATTCCACAGATTAACCTTGTTTTAGAGAGACTAATGTAAGTCCTCTTAGAATTGGTCGTAGTTTATGCATTGATACTCCCGTACATGGCCTGCCACGCACAACAGTGTTTGTGTTGCATGGAGAACATTTCTTGCAGCAATCATTTTTTTTTGAGATCTATTGTAGGTTGAAAGAAAGATCTTTCGAGCTGAACGAGCTCTATCAAAAGTGGAACAGTCCTTAAATCCAGCAGAACCTTCTGCAAACCCAGAAAGCATTACTGATGACGAGAGATATATGTTTCAAAAGCTTGGAATGAGGATGAAAGCCTTCTTACTTTTAGGCAAGAAATGTTCACTAAACTTTTGTTCTTGTGCCTTATCAAAAGATGTTCAGATTATGCCTTTGTACCACTTGATTTACCTCGAAAACTATACATGCACAACTACAAAGACACAACAATCATCTAAAGCCATTGGTCAGTGGAACTCACTAGTTAATCAAGGGCTGTACATAATAGTTGTCTTTGGAGTTATGCATGTATAATTTTCTGATTTTCCTGGGTTTAGTAGAGGGGTGATTTTTGATGGGTGATTCTTGCTTCAGGTAGACGTGGAGTTTTTGACGGTACTGTGGAGAATATGCATTTGCACTGGAAGTACCGTGAACTGGTCAAGATCATTGTTAAGGCTAAAAATTTTGAACAAGCGAAAAATATTGCAGTATCCCTTGAAGCAGAGAGTGGTGGGGTATTGGTTTCTGTAAACAAAATTTCAAAAGGTTATGCCATAATTGTTTTCAGGGGCAAAGATTACATGAGGCCTTCAACACTGAGGCCTAAAAATCTCCTGACGAAGCGGAAGGCACTTGCTCGTTCAATTGAGCTTCAAAGGCATGAGGTACCTTTTGCAAAACGCATTATACGCATGTCATCACGATAATATTCTATCAGGGGCCTTAAACTGCATCG
Source organism: Gentiana macrophylla (assembly GCA_026214975.1). Taxonomy (NCBI): domain Eukaryota; kingdom Viridiplantae; phylum Streptophyta; class Magnoliopsida; order Gentianales; family Gentianaceae; genus Gentiana; species Gentiana macrophylla. The sequence goes on along the minus strand of JAOBSW010001112.1, from coordinate 25,899 downwards.
CCCTGAACTTACTATGTCACCATATCTACCACGACACCACACAGGAAATAGATCATATGACCTATATTTGACTTTTAAAAAGTCGATTGTGTATAATTGAATTTTTGGAGTCGTTTTTCAGCATGGTGCTGAGTAGGTGTGGTGCCACAATAAGTTGGTTGTGGTGCTTTTGAAGGGTCCCTATTTTATTAATTTGTATACCGGAATTAGTATATGTTTTGTATGTTAGATGTTCGTATTTGATAAATTACCTACTCACGTAAAAGCTTAAGCTGTAAAAAAGAAGAGTAATTTATACATTTACATCTCAACATGCCGCCTCTCGTGTGAGCTTGTCAACACGTGCGTGTGAGTGAATGTTGTAGTAGAGTTAACATGCCCAGCAGTAGCAGCAATTGTTGTTGTAGCCAATCCCACAATTTCAGGAATCATTTTTCTATTGAGTCTTTAGGATCACAATTTTTGTCAGCATGAAGTGTAAAGAATATGAGCTTCATAGGATTAATATGCAATTCTCTTGATGAACAGGCTCTTGTGAGAAATATATCAACTCTGCAAGCAAGATATGATCAGCTGAGATCTGAAATTGTATGCTTACTAATTTAACTTTGCATTTTTTCAATTGAGCTTCAAAGGCACGTTCTTTTGATTTCTTTCTTCTAACTTCCTTGTCTGTTTCCTCCAATCTGCCTAATGCAGGAACAAATGGTTAAGGTAGAGGATCATGGGGATGAGGAACTTTACAGCAGAATAGAATCTGCTTATTCTACAGAGGATGAGGAAAGTGAGGTAAATTATAGCACATTCAGTGTTTTCTGAAAGAAAATGATTTGACCATCACACACTTGTAGGTCATTGACAGTGATTGGTTCGAGTCTCATTCATTGATCAGTGGTGTCCATTGATCATGGTAGGACTGATTGATTGATACGCGTGTCATTCATTGTTCAATAGTTTATATGGGGTCTGATTGATTGATATAGGTCTCACTCATTGATCAATGGTCACTACTCATAGACCATTCATCATAGTGTGACCGATTAATTGCTATGATTCACACCTATTGATCAATGGTCTACAACTGTGTAGCGGCAGTGTTGAAAGGAAAAAGTTTGAATAGTTTTCTTATTTTATTTCATTATACACACAAGTTATTTATACAATCATTGGGACCCCTAATTCTCCTATAATGTAGGAAACCTACCAACCTAGGATTCTCGCCTGCCTTTCATAACAAAAGCATGTAAACCCTAATTATTAATAATAACAATGATCTGCCCTATAAACTGGCTACATAGGAATAAAATAAAACAGGATAACCAAACACATTAAACCTTCCAACACTCCCCCTCAAGTTGGAGCGAAGATGTTGATCAAGCCCAACTTGCCTACAAACCCATCAAAGTCAGCCTTCCCCAAAGCCTAAGTCAGCCCATCAACAACCTGCTTGGCAGAAGGTAGGAAAGGAATACAAAACCGACCACTTTCCAGCTTCTCCTTAATTAAATGCCTGTCAATCTCTACATGCTTCGTCTTATCATGTTGTACTGGCTCATTTGCAATGTTGATAGCAGCCTTGTTAGAGTATAACTTTATAGGATAAGTGAAATCTGCCCCAATGTCTTCCTTTATCTGCTTTATCCAAAGTCATTCACAAAATCCTTGTGCTATGGCCCTAAACTCAGCCTCAACACTACTCCTAGCCACAACATCCTGCTTTTGCTCCTCCAAGCGACCGAATTCCCCAAACATAAGTACAATACCCATACATGGACCTCCTATCTTTGGTACATGCACCCCAGTCAACACTGATACATCTTTTCTGTCTGATTTCTTGAAGTATAGTCCCTTCCCAGGAGTAGATTTCAAATACCTCAACATTCTCCTCACTGCTCAAGATGAGCTTCATTCTGAGAGTGCATGGACTGGCTCGCATAGCTCACAACATAGGACACATTTGGTCTTGTGTGACCAGTTAAATCGACTTTCCAACAAGTTTCTGATACATTCCTAGATGCTTTGGTTCCTTTTTGGCACCCCCCCAGTTTCAGGTTGCATTCCATTGGAGTCCTTGTTGGTCCACACCCTTCTTGCCCTGTCTCCCTAAGTAGGTCCAGTGTATACTTTCTCTGAGTCAGCACCAACCCATCAGATGATCTAGCCACTTCCATTACAGAAAATGTCTTAAGGGCCTTAGATTTTTATCTCAAATTCTGAGGCCAACTATTTTTCTCCAATGATGCCTCTTGCTCATTATTTCTGTAATAATGATGTCATCAACATACACAATAAGAAGAGTTGTTTACCTCCACCCAACCTTTTAATGAACAAAGTATGGTTAGATCTCCTTGGAAAAAATCTAGACTCTTCACAAACCTCTCGAACCAAACCCTTGGACTTTGTTTGAGGCCATACAAAGACCTTTAAATTTGCATACTCTATATCCAAATTGACCATTGAATCCAGGTGGGGAATCCATGTAAATCTCCTTTTCTAACTCACCATGGGGAAGGCATTCTTCACATATAAATTGTTGAGAGGCTAGTCTAAGTTTACAGCCACAGACAGTAGGACCCTGATAGTTTTGAGCATAGCTACATAGGAAAAAGCCTCTGAGTAGTCAAGACCATAAGTCTGAGAATACCCTGATAGTTTTGAGCATAGCTACATAGGAAAAAGTCTCTGAGTAGTCAAGACCATAAGTCTGAGAATACCCCTTAGCTACTAGTCTAGATTTATGCCTCTGAATACTCCCATCAGAGTTATACTTCATTACAAACACCCTTTTGCACCACTGTTTTCCTTTCCTTTGGTAAGGGCACCACCTCCTAACTCCCACTCATCTTCAATGCCCCCATCTCTTCTAGGACAGCTTCTCTCCACTCAGGAACCCTAAGAGCTTCTTGTATATCCTTAGGTATAATGGTAAATGATTGATTGAGGTGAAGGCTTTATTGGAAGGAGATAGTTTAGCATGAGAGGAATTTTGATATAGGATGTTGAGTGTAGGTTCTAGGTGGTTTTTGATGGCTATATGTACATCAAGTAGCAAGTGTTCTTTGTCCTTTAAGGGATCTTTAGGACTTTTAGCTTCAGAGGAATTTGGTTCTTCAGAACCTCAGGACTCAGAGTCTGATGTTTCAGGTGTTTGGGGTTCAAACCTTGTAGTGTTACCAGTTTCAGGTTGATTGTTTGGTTCAGGAACCCTTTCAGGAATAGACTGGTTCTCAGACTCATTTTGGTGTTTAGACACTTTCTTTAGGCATTTTCTCACATCGGTTTTCTCATGAAACTGGAAAATTGGGTTTTATCTAAAACATGCTCAGTGTGTGTTAAATCTAAAGACTCAGTACCACTGTTTCCTGTTTCTTGACACTTATCATCACCAACATTTTGATTATCAGAATTTCCTTCAAACTTAAGTTTTAGGTCCAAAAAATCATAGTTCACTTCCTTAAAAACATTTACCAGTGCAGATCCCTCTACCACAGCGTGTCCAAGTTTCTCCATCACCCTTGTTTTGGCCTCTCCTCTCTTTTAACTTCTGAGATAGTCTCCCTGCGAGAGGGCAGGGTTCCTCCCAAGGATTCTCCCCTGACCTCATCCAGATCCTGGTTCAAGCCTGCCAGAATGAATAGGCATGTTCATTCTCTTCTCGTATGTGAAAATTCACAGCATCTCTAGGGCATTACAGAGGTGTCTTCATGACAGAGATCCGGTTCCTGCCACAGGTTCACAATGTAAGCGGCTGGAAAAAGAATAAACAAGATTAATACAAAGATGATCTAATAAAAGCATATATTATAAGATCCTTGAATAAAGTTCACATTCAATATTTTTGGATATCATAGGTATTCATTAATACTTGGGAGTAAAGTGCATATTAATATTCTCCTGCATCACCTCTAGGCAGATGCAGAGAACATTACATGCTTTTATGCCAAGCGATTCTTAACTTGTAAAACATACTTGTATATGTACAGGAGGAAAGTGGTGACACATATCCTGAAGTTTTGACAAGAATAATGATCTTCTGCTTCAGAGTGAGGAGGTATATTACATTTGCATGCAGTGTTTTGGATATCATTACCTTTCACTAAGGCGTTTAGACAAGACATTAACGGAGGGATAGCAACCAACTACTACTAATTACACACCTACACAGATGTTTAACCGGTACATCTAATTACATCAAATAACAGGTTTAATACTTACAATTTCCTCAAAAACTTATATTGAAGTGCAAGATATTACTCTCATGCATCACAAAGTTACACCATTCGCTCTGGGTGAATATATCCTTTAAGTATAAATAGAGCCTCTTATCATGCAAACTTGTGTATTTACAGGAGGAGGAAGGAGGCGATGTATATCATGAAGTTTATGAAGAGGATGATGATCTAAGTAGACCAGGCGAAGAGGTAAACTGTATGATTTTTTATTTTTATTTTTGATAAAATACAACCGTGTAGAAATATTTAGTGTTAAACGTATTTTTGTTTGTATTTATCTATTCAAGTACTGGTTGTATACTTAGCTGTTGTTTAACTGTAATTATTAGTTAGGTGAGCAGTAGGTGTTGGTAATTTTAAAACCTTTAAGGTTAGTATACTCTAACCTACCAGTCGTCTTTGTTGAATAATCGGTCCAAAATCTTTCCTTTAATGCCCTTGTGAGATACCCGAGTTTTCCTCTTCCTGTAATGTACATTTTAAAAGATTGTGACCACAGGAGATAATTCAAACCATTGAGCTTAATGGTAGTGATCTGTAATGCTGGATTATCTCCATGAGTTTGAGGCCAGGTTTTTACTCTCCTGCATTACAAATTTCCACAAATCTTCATTTTGCATACATATAAGCCTATAATGAGCTATTGTTTACATGTAATAAACATACTTGGTCTACTTACAGGAGGATGCTGGCGATGCCTATCTTGAAGATTATAATCATGGCGAGGATGATCGCCTCCTGTGAAAAAAATAATCAATGAATAATAACTGTTTGCAAACCTTCTCGTATGAACCTAAGCGTTTCAAATGGATCAATGTTTTAAGAGCACATGCATTCTTGAAAGGGCGGGGGCGAGGAGTAAAGAAGAAGCTTTACTGATTTCAATATCATCAAGCAAAGTGGATGTTTCTGAACCGGCTTTTTGATCAATGCGCGGCTCTGAAAAAAAAACGCATAAGAATATAGGTAAGCTACAGCAGTTGGTGTTGTAAACATATATAGTATTTTGTTGAACTTGTGTTAGAATTCTGGACATTGTATCATACTGAATAAAAAACCCAAGATAGTCTACCTATTGTTTAGATGGATAGAAAAATTGTTAGGTATTTAAGTACAGAAGTGCTTTAAATTTTGTAAAATCATCTGAATGGTGGATATTGCATGGTGAAATGTATCATTATATTTACAACTCTTAATTTAAATAGAGATTTGTACTTTATGGTTCATATTATAGGATATGGTGGGGTTTAAGTGGAGTATGGTATAGTTCATATTATAGGATATGGTGGGGGTTAAGTGGAGTGGGCTGGGGTTGCCTTACCCCACCATCCAATTTTACTTACTCTGCATCGTTATCATCTCTACCTATCATTTCTTACATACATCTTGTCTTACCAATCACGCCACCGGATCCTACCTTGTTACCCACCATCTCTACTTCACTACCCCAACCCAAAAGCGCTCAATAGAGCGGGGAGAGAACCATCATAATCAAGAGTTCACTATCCACTCCTCACCCTCTCACTACCACGACCTTACTTTGCTGACCTCTACCTTACATACCTTAATCTTCCTAACCAAACCACCACCAACCTACCTCTTCACTCACCGACCTAACCCAACCCTACCCACCACCCCACCCCACCCTAACTCATCTTACCCACCTCATCATCCTACCTACTACCTTATCTTACCCCTAACCTACCCTACCCACCACCCACCTTACCATATCTCCTTACCTACCACCCCATCCTATCCTCACCCTGTCTCACTCTATCCTACCCTTCACATCCTATCTAGTACTTACCTTACCCTACCACCTACCTACTCTACCACCCACACTACCTACTTTGATGCATCACCTACCCACCCACCCACTCTCATCACATCATCCACGTGTTTTGTTTCATTTTATTCGATTCATTTAATCCATTTTTGAAAGGAATGCAAATGGACATTTTCATTTCATGAGAATGAAATTAACTCAATTCACGCCATAATCATACACAAACATTGGAATGAATTACAATACAAATTTCATTGCATTTCATACTTGCCTAACAAACTTGTCATAAATGAAATTCGGTTGTGGAAGATATTTGATGAATTTGAATAATCAACCTTTTTTTTTTAAAACAATAATCTGTATCTACCATCTCTAACAAATTTATCTTATTTTACCGTCTCTAACGTAAGTTCTTTAATACCTTGGACAAGACTTTGAGACACGTGGTGTAATAGGCGAGAAATAAGTTGATGTCGAATCAAGTAACTGCCCTTTTGAATGAAAGACAAGACGGGAATTCAGGTTGGGTCACGCAGGGAAAGATACGGGTGCAAAAAGCTTAAGTCTAAACTCAAATGGAGTGCCTAGGCATGTATTTCCCCCCATAGGAGTAAGCATTCATCTTTAACTCATATTACATGTACTTTCCGAGCTCTTAATAATAACAACTACTTATGTCATAATTATCATAACAACATAACCAACTGAGCTATTTGTCAGCTATTTGTCACATGTTTAAACAAGCAGAAGCATATAGGTCACATGTTTATTAAAATAAAGTTAGATGTGATGCCACGGTAAACTTGAGAACTGAAAATAATGTCCTAGTATAAGTTGAGAGGAGTTCAGTGTGTTTTGTGCACACAAAAGAGCACCAATATTTCCTTTCCGAAAAAGAGCCCAATAAGAAGAGGCTATTATTTGCACGCACCATTTAGTGAAAAGTTTGTCCTGGAATCAGCAAACGAACTTCTCAAAGTCGATCTCACATTCAACCCTTCGGATAGTCGATACAGTTTTGGCTGCAAAATCAACTTTCACAATATCAATTCAACTGCAGTGCAAGGTAGTGAGGTGCGCCCGATATTGTCAAAGCTTTACTAAAAAAGGGTTTCCCAACTTCAAAGCTGGATTCAGACAGAACCAGAAACCACTGCTTAGCCGACACAGGAAAAATAACACAGAACACATAAATGAGATACTCAAAGATTGAATAACAAAGTCTAGAAATCAAATAAAAGCTTAATCCAACAGTACTATTCATCGTTATGATGCAGTATTAAAACAAATAACATTGTTTCAAAACGAAGATAAAATGCAAACTCCAGTAAAATCAGTACCGGACAATAACATAAAGGACAACACAACCAAAAGAACAAAATCTTGATAATTGTCTGAAAGATTCCATTCACTTCAGAGGAATGAACCTTGAAGAATGGGTAGCACCAATACCAGGCCTTCCATGTTTAACTGGCTTGTAGGAAATAGAGAACTCAGCAAGGTAGTGTCCAATCATCTCAGGCTTGATCTCAATGGTGTTGAATGTTTTTCCATTGTAAACACCAATCACGCTACCAATCATCTCAGGCACAATGATCATGTTTCTTAGATGAGTCTTAACAGGGTTTGGCTTTTCACCAGCTGGGGCCTCACGTTTCTGCCATGACAAATGCAAAGCAATAAACAAAAAGCATATTCCTTTAAATATGCCCATCTTTTACTCATTATATAATTATCCACAAACGAAAGAATCAGAAATCATATAAAAGTCTGGAAGTACAATCTGCAGAATATTCAGATCTTGCCATGATCAGCCACAATGGATTCCTTAAATATTTACAAGGCACAACATCTAAATCTAATTTCACGGTTCCAGTAATTCAATATCCAGTTTGCATCTTTTTAGCCAAATCTTCAAACTTTACAGACACTGGATGATCTCAAACCGAGCATTTGGCATTATAAACACCAAAGTGGACCGTCAAAGATCAATCACTCAAATATATGTTCAACTCACGGTCTTAATTAGAAACTCCCAATAATGTCAAAACTTAACATTACAATTTAAAGTCTAAATTCTTAGAAACAAGAAAGAGTAAACAAAACAAAGGGTATGGTTCAAATTCCACATCCAAAATGGCATGAAGAACCATAGACAACAAAGCAGACACAAAAAAAAAGAGCTTCATGCACACAAACAAGATGAGAAAAAGTAGACATACAGCTTTCCTCAATTTCTTGATCAGCGCCATGGGCTTCCTCTTCAAGCCCCTCTGGAACCTAACACCAGACAGAATAGGTACAAGTCAGAAACAAATTATACAGGAATGCCCTATCCAAGCTAATACCAAAAAATCAAAAATGACTTCATAAGCCTAAATATTCTTCACTGAATCCTAAAATCCAGGAAAAACCATACTTTCACCAACCAGCCAATATACACATCCACAGTGAGAACTTCAACATATCATTAAAATGCAGCAACAGAAACCACTATTTTTAACATTACACAAGACACCATAGGCGTGTAACATAACCCAAGGTATTAAGAATCCAACAGTATGCAAATTTCCTAGAATTGAAAAAATAAGTAAACAATAGAAATGAAACAATCCCTAAATCAATTAAAACGAAAGAAGCACGAAAAAACCCAGAAAGGGGGATCAACCTCCTGCGAGCGCGAGCACCGAAAAGCTTGACGAGCTCATCAGTGGACATGTCGAGAAGCGCATCCAGATCCACTCCTTTGAAACTGAACTTCTTGAACGTTCTCTTCTTTGGCTGCCCTGCAGCAACATCGGTCTCCACATCCGCCTGTTTTCAAGAGAAGAAATCAGATTTCAAATCTAAGCAATAAAACATAACAAAATTCCATCGGTAAAGCTTCGGAATCCATCTGTTACCATGGTTGTTGTCTGAAGAGGGTAAGGCAGAAGAAAGCTAGCGAGTGCGGCTAGGGTTTCTGAAAGCTTCAAAATGTGAGAAGGTTTATGTATCGTATTTATATAAGATGACTGGGGCACCCTCCGTCTCGCTATAAAATATTTTCACACGATCTAAAAAAATGAGATCAATGTTGCATAGACCTAATGAAGCAACATTTTTGTATAGATTTTTTTTTTTCTTTCTTAAAGCCCAGTATACAGGAAGAACTGGTCCGATTATATAATAATACATCAAATCGTGATTTGTGAATTTTTATATCAAATTTTATCTGATTAAGCTCAATTGGTTCTACGTGAATAAGAATATTCTTAGAATATTAATCATAAAAAATTCAATTATATAATAAAAATAAATGTATTATTATTTAGTTGTGCATTTTATTTTAAGTGACAAATCGTTATTACTAAAAAAATATTTTTTATTAAAATAAAATTTAATTTAATTTTAAATAAAATATAATAATATTCAATTTATTTAAAGCAAATCTAAGTTTATAAAAACACATAATGACATTAAATGATGAAATACAACCACAACACACATATTAATAATACGAACTAAAAGCACACTCTTAAAAATAAAACCACAATACAAACATCGATGCAAATTATCATACCCATCATTTAATCCTCCGAATTGCTTAATTCCTCCCACAAATGATCAATCAATGCATCACGAAGTTCATAATGAGCTTTGTTATCCTTAATTTGCCTATGTAAACAGAAATCTTTGAAATCGAGTATTCTCATCCACTAATTCTACAATTGGAGCGGCGTTTCCATTGCATCTTGAATTGGTGCATTCACATCACGTTAGTCCTCAATTTTCATGTTGTGCATTATTATACACGCGATCGTTATATAATGTAAATCACTTTTGTTCCAAAATCAAAATTTGGTTGTGCCACAATTGCAAATTCGATTGGAGAGACACCAAATGCATGCTCTACATCTTTTAAACCACGATTCTTGTTTTTTTGCAAAATGTTTCTTTTTGGGACGGATGGATCCTTGATAGTTTGCACAAGAGTTGCCCATTTGGATATATACCATCAATTTAAATAATAACCCATATTATATTCTTTTCCGTGAATGGTAAAGTTTGCTGAGAGCAATACCTTTGGCAAGATTGGAAAATAAGTTTGGCAACTTCCAAAACATTAATATCATTATTAGACTCGGGCATACGAAACATGCATGCTAAATCCAAAGATCATAATCTGCCCACGGCCTCGAGAATGATCGTAGGATCACCGCTTCTTCCGGCATATTGGCTGCCAGAAAGTTGGACAATTCTTCCATCGCCAATGCATGCAATCCCGACTACCTAACATTCCGAGAAGCCCGCGTTGCTTGCCGATATGCAATAGCTAGCAATGTCATCAAGTGTAGGTGATCTTAGATGCTCTTCTCCAAATACCTCAATAACGACCGCGACAAAATCGTTTAACACATTCTATTGCGATGACTCCCGATTACGATATACTCGTCGGTGGCATCTGCGGGTACACGTATGCAAGCATCCATGGCGCGCTCATCATTTTGAAATGTAGACAATGCAACTTTACCCGCGACATCTCTTCTTTGAACAAAATAGGTGTCATGATTTTCACACCATCGACCATTCGAAGGAACAAGTTGCGAGACATCCAAAGCGTCGTCGAAACATGGTTTCATTGAAAGTTGGATTTTCATCAAAGTAGTCATTGAACAACCTACGATCAGCGGCTTCTCGATCACGATCAATTACTCTATGACCTGCAACTGAGCCTCTACGAACACTAGTGGCACCTTGTCGGGTGAGTAATTGAGCAATGAAATTGTTACATGTTGCAATATGCTGCACAATTTCAGCATCATCATCGGAAGAAGGAGGAGACTGGACATTGAATGATGAAGGATCAGCCATAATGAGAAGTTTTTTGCCTTTAGAATGAATAAAGCCAAAATTTGAAGAAGTGGGTGTTAATAAATATTCATTGCATCCGGTTTTATAACCGTTGTAGATAACAATAAAATCAGAGTGATTACGTCTCCACCGTCGGATTGGATTACGTTAAATCTCCACCACTTGTTACATATCCGGATCAAATAATTGTTGGTGGATCAGATAAAAATATCTGTTGTAAACACATCTGGACCGTCCATTTGGATTACCTTTTTTGCCTTTCCGTGTATGTAAGTAGTGCAATGTTACGTTAAATCTCCATCTCCATCATTTAATTTATATCCGGATACCAAATAATTGTAGGTGGTTCAGATAAATATAGTTATTGCAGATACATTTTGACCATCCATCGAGAGTACATTAAATCAATATCACATGTTTCATATCACCGGTTGTCAAATTATTTGGATGGATAAAAACAAAAAAAAATCTATCTTGATGCAAATTATTTGGATGGATAAAAAAAATCTATCTTGGATCAGTACCATATGTTTCATATCCCTAAAGGTGTTGTTTTCCAAAAAAAAAAAAAAATATCTTTGATCCCCACTTATTACATATCCGGATGAAATAATTGTTGGAGGAGAAGATAAAAATATCTATTGTAGCACATCTAGAACGTCCATTTGGATTACGTAAAATCTCCATCATTCAATTTATATCCGGATACCAAATAATTGTGGGTGGTTCGAGATAAGGGTTACTCTTTACACCATTCGGTTACTATCTTCTCATCAACAAATCAATTCCCAATTTTTCTATAAATTCCAATATATTCATTAGTTAAGACTCACACCTCTCTTTCTATTATCTTTTTATTCTAGAATTTATAAAATTTCCAGAGTTCATATTCATGGCTTACTTGTTTAGGTCTACTTCTTACACTTGAGAGGAAGACGAACATCTCTTCCATGTCTTTATGGATGTATCCCAAGACCCAATCAAAAGTAATAACCAGACAAAAAAACAGTTATGGGCTCGGGTTGCGCAAGAGTACAACTCAAAGAGGCCTCCTACTATTGTCGGGAAAAGAAACCCAAGATGCATGGAAGATCGTATGCATGCGATCCTTAAAGCAATGAGAAACTTGAGGGGTTGCATCGACAAGTTGAAAAACGGAATCAAAGTGGCATTTCAGAAAAAGACATCGAAGTAATCGTTGAATTTTTGTGTTTACTATATAAAATATTACTAATTTGAAATGTTTCTCTTTATTTGGTGCAGATGATTCAAGCAAAACAACTAATAATCTTTGGATAAAATTACAAGAAAGAATTGTATTATCATCTTTTGCACATCTTTTTAAATATTATCATATAACATCTATAATGATATAAAAAAAAAAAACAAAAATCCGTTCATCTTTCACAAAGAGAAGGAAAAAATAAAATAACGAATAGTGATTTCTTTGAGGGTCTCATTTTCCCGACAAATTTGCCGATAGATCAAACCTCTCCACCAAATTCTTGGCCAATTTGCTTGACCTGGAGCAAATTTTTACACCACATTCTTTGTTTTGGTGGTGAATTCCCCATCCTTGGAGATGCTATGAGAGATTCAAAATGTGAGAAGGTTTATGTATCGTATTTATATAAGATGAGTGGGGCACCCTCCGTCTCGCTATACTTTTTCACCACGATCTAAAAATATGAGATCAATGTTGCATAGACCTAATGAAGCAACATTTTAGTATAGATTTTTTTATATTTTTTTCTTAAAGCCCGGTATCGAGAACCAACTAGTCCGATTAATTTGTTGTTCGGACCAGTTGTGTCTGCAGTCGACTCTTAGCGGGGTAAGGCGACCAAAAGCTCTTTCAACATGGCGCCTCGGAGGAGAATCGAAACCGGTGACCTCCTGAGGCATTCTCAAGTCACTTACCACTTGAGTCAAGCTACTTGGTTAACATTTTAGTATATTGTTGTTTTTAAAGCGATGATTATTCTGACATACATCTATATGGCCATAAAAAATATCAACTGCATAAGATAGACACTTAATACCAACTGTGTTATCAAAATAAAAATAACGATATATATTTCCTAAAAAAAAATAAAGATGTATACGATGCACATTGGAAAGGAAAAGCTGTCAGGACAATCAAAGGAGGAAGTACAAACGGATCAATATCACTTCTTTTCACGTTGAGTCTGCTGTGGAGTAAGACCACCAATCGTCATTCATTTCTTATGTTGGAATTGTTGGAGTTTGGGATAGCCTCGTGCAGTAAAAACTTTGAAGTCTCTAAAAAAATTCCTTTTGTCTGGAATTAAGTTGAGTTTTAATAAATTGGAGTTTGTTCATCGTTCTTTGGAGTACCATAATGCTTTAGTTGTTGGTAGCTCAGGTGCAAGTAAGGGTTTAGTCATGATGTGGATCGATGATATTGATCTTATGATCTCACTTATAATAAAGGCCATCTGAGATGCTTTGATTAGAAGCAGCGACTACTGTGTGTTGGCGGTTTCTTGATTTTTACTGAGATCTTTGCTCACAAGAAAAATTCACTCTTGAAATTTGTTGTAGGCGTCTTGGTGGCTTTTCTCTCTTCCATGGCTTGTGGTCGGGGACTTTAATGAAATGTTCATCATTCCGAGCAGGAAAGGCCTAATTTAAGGCATATATCGTAGATCAGCGCCTTTCGGTCATCTATCACAGATTGTCACTTGGTTGATCTTGTGTATATTCGTGTGATCGTAAAGATGTGGCTCCAATGAAGGTGAGATTGGATAGGAGCTTGCGAATATTGAATTAAAGGGATCTTTTTAGTCTTATGTTGTGTATCACTTGTCTAGTTTCCGTTTGGATCATGTGCTATTTTCATTTCAAATACCAACCCTTTCGGGAGAAGCAAGGTGAAATGGTAATCGGTGTTAAGATATGATCCGTTTTGGGTTAAGGATCACGAGTTTAAGGAACACTTCCAATCTTTTGGCGGACTACATAGCAAATACAATCTAATACTATTATTTTGCACATTTCTCATGTTTGCATGAACTTGAAGTCTTTGGAGTAAAGGGAGAAACATAGGCGACTTAGTAAAAATATTTGTCAAGATAGAATAGAAGATTTGCATTTCTGCGGAGGCGCATGGTTCTAATGTTGAAGATGAAGACTTTAGCACGTCATCTGGATTGTCTTTATTGTTTGGAAGAGGTATTGGAGGCAAAGAGGCCAAAGTGATTAGCTTTGTTCTATGGATCATAATACAAAGTATTTTCATCATAAAATGTTGTCACAAAGAGCTAGTAACACGATAAACTTATTGTTTGATGAGAATGGTGGTGCTTTTTGAACCGATCAGTAATCTAAATGAGTTGTGGTTTAATGAATTACCGGTCTAGCTAGTAATCTAAATGAGTTGTGGTTTAATGAATTATCAGATGAGTAAGTTGTGTGCCTAGCTATGCATTTTGTGAAGGATGAAGTTCTACTAATGTTGAAGCAATTGCCCTGAAGAAAATCTATGGGCCAGACGGTTTGCATGTTATTATTATGCATAAATTTTGGCATGATATTGGTGATAATGTTATGCGAATAGTTTTGCATATTTTAAATGATGGAGCAGACTTGCAATGCATAAATTAGATTTATATTTGATTCATAAAGTGGCCAGGCCGACCCTTATGGCTGAGCTAAGGATGGTTTCTCTTTGTAATTCTATTTATAAGCTTGTCTCCCAAGCCAATGTGAACATGCTTATGTTAGCGATGGATGATATTATCTCTGGGAAGCAGGTTGCTTTTGTCTCCTGCAGGCTTATCACTGATAATACGATTATTGGATAATGCGATTATTGGTTTTGAGACTTGTCATTTTCTTAAGGATGGGCTGCATGGATGCCATAACCATGTGGTAATAAGGTTAGATCTGGCGAAGGTTTTTTTATTGAGTGGAATGGAATTACTTATGGGCCATTATGAGTCAAATGAGGTTTTCCACTTCTTTTGTGGGGTTGATTCATAGATGCATTAAATTGGCTAAGGTACTTGTTAATGGAAAGCAAAGTCAAAGAGTCATCCTACTCGGATAATTTGTCAAGGTGATTCTATTTCACCCTTCCTTTTATCATATATGTTGAGAGTCTTATGACTTCAATAAATATGGCTATTCAGGATGGGGATTTGCATGGAGTTTCTTTGGTCGTGATGAAAAAGTGCAAGTTTCTCATCTATCTTTTTTTTTGAAAGGTCTAAATCTTTCTATTACGGATGATATTATGCACTTTTTCTATCATGGATAGTGTGTTAGAAACTTACATGATCTCTTGGCACATTCTGAATCTCACTCTGGTGGGCTATTAATTTTCACAAATCGAGCCTATATTTTAGTAAGGATATATAGTGGTGGCCAAATAAAACCGGAATTGGCGGTTTGTGTAACCGCCGGTTTGGATAACCGGTGGTTTGAAAAACCAGTGATTCGGCGATTAGAAGCGGTTAGGGTGTATTGGTAACGGAACGGACGGAACCAGCCAGTTCAACCGGCCCGGCGAATCGGTTGTAACCGGCCCGGAACGGAACCAGCGGTTCAACTTCTACAATACAAACGGCTAGTTTTTTTTTTCTTTTCTTTTTCAAACACTTCAAAAAAATCCTATAAATACTACCCCATTCCATTTCCAATTTCTTACACCACTCTCCCCTCAATTTCTCACATCTTCTTCCCTCAAAAAAAAAATTTCTTACATCTTCCGCTAATTTCTTTGATTATCAAGTTTGTTTAGTTGTTAAAAACAACAATCAAATTTCTTTACGATACCGATTTTTGAAGTTGTTTTGATTTAATCGTTACTTCAATATGGTTTTAGTTATAAGTAAATTTGGTTTGTATTTTATTCAACTAATTTGTTTACAAGTGTAAAAATAAATTCCATTTTATAATCAAATTTACTTTACTAGACCGATATTTGAAGTTGTTTTGATTTAATCGTTACTTCAATTCGGTTTTAGTTATAAGTAAAATTGGATAGTTTTTTTCAATTTTTTTTTTATAACCGTTAAATTTAATTTAGATTTTGTACAATGTCAAGAAGAGGTGAATCATCACAAGGCAATCGAAATGTTACTTTCCGTGATGACACGGTTGTGCCAGAATCGGGTGATGTTGCTGGTGGCTATAGACCCATGGTACAACATTTTACAAACTCTATCACCGGTAGTCACATTTCAATTCCTCACTTCGAGACACCTTAGGTTTCAATCCTGATGATTTTGATAGTTATTATGGCGATATAATGTCTCAACCTGTAAATTTTAACATCAACATTGACGAAGCTGAAGATAATGAGCCTCGTAATGATGAAGCCGACGTTGTTGATGATGTATTTCCGACTGCTTCCCGTCCTATACAAGGACGTGGTGGGAGAAATCGTGTGACTATAGGAACAACTGCGTGGTGATAATCTGAGATCCTACTCTACTCCCGAGTCGGTCGATTTAGATGGTGATGAAAGTACCCGTCAGGAGCACAAGAAAAAAGGTTAAAATCGATTTTTTCGGAATTTTCACAAAGGTTCCTCGGGTGATGAATTAGCATTAGCTAACTTGAAGAGTTATTCTACGGGGTGTGCAATTTACGTGGCACTAAATACAAAGTTAAAGGGGTGGTGGTTCTGCGGATCGATGTGGACTCACATAAATAAACAAACACACGAAAAATTGAAAGGCAGTAGCGTCTCAAGCCAGCTAAACATGCCGAGCTCCAGTAGCGGTAATACTAATCCACTTTTTATTTACACTCGTGATAACTATAGAGATCTAACCACGGACTTGTTGCGGGGATGAGTCTTCCTTTTAGCTTTCCGAGAATCCTATTTTGAAATTCGTACAAAGGGGCTTTGCAACGGCTTTTAATCGTATCCATCGTTACAGCGGTTACTAGGGATTTCAATTTTTTTATTAAGCGACAAAATATTATAAAATAAAGTTTGAAGACAAATAAATTCGAATATGTGTATGTCTTGATATTTGGGAGGATAGGAGGACCAACAATTATTATTTGGACGTGTCATCTCACTTGGATTGACGAACAAGCTGGATTGTCTAAAAAATGTTATTGCTTTTAGTTTATTTACTTGAAGCTCATAATCTTACAATATTGCATCTTTATTAGTTGATATTTTTGTGAATCGATTTAAAAGATAAAGTTTTTATTGCATTTGATAATGCTTCAAGCAATCTTGCTTTTATTCCCAAGTTATCTCACTGCAAACCAAAACTATAAAAAAAACAATTGCAGTGGTAAAAACCATATACAAACCTAAAAAACTATATATATAAGAAACTATAAAATATTATGAAAAACTATAAAAACATAAAAATACTATAAAAGACTACCAAAACCATATACAAACCTAAAAACTATAAGAAACTACAAAATACTATGGAAAAACTATAATAAAAAAAACTATAAAAACTTAAAAAAGCATAAAAATACTATAAAAGACTACGAGAAAAACAATAAAAAAAAACCTTTAAATACTATAAAAACATATTGTAAAAGAATACAAAAAAACTATAAAAACCTATAAAAAAAAAACCATAATAACACTATACAAACCTAAAAAACCTATAAGAAACTATTAAAAAAACTATAAAAACCTATAAAAAAAAAACTATGAAAGACAAAAAAATGCAATAAGAACTGCGTTCGCTTAGATTTTATATATGTATCGATGCATCAACGCGTGATTACATATAAAATATCGTAAAGCAACGAATTACGGTCAATGCGTTGAAAAAATAACATAATTTACATATAAGAAAAATAACACAATATATATCTCGTAATATTTAATAAAACCATTTTTAATCAAAACATCTCAAAACCGACTAAAAATATGAGAACCTATAAAATACTATAAAAAAACTATAAAACCTATAAAAAGAAAACTATAAAAGACTATAAAAACTACGTTCACTTTGATTTTTATATCAAGACACGATTACATGTAAAAGATATCGTAAAGCAACCAGAATTACGGTACAAGCGTGGAAAAAATAACATAATCTACATGAAAGAAAAATAACACAATATATATCACGTAATATTTAATAAAACAACATTTTTAATCAAACATCTTAAAAGTATTAAAAAATATGAGAAACTATAAAATACTATAAAAATATAAAAACCTATAAAAAAAACTATAAAGACTAAAAAAACCATAATAATAAGCTACGTTATTTTTGATATTTTATATATGCCGTGCCTCAAAACACGATTACATATAAAAGATACATGAAAGCGACCAAATTAGTACAGCGTTGAAAAAAAAAAAGCATAATTTACATTTAAGAAAAATAAAACAATATCTCTCACGTAATATTTAATAAAACAGCGTTTTAGTCAAACATACAAAAACCGAACAAAAAAATTATAAGAAACTATAAAATACTATAAAAACCTATAATAAAGAAACTATAAAAATATGAAAGACTAAAAACAATAAGAAGCTACGTTGACTTTGATTTTTTTATATGTGTCAATCATGAATACGATTACATATAAAAGATCGTAAAACAGAACGAATTTCGGTTTAAGCGTTGAAAAATATCATAAATTTTAAAAATAACATAATTTACATATAAAAAAAAACAAAATATTAATATTATATTTAAAACCTAATAAAAAACTATTTATAAAAATATATATATTACATTAAGCTTTTAGTAATTGTAGTGAAAATAATAGTAATTTGTTATTATAGTGAAATGAATAAGTATTATATGAAAATGTAAAAAAAAATTATAAATAATTTTAAAGCCAGTGATCTGAGCAGGAAGGTGGCGTGATCCAGTCAAACAAGTTGAAGACCAACCTATAATAAATGCACTTCCTATATTATTGGGCTTGAAGAAACAGAAGATGGACTTGGACTTGGATGATGTGGAAGAAAGTCTTTTAGTTATTTATTTTGGCAATTAGGCTGTCCAAAATGGTGGCGCCATTTATTAGGTTGTTTTGGGCATGTTTTATTATTTTTATGTTGGATTTTAGTTAATAATTATCTTATGAGAACACATGAAGAAACATTAGAAAGCCCACAAGTTGGAGCGCTATTTTATTTACCTAGGATAGTTAGGATTTTATTTATTTTCCTTCTCACATTCTTAGGAGATGGAAAGCCCTTTTATTTATAGCATATATATAGGCGTGCTAGTATCATAATAAAGAGACAACAACATATATTATTGAAATTCGATTAAAACTTTTGCTTAAGTCGAGTCGACAGTCGATCACTTTGCGAGTGAGTTTTCTCTTTGTCGTAGAGAACCGCTTTCAAGAGCGAATCGTCGTCGCAGCGGGCGTTGTTTATTCTTGGCCTCGATCCTAGGTCGGAGGCGCTAGGTCTAGGTTTCATTAGCTCGTCATTGATCCTTTTTAGTCAATTCACGGGATCGTATCGCGTCGAGGTTGGTAGCGGAGCTCGGCCATTAAGGTATCAAATATCCCCGTTTATTTTCCTTGTTTTAATTTTAGTTTCTTATTCAAAAAAAAAAAAAAACTTTTTTTTCATTATTTTCGTCCCCCCTCCCCAAAAACACTCATAAATTTTCAAATCTTCAAACCTTCATCCTAAGAACCACTAATTTGTTTCAAACCCGTTTTTGTAGTAGGCCGTTCCCTAACCAAAAGACCTCTAAAAATTCTGAAATTTTACCACATCTCAAACACATCTCGTTCTAAAAGTTGCCTCTTTACAACCAATCCAAATTCAACGCGTATCTGGCCTAAAAGAACCGATTAATCCAAAACAATCTGTCCAGAAAAACAAAAGCCGTAAATCATTGTTTGAATTCGATTTCTGTGGTCTAGACGATTCCAAATTACCTGAAAATTGGTGACCTTATAGAAAATTTGTGGATCTACAACTTTTATTCTTGAGTGTTCCCAGATTCATCTTTGTTTCACCACAATCGGTACCAAACTGTACTGCTATAAATCTGGAAATTTGTGACAGATTGCACCTGTTGCGAATAACGATTGTTTGGGCGACCTATATAACTCAAAAATCTGAAATTTTGATATTCTATAGAAATCATCTTTTCTACAACTTTCATATTTTGAGGTTTTCCAGATTCGACATAGGTTGATCACAATCTGCATGAAAAGTCACTGTTTAATTCTGAATATTCAGACCGCATCATATTTAGGGTTTGCTCATTGTTGTGATTCGTTTCATGGTTGCCCTAATTCTTATTATTTAGAAGGAATTTGGCCAATAAGTAAAAAAAAAAAAAATTAAAAAAATAAAAAAAAAAAACAGCCTCTATCACACCAGGTGTGACACTTGCTGATTTTAGACCGGAAAAAAATAATTTCTTTTTACATTCTATTTTCACCTCTTTGCTTCTCATCCTTCATACTCATATTTTAGCAACTTCTCACACCTTATAACTCTCATTTCCATACCTTAACCTAATTCCAACAGGCCTAGTTATCTAGTCTTGGTTGTTGGTTTTGAATTACTACTCGTGTTGCTCGTTATCTTTGATTTGTTAGCAAGGGTATTCCTACGACTAAGAGAGCGAGGTGAGTGCAAACACGAGAGTTGTGAGTACAAATGGCATTGCCACCATTTAAGTGGTACACATGATGGCGATGCATATTTTGAGTGGGGAAGCTAAGTTGGGCGGATTTTTGCATGCCATACATATTCGGACAAGAATAAGTGTGATCTTGCTGCAACGTGGTTTCACTTTGGAAATCTTTGTGACATGGTGGAAAGAATTAAAATTTTTGAGGCGTATGCATGGGGATCGAGAGGTTAGTACTTGACTGAAATGAAAGAGAAATGAAGCAACATTTTGTTCCCGTCATTACTTGAATGAGGTTGAGGCGTCCAACAATGTGGAAAATGAGTTAGTTGATCGAAATGAAACTCACAAAGTGTTAGAAGAGATGGGTAGGACTCTTGAGGAGTTGATCAAAACTAAAGGAACAGCGATGAGCGTTAATGCAGCGGCAGAATGAGGAATGTGAAGCTGTTTTTGGAGCATTTCTTTGGTGATGAGGCCAAGCGGAAGGCTAAGCGTAAGAAATCCCAAGCATTAGTTGCGGAGAAAACCGAAGAGGGTGTTAGTACTAGTGAGGCGGAGTTGAAAAATGAGGAGGGTGCGCATGTGGTAGAAGTAGTTGAGAGTGATGAGGTATTGGTTGTGCGGGTGGTGCACTTGGATGCGATAGTTGATGGTTATGTTGTGGGTGATACTAAGCGGGAAGAGTTGGATGATTCTGTGTTGTGTTGGAGGAGAGCGAGGAAAGGGCCATCAAGTTGTTGATGCACAAGTGGAATTGTCTAAAGCGTCTATTGGGTAAAAGCGAAGATTCTATGTTATTCATACACCTCGGCCTTGTTGAATCTTAACTGCGGTACATGATGATCATCCACGTGAGGTGGACACCGGGCTGTTGGAAACATCCAATCTTCGCCTATATTGCCTTTGGTTTCTAAATGATCTAGGCCGATGGCAAGCAGGTGCGTATTTTCATTGACCATTTGATGCACGTGGTGCTTTGCCCATCCTAATCTGAATGGCTATGATTATGTTGCTCCATTTTCCGGCTGCATCGTCGATATCCGCCGAGGTTTGTTCTTTTGTTCAAATGTTGAAGTTTGGCTCTTCTTGTCAATGGTCAATTGATTTGCGATCGTGTATCAACTTTGTATTTGACCCGGCATTTCATTGCGGCTTTTGTGGTTTGTTCGAGTTTTTGTGTGTTGATGAGTTATCACGACATCCTTACGATTCGAGGGCGAATCCTTTGAGCGAGGAGGAATGGCGTGATCGGTCAAGCAAGTTGAAGACCCGACCATAAATGCACTTCCTATATTATTGGGCTTGAAGAGCAAGAAGATGGACTTGGACTTGGATGATGTGGAAGAAAGTCTTTTAGTTATTTATTTTGGCAATAAGGCTGTCCAAAATGGTGGCGCCATTTATTAGGTTGTTTTGGGCTTGTTTTATTATTTTTATGTTGGATTTTAGTTAATAATTATCTTGTGGGCTTAGAAAACACAAGAGACACTAGAAAGCCCACAAGTTGGGCGCTGTTTTTATTTACCTAGGATAGTTAGGATTTTATTTATTTTCCTTCTCCCACATTGTTTAGGAGATGGAAGGCCTTTTATTTGTAGCCTATATATAGGCATGCTAGTATCATAATAAAGAGACAACAACATATATTATTGAAATTGAGTTAAAACTTTTGCTTAAGTCAGTCGACTTAGTCAATCACTGCAGTGAGTTTTCTCTTTTGTCGTAGAAGACACCCTTTCAAGAAAACGAATCGTGTCGCGGCGAGGCGTTGTTTATTCTTGGCCTCGATCTAGGTCGGAGGCATTTAGGTCTAGGTTTCAGCAAGCTCGTCGTTGATCCTTTAGTCAATTCCTGGGATCGTATCGCGTCGAAGAAACCCGAGTAAACCGTGAATCGTATTGAACCGTCAACGCCCGGTTTTAAACGATCAGCGCCGGTTCACAAACCGGCACTAACGAGGAAAAAACCGGCGGTTCGGTTATGGTTGGTTCGGTTACAACATTTAGCCACCTTAGATATATCATAGGAAACACATGAGTATTTTTAGAGCATTTGCTAATCCCGATTAAAGTAGGTTCGAGAAGTATTTGAGGCTGCCATTTACGACAAGGCATAATAAGAAGAAAGTATTTGGTTTTTACGAAGGGCGCATTCATAATAAGTTGTTGTTAGTGTAGTGCCCCTAAACTCAATCGGGTTGGACGAGTTAAGCCCATGTTGAATCATTACTCTTCACGCTTTTCTATCTATACATATAATAAATGACACGTATTGTTATTATATATTGGTTTATTTAATGAACTAGCGATAGCGTATAATAATAGTACTAGAACTAAAGCGTGATAGAGAATCCACAACTTGAGATTATGATTGATATATCTTTATTCACAACAAATGATATATTTTTTTATAGAAAATAAATGATTCATTTCTTAAATATCCCTAGTCGTATGTATTAATAAATATGACATTATTAATACGGCGGATTAGCATATATCGGATGTATTCTATCTTGTGGAGATAGTAATAAATCTCCTCCATTTAAGTGTCTCCGACACTTAGCGTGTATGTGGACATGTATTTGATATGGGTGTACATGGTTCGATTCGGTACCGTTAATTACCGTAACGAGAAATTGAACCAATTTTTTGTTAATTGAAATTCAAAACGAAACCGAACCGGTGTCTTAGGTAACGAATTGAAGCGAATTGAAATATCTGATGCGGTTCGATTTGGTTAACCAAAAATTTACATAAAATTCAACAATTACTGTTCGATTATAAGCGGCTCGGTTTGTATTCGATTTATAAATAGTTGAATAAAGGTTCGGATATATGCAATTTTACGTATAAAGGTTATAATATTTTGGTTATGAAAACTTGTTATACAAGTTTGTTATAAATGATTCGATTCACGATTTTCTAGTCGAATCGGTTTTGATTCGATTATGATTTTCTATTGAATTGGTTTTGGTTCGGTTATGATTTTCTATTGAATCGTATTTTATGTTAAATGAAATGGAAATTAGTGCGCGTTTGACATTCACTCGCCGTCAACATTTCACCAAAAAAAAAACTTTTTTTAATTATTTCCATAAATCGTCATTAATTTTCAATCCAATTGTCGAATACCAACCTATTGTCATTCATGATTTCTAATTTCCCCCTCCCCAGACTACAAAGCCTAGCTATCCCTAATTCCATTCTCATAAGCAGAAGATTAATTACTCTTAAAAATGAGGGGGCTTAAAGGCACCCCCATTTTTACTTTGGCATGGCATTCTCCGGCACCACAAAAAAATTACTTGCACGATGGTGAATTTTATAAAGAGAACGTCGGCGCCATGCGGTGTTCACTATTGAACACCAACACGATGTCAGCAGCGTTGGTGTTCAACAGGAACAACTTGATGCACCGGCGTTCACTTTATAAAAGTATTACAATTTAGAAAGCGTCAATCACGACTTTGCGCTTTAGTGTTCGTTGTTGAGCATGGCGTCGGTGACAAGGAACACCAACGTCGATGTCGGTGTCGCGGCGTTGGTGTTCAACAAAGGAACACCGATGGCACCGGCGTTTTCTTCATCGAAAAATAATCAAAAAATGGGTGCCGGAGTAAAAGCGAGTGCATTTAGAACCCCTAAAAATATTGATATAGAACCAAAATTTATATTCTTTCTTTTGCATCTTCATGGAAAGTAATATACATTAGAAGATTGAGAAAATGACAAGAAAAATTACAAAATGAATAAATAGAATGGCACTTGCTGTTTTTTAGTTGCAAAAGAATGACAAAAAAAAAAATTGAGACGGACAAAATTACCCTTATTATATGACGCCTCCGGAAATTGATTATAAGCGGCGCCTCTTCTTCTTTCAACTCTATTGTTTTATTTGTTTGTTTGTTTTTTCAAACACCGTAACTTTTGATTTATAACTCGATCATCAAAAAATTTCACCAAAATTCATATTTTTTGCTCTTTAATTTGAGCCCAAATCGATCCTTTTAAACGTAAATTTTGAAAGTTGAAAAAATATTTACGCATTAACTTTATGGCGTTTTTTTATAAGCGACCGTAACTTTTGATTTAGAACACGATCATCAAAATTGTTTCACCAAAGTTCATATATTTTTAATCTTCATTTTGAGACCTCATTTTATACTGATTACGTAGTATTTGAAAGCGGATTTTATCACATTTTCACTAACACGATGCTGATATGATACTTGTAACATTATTGATAACATACAAAATATCACCAATAACATTCGTAATACAACAATCTATCAAAAAATGATGTATATCGTAATGAAACAATCTATCAAAGCATTATGGAGATGCAACTCCGAGAATCAAGAAGAATAAAAGCCTAATACTATTATCAAAAGCATATCGGGGAACTAAAACATTCTTCAGTTGTTTTGAGACCAAAGCGATATCTTTACCATCTATAGACACTTTATCATTCAATCCCGCACCACATCAAACTTCATGAAAGATGTATGAAAGCGGAAAAAATGCATTAAATAAGCGGCTGGCCTTCATCAATAGAAGAATCTAGAAACTCCTCCATTTTCTAAAGGCAAAAAAACCAACATTGCCTATCATCATTTGAATCAACCAACGCTTTAATCACTGGGCTGAAAACCACACCACAACAAATTGTGGAATGCAAGAAAGATTAAAACCAAATAAAGACATCATATACTTGCAATAACACTTTTTGACACCGCAATAACACCTTTTACGAAGAATACATAGCGATATTAATAGTAACCGCGATGTCTGATAACATCCCACAAAAATAGTGTATTAGAAAACTTAATGATATGAACCAAGTGAACAACACAATCAATTTTCTTTAAAACATCATAATACGATGCATCCTTAAAACATCCACCCAAGCGTGGGATCACCAATATTATCAACCACAGACAGACTTACCATTATTTGTGTTCGCTCAGCCAGAACTATTAGTTTCGACTCCATGGTTATCAAAAGAGTTGACAATGGTAGGCTTAAATATCTACCATGGCGTTTCAATGCACGCCAGGATTCCACTCAACTCAGGTTGCCCGAAGAGAGTCTGAACTCCAATCTGAATTTCGAGAATTTCAGATTCAATACGTTGAATTTTAGAATTTATATGACTGAAATATCCAAAAGCAGAAAAATAAAGGAACAACCAGCTAAGCGTGCTTTAACGGTTGTTTCAAATAAAAACAACTTGGTTTCTGCCAAAATCGATTTTCACCACATTCTTGGCGTATATGGCTAAAATCTCTCAACACATAGTGATATTATCTCAGGTAACATTAACACCACTCCCGAAACTAGTGTATTAGAAAGCAATGATATGAGCCAAAGTGAACACTTGCGAAATCAATCTTCTTTAAGGCATCATAAATGCATCCTTAAACCAACGGCAAAGCTGTGGGATC